>PYAF01000687.1:493350-507773 GCA_007407185.1 Glycine tomentella | reverse complement strand
ACAGTGGGGAGATCACCTAGCCATGATGATCACATGTTGTAGGTGTGAGTCCTTTTGCAACACTGACCTATCCCGACTGGCCAATCCAACTCACGAGGTGTTAAGCTATCTTGACTGTGGCCACTGATAATGAGATGTTGAGAACCTGAGATCTCAGTCATGCATCATATAAAGAAGATGAGCATGCATTATATGCATTGTCTGATGAGTACGTTGTATGTTAAATAGATAATATGACTTAATTCGTGTGCTGCGTAGATGATGTAAATTAATCAGTGGGTGAATCATTCGTGTTTGTTATTTTATAAATATTATGATAACCATATGCGTATATATTCTTTATGAATGTTTTATTCAAACTGTGTTTATCATAAACTTACCCTATTTTGTGTCTGTGGTTGACACTGTGATGACCCCAATTGATTTGGGCGATCAGATGAACAGTAGTAGTCGAGCATGGTAGATGAACTGAGGATATGCATGGATGTTGAGTTAAAGATGTGACAAAGATGTTGTAATTTTTATTTTGCTTATGAGATGTATGTGGACTGTTTATTAATGATCCTGTAATATGGACTATATTATACTCTAAATTATTGATGGAATTTATTATAATTAAACCGTGGAGAGAGAATTCGTTCATGATATAAACGACTAATAGAATTTGCAAGCAAAGCGAAAAGAAATTTTTACGAAATTTATAACTAAGATAATTCTAATACAAAGTGGACACGAGATTTCATCTAAAATCAATCAAGCACGAGAGAGCAAAGAGAGGCGTTACAAGATACAAGACTTGAAGGTCAGTTTTACTTATTCTTGCATTTCAGTTAAGGTAGACTTTGTTTAGTGCTCTGACTAGGATAATTATTGTATGTGTTGTGATAGATAGTACTTGATTTTCCTGTATATATTTTAGTAACATGAATTGATATGTTTATTTAAAGGAGATCATGGTTCTTTATATATTATTTTCTAAATATATTTAATAAATTTTTCATTTTAATCATGAAAAAATTGTCCTTAATTTTATAATAACTAGGCTAAAATATAATTTTGGTCTTTCTATTTTTGTCAATCCTCAATTTTGATATTCCTATTTTAAAATTGAGACATTTAATTCTCCTATTTTACAAAATGAGTAATTTTGATCCCTTCATCCAAGAATGAATTGACTATTATAATTTTTTTTAATGAATTGAAATATATTTAATTAAAAAAAGGCATGGAAAACTAATCTCATAAGGGCAAATCCAAACCCAACCCTCACCTATGATGTCGGCTTCAAAATTTGCTGTCACTAATTCCTCTTGAAGTGCAAAACCAGCCTCAAACATCATTAGCTACCCGTTGTTGTAACATCCCGGGCGCTGACAAGGACGGGGAGTGATCTCCGGTGCAGTGAGGCACGGACAAGGAGCGGCTCCTGGCAGGCTTCCAGCGGGAGGGGTACATGAATGAATCGAATACACACCCGAACGAGAGGGATCCAGAGGCTGTGCAGGTATGGGACTGTACAGTTGAGGATAACTTAAAAGATTTAATAGGTACTACCTATACCAACAAGGTGCATCTACTTTTCGGTAGTCCATAAAATAAGAACTCCACAGTTAAGCGTGCTTGACTTAGAGCAATCTTGGGATGGGTGACCTCCTGGGAAGTTTCTCAGGAAGTGTGTGAGTAAGGACAAAGCACATTGAAAAGTCTTGTGTTGGTATGTAGGGACAGTCGTTGATCCTGCAAGTGGCCGGGCGTTACAAGTGGTATCAGAGCAAGGCCTCTCTACCAGTACGGTGTGGTTCGAGGACGAACCAGGCGGAAGCTGGTGGACATGTAACATCCCAGGCGCTGACGAGGGCGGGGAGTGATCGCCGCTGCAGTGAGGCACGGACAAGGAGCGGCTCCTGGCAGGCTTCCAGCGGGAGGGGTACATGAATGAATCGAATACACACCCGAACGAGAGGGATCCAGAGGCTGTGCAGGTATGGGACTGTACAGTTGAGGATAACTTAAAAGATTTAATAGGTACTACCTATACCAACAAGGTGCATCTACTTTTCGGTAGCCCATAACATAAGAACTCCACAGTTAAGCGTGCTTGACTTGGAGCAATCTTGGGATGGGTGACCTCCTGGGAAGTTTCTTAGGAAGTGTGTGAGTGAGGACAAAGCACACTGAAAAGTCTTGTGTTGGTATGTAGGAATAGTCGTTGATCCTGCAAGTGGTCGGGCATTACAGATGTCATTTGTATGTTTTGTTATATTGTTTTGTTGAAACATTTTCTTCATTTGAAAATTTGTGTGCATATGAAATAACTAGCTAATTATCTATAATTGTGATTGTTTATATATAATGCTACAAGCATTTTTCTGAGCTTCGGTGCCCAATTCTTATAATTGCATTTCTTGCCATTAAACACCTAATTATTACCGGGGAGGATCAACCACATTTTAATGCATTTCTCAAACATTTGTAATGCTTGTTAATTTGTGATATTTTTTTAAAATTTAATTTGAGAAGAAAAAAGCCAATTAACGAAAGAGATAACTGATCTAGAAGCAACGAAACATGAAGAAAGCCACCACAGTGTTTTCATTAAAAAAAATTGAATGTTTAATCACCATTAAAAGATAACTTTTTTTTAATTAAATACATTTTAGTTCATTTAAAAAAACAAAATTATAACGATCAATGTTAATTTTAACAATCGACACATTGATTTGGATTGAGGGGACCAAAATTATAGATTTTATAAATTAGGAAGATTAAATATTTCAATTTTAAAATAAAAAAATCAAAATTGAGAATTAATAAAAATAAAGGAATCAAAATTACATTTTAAGATAATAACTAAAACAAATAAATATTAATGTGGGTTATGTCTAATGTACCGGGATGTTAAAAAAACAAAGGATAAAGAGTTAAAATTTAAAATACTATAAAATTCCCATAAATTAAAATATGAGTGAGAACTAAAATATAAATAAACCAAAACAACACAGCCTAAATTAGAGATCCGTGAAGAATAAAAATCAAAGCCTTGCAGGTGATGGGGTAACGGATTTCCAAATAACACAGAACCTTACAAACACAAATAGCTTGTGCAACCGAAACAGTACTTATTTATGTAGCCACAGCCACAAAATCATTGGACAACAAAATAAGACTCGATAACATAGCTGGTGAATATTCGAACCCAACCAATTCTAAGAAATGTAAGCACTTGTGTTCAACCTAGGGGTAACCAAAGCAGCAAGTGGAACCTTTTTTTGCAAGGCAAGCCCAAAGGACTCCTCCAAGTCTAACTCCCTTACCCCATTTGGTAGCTTCCAATCAAACGAATGCACCAAAGTGCCCAAAATGTAGTGAACCAACACAATCCCCATCCTAGTCCCGGCACAAATCCTCCTTCCAGCACCAAATGGAATCAGCTCAAAATCATTCCCACGTGGGTCACTTTTGGCATTCTTCCCACTCAAAAATCTCTCGGGCCTAAACTCCAAAGGATTGTTCCACACATCAGGGTCTCTTCCTATGGCCCAAATGTTCACATTTAGCCTAGTGTTCTCGGGAATGTAGTAACCATTCACTTGGCAGGGTTCAGATGAGATTCGAGGCAGGTTTAGGGGTGTTGAAGGGTGCTTTCTATAGGTCTCTTTGCAAATGGCTTGGAAGTAGGGAAGCTTTGGTATGTCAGATTCTTTGAGGCGGCGATCCCTTCCTATGACTTGGTCCATTTCTTCATGAGCCTTCTTCATTATGCTGGGGTTGTTCAACATCTCGGCTAAGGACCACTCTATGATACTTGAAGATGTATCGGTGCCTGCGGTGAATAGGTTCTGATGAAACAAAAGAGCATATATAGTTGTTAGAACAAAATCTCAAGCTAGAAAATGTTGGTGTGTGGTATGATTATGAGGTGAGGGATTAAATTATTATTGTAATAACTTGCACTAACATTATACATCATCAATAAATTTTTTTATATAAAATGTGATTTGTATTGATTGATTGAATTTTTACTATATATAATTTAGGTTTCTTTTTTGTTAAAATTGAACATTATCAAGATGGTATTATTATATTCACATTGTAATTTAGTCAAAACAATTAATATTTAATTTCTAGTGTAAACAAAATTTTAGGTCATGTTTTTTTTAAAAACTCTTGATTAATTTTTTTATTTATGTATAAAAATGTGATATACTAGACAAGAACTAATATTATTATGCATATAGAAAATAAAATGGAAAATAATATTCTCATATCAAATTTAACACATGATATATAGAGTCAATGATTCACTACAATTCCAAATGGGCAAAAGAACCTAAATAATATAATTTAAATAAAAAATTATGAATTTGGGGCTATTTCAAAACTAATTACAAATCTGGGACAGTTGGTCACGCCCAGAACTGGGCATGACTGGCACGCCTAGAACCAGGCCTGACTAAGGGGGTAGTCACGCCTAGTTCTGGACGTGACCAGTCATGCCCAGTTCTGGGCGTGACCTACTCCTGACATGTGTCATGCACAGATGGAGCGATGCGTATATAAATTTCGGACGGTCCTAACTTTTGACTGGAATGTCTGATTGAGGCGAAACCGGTGGCCACGCGTTCGAAATTGAGAGGAGAATCCGCTATTATGTTCCTGAAGGGGACTTGGTCAAAAAATTTTCCCAAAAAAGGCCTCTAAGTGTTTCAAAATTGCGATTTAATATTCGAACATCTAAAAATTTTCTTGCTTTCTACTTTTTTAATTATTTAGTCAGTTAATTGCATGCTATTTTTTATTTTTCAATTACTTCTATTAATTTCAAGCATTTCGACATATCGTACACCTCGATCGGACATTTCTATCAAAAGTTAGACCATTTGAAGGACATATCGTACGCCGTTGTAACTTTTTTCGATATTCTAAATTTTATATGGTTTTGTTTAATATTTTTTGGATTTTTTATATAATAACTCCATTTATCCCAAAGCACATTCATTCCTAACTTTTCCGCACTCATTCCACAATTTACCACTCGTTCCACTCATCACAAAGTGCACTCACCACACAATAATCGGAATTGTAGCACCCCATTAATTCCAAAGCGCACTTGGAGCGGCAAAACATTGCAGAACTCTAGAAATAAGAGTGGAACTGCGTGAGACAAAGTGAATCAAATTGAAATGCAAAGAATTGCACTGCGCTTACCTAGAGAGATAAAGATGGTGACCAACTTACTCACACAATTGATCATTCACCATGAAAGATGGACGATCCTTTCTAATTCCCTTTCTCGCTTGGATGTATATGTTTTGACCACACTAATTTTATACAATTGAGTCACCGATTGACAAAAAGCCTAAGTTTCGGTGTAGTTTCGATGACGAGTTAGTCGACTGCGTGCTTTTGATTGGAACAAAAAGAGAAAAGGGGAATTATCTTCTACTTTTTTTGAAAGAGAATTATCAAATTATGAGAGGATGAAAGAGATGATGAGAGGGATGAGAATAATGTGTTTAATGGGAGTAGTCTCGATATAAAAAATGAGAAGTATAAAAAAATATTCAATTTTTTTCAAATTCCAAAATAAAATTGAAAAATTTTATTGAATAAAATATTATATTAAAAATTAGTTATATATACAAAATCTAAAAAATATTAAACAAGATCATATAAAAATTTAGCAATTATATTAAATAAAATAATATATTAAAAATTATATATACCAAAAATCCAGAATATATTAAATAAAATCATATAAAATTAAAAAATATACTAAATAAAGCAATATTAAAAAAAAATAAAAAAGATCATATCTATGATGAAGATCAGTTTAAAAATACTTTCAAATTAAATAAAAATAAAAATAAATAATATTAAATGATATTTTATGTCAAAAATTAAAACATGCCAATTTTGATCTTTATTTTAGTCGCTAACAGTTTTTGCAACAGAATATTTTGGTCGCAAACAAAAAATAAAAAAAAACTAAATTAGCGACGTCCAAAATTGGACCGATCACACCTGAATTTGGGCGTGACTGATCATGCCCAATTTTAAACGTGAACAACTGCCTCAACTTTATAAATAATTTTAAAATAACCTCAAATTCATAATTTTTAATTTAAATTATATTATTTAGGTTCTTTTATCTTCCTTTCAAAAGAAAATATTTTCTTCCTTGTTATCACTTTCCGTGGCCCGAATTCCAATAAGTTGATATAAATAATTGGGGAAGAGGCCCGCTACATTTAATTTTGTCGCAGCATGTAACGTCCATCATGGTTAATTTTAGTTCTCACACAATATATACGACATATTCCTAGATTGTCCTTTAATATTTCCGTCTAAGAAAATTTTTGATACAGACTACCAATTTCCTATTGGGCTAAATTCAAAGTGTACTTGACTTATAACTAAACTTATATCATAAACAAGTTGTACTTGTAAAACAAATAAAAATTCAGATATATTAGAGACCTCGTTAATTATGCAATATCGCAATTAATTTTTAATTTGTCATGTGTAAATCCTTTTTCTTTTTGGTTCAATTATAAATTTATAATTTGAACAATATAAACAAATTTCGAACGTATTTTTGTCAGTCCAAGTCATTAAAGTTAACTCAACATTTTCCAGGCAAATTAAGTTATGATGTGTAGGACTAAATTTACTATGTATGTGTTTGGGGTGGCGAAGGGAAATTGATTAAGTTTTTTATCGTTCTAACGAAGTCTTATGCTTCCAAAATTTTCATTTTTTATTCAATTTGCCAAAACAAACATGCTATAATTATATACAAACAGAGGGAAGATTATTTTAAACAAAACTTTCAAATATTATGATATAAAAAAATTTTATTTAAAAAAAAGAATTAAGACACACTCAACGTATTGTTAGTTCTTTTCTTTTTGTAAAAAAAAATTGATCTTTTGATATTAGTTAAAATATGTTAGAAATCACAAAAATCATAAGTGAGACTATAGCATTTTTTCAATTAAAGATGTTAAAGTTTTTAATATAATTCTTGAAAATGTGGGGAAAAAAACTATTGTGATAAATATATATAACAAGGGGTTTGAAAGCATATGGAAAAAACACTTTTTTTTACTATCTATCCTAACTATATAAGTTGTTTTGTTAACACCAAAGTTATCAATGACAGATGACTAAATATGCAGATGGCCAAAATTTCTCCATATTAATACGCCATTGCAGCCTATGGCGCCGTCATGAAGGACCTCCCTTCACAAATTGCCTATGGGCAGAGGGGTTTAAAAATTGCCACGTTATAGTGTTATGGCGGATTATAACGGTTATTTAACAACGTTGGTTACCATAAGTGATCTTCCATGGTAGCTATATATCCTCATATGACAAATATTTTACTCTTTTTTTATTTTCTTATAAAAATGAAGAAGAAAAAAAGGACACATTTGAGAAGTAATTAAGATAAAGCGTTATACCAAGAGTAGTGCCTTGATGTTGGTGAGCGATAGTTGCTCCCCATAGGTGTTCTCACTATGATGAGCCATTACCATGTCTAAGAAATCAGGCTTGCCCTTTCTCTTATGAGTAGAAGCAACATGCTCCTCAATCATGCTCGTCAACAACGCATCAAACTTCTTGTGCAACTGCTTCATCCCACGCTCTACGCCTTGCAAGTCCAACTTGGCCAAAAAGGGTATGAAATCACCTATGTTGAAGTAACCAGCAACGGTCATGAGCTCAACCACCATGTCCTTGAACTCGTTCGACTCCGAACCCTTGGTCTCAAACACTCGACGACTCAATATAACTTGGCCAATCATGTTGGCCATTGAATATGTCAACATCTCCGCCACCACCACAGCCTCATCTCTCTTGCTACAATCGTACATTGCACGAAGCATGTACCCCATCTCTTCATCTCGAACTTGGGCCCAATCATCAAGTGCCTTTCCTCCAAGCATGTGCAAGTTGCTTAGTTTTCTTAGCAACTTCCACCGTGATCCGTAATGAGCAAACACCATATCCTGTCCACAAGGACGGATCCAAAATAGAGGAGGAGCCAATTAAAAGTGAAAAGATATATATATATATATATATATATATATATATATATACACACACACATATGTAATTATCTTAGTAAATTATAAAACTACGTATTTTTATATATATAAGAAAAAACATAGCATATAGATAGAGGAAGAGAGGAATTCACTTATTTTAAGAATCTCATTTTTGGATTAGGACCCTGCAACATTAATTTGGTTTGTGTTTAAATCCAAACCAGTCCATTTACAAATCACTACATAAAAACGGTTTGGTTAATCAAACTTTTTTTTTATAAAGTGAGTTAGTTCAATTTTTTCAAAATGGTTTGCATTTTATTAGGTTCGATTAAAGTCAGTGATTCATTCTATACCTATATATGAATAAATTTTTCTAATTAAATAATTGAATAGAAACAAGTTGAACCACTTTTAAACCAAACCGTTCTTATAAAAGGTTCGGTTTTCGAAGCAGAGTTTTGTTCAATTTTGGATCAGTTCATTTCTTTTTTTGCACGCGCTAATTTGAATAAACTTCTAATAAATACTTAAAGGAGAAAAAAATAAGAAAAAAATCAAGTTTTTCCTATAAATTAAAATTAATTTATGTATAGGTTAATTTATAAGAATTCTCCCGGCCTAACTTCTTCATAAGTTAATTTAATTCTATTTAGCACTTAGTGAGAGAGAAAAACAAAAAGAAAGTATAGTTAGATATAATAAGTGACATCAATGGTGTGTACGTTTAAAATAATAAAAAAAAAATGGAGTGTGTACGTAAAGATCATAAATTACTGTTATTGTAAAAGTTGAATATGGAGGTGCTGCATTCCTACCTGTGCATCATAAGCCAAATGGGTTGCACCAGCATTGGAGGGCCGGTTGGAGAAGTTTTGATCAAGGGTTTTGAGGAAGGCACGAGCTGCAGCTGGAGTAGAGGCTACAACCATGTTGTTAGTGCCCATTTTGAGGTACATTATAGGTCCATATTTTTTGGCCATCTTTGCTAAGGTGACATGGGGCATGCTTCCCATGAGAGGGAGTGCACCCACAACTGGCCACCCTTTTGGCCCCGGTGGGAGTTTACGGCGACAGCTTTTGAGGATTGTTTGAATGGAGAGACGAGTGATAAAGAAGATCAAAATAGAAGTGGCAATTTCTTTTAGAAGTAACAATGTGTCCATGGTGAAGCTAATTAATTTGCTAGTTGCTATGAAGTGATCGATAATTTGATGATTCAGGATATCTATGATGGGGGTTATATTTAAGATTGATGTGTGGTGTCATGTGGTTTTTGGAAGAGTAGTCCATCACGCAAGGCACGTCTCCACCAACATTTTACTGAATAAAGACAAAAAAGAGTTTGCACTCCATCCCCCTCCATACATATTAAATATAAAATACATGCTTGCAAAATAGAAGTTAAAAAAACAAAAACAAAGCAAAGAAACAAAAAAAAAAAAAAAACAGTTGTAATATAAAATAAGACTTGTAATTCTCAATTATTTTGCACAAAATATTTTCCCGTTGTTCTTTCACCATTATAATTTCTTTTTACTTTGTAAAAAAAATCAACTTTATTTACTTTTATTTTAATTATTTCATACAATATTAAAATAAAGTAAACTTAAATGATTTTGACTTTTATTTAAAAAAATTTAAACAATGGTGAATTTTTTAAAGAAAAATAAAGAATATGAACCAAACATAGTAGTTTAGATTTTTTTTTTCTTTAATAAAAATGAGAAGTTAAAATTTAAATAAAATGATATTTTTTTGTGTGAATAATGGGGCCATTAGACACTCGGAATATCTCAATAATTGGGGTGAGTAGTGCGTGATCGAATTAGAAGATTGACCATTAATCATTTGTGAATAAGGAAAGTGGGCCACTCTAGGAGAGTAGGTTATCAGCTGACATGGGGGGTGCAAGTGTGCAACCAAACCTTCCATACCCAACCTAACGCCCACGAGAGATTGCAGCTAGTCAGCTACCATTCTTTTTGCAAATAGCATTTTTGACAAAAAAAATCTCTTACTCCTCAAAAGTCTACCATTTTGACAAAAAAAATCTCTACCATTATTGTTTTACCTTTTTAATTTGTGTTAATCGAGAAAATTACACTTACTCCTCAAAAGGAATATATTATTTTTGTAACAAATTGAGTAATTTTCACTAAATAATTATATTAACAAATAAATATTTAAAGATGAGACAAAGAATTCATTCTCAAGTATAAATTCTTTTAATCAAACAAACAATTCATAGTTTTTAACTTATCAGAGAATTATCTAATACTTACTAAATAAATAATAGTAATTTTAATAAAGATATCCATAGATAATTATAGTGGTATCGTAAACGGTTTGTAAGATAATTTGAAGTAGATTTTATGATAATGTTTTCAATTAAAATGTTAATTTCGATAATTATTATACTTCCATAGTAATTTTCATATTAATTAACTAGAAATAAAGATTGAAAAAGTAAAAGTTTTGAGAAGAAATTGAGATTGAAAAAAGTAAAGGGTTTAGAAAGATGCAATAAAATAATGAAACATGAAGTCATAAAAGGTGGAAATGAATACATACACAATGACCTTCTAGAGATGAGATCATATGAAAAATACAACTGATTCTTCCTTTGTTTGGGCTACTAGCCATTCGCTGGAAGTCTTGGGTTTAATATCGATATTTTAGCAATAAATCCAATAAATCTTAGTGTAAAGTTAGGTGTATTGTGTTTTTTTTGGAAATGAAACCAATAACCAATTTTAACGTGAGACGTTGTCGGTGTTTGAGGAGTTAAGTGATACGATTCAATCCACCGAAAATTGACAGTCAGAGGTCTTATTTATAGACTTCTAATCCTAATGGTCAAATTCTATGATTTCGACACATGTACAACAATATTCCTAAATACACATATCTAATGTTATTTGATGTTTGTGTGTAACTTCTTTGTAACCGTTTCAATTGATATTTTGTAATTCAAAATAACTTTTCTTCTGGGCGCCTTTAAGTTGCACGCATGCTTTGATTAAGTTGTCAAAACATGAATCTCTATCAAAATGAATAACTTTGATGGTGCATTCAACTTCTCAAATCTTGTTTCACATATTAATCACTTTTGACTGCACTTGTCTATCTTTTTCCACACAAGTTCATTGAAACCACATATGTAAGTTCCATAACATAGACAAACTTTACATAACAGAGATAACAGAAACCCCAAAAAATAGTATGTTCGAGTTGTAAAATATAGGAACACTTCACACTTAACCAAGAGGGAGGGTGAATTGGTTAGACTTGGTAAATTAAAATTTTCTTAAACAAAATCAGAGTTTTCCCTTAGGATCTTTATCACTTTTGAAACCAAGAATCCTTATTCAATCAAATGTTCAGTCCAAGGTATCCAATAACTCAAAATTGAATTAATAAACAACGCAAGACAATCAAGTTGAACATAATATAATCGAGAGAAATCAAGATCAAAGCACACAAAATTTATACTGATTCACTTCAAACACTATGAAGCTACATCCAGTTTTCTTCCACTCAACACTAGAATGGAGTTCCACTATTGCAATTTTCTGTTCTTACAAGTAATTACAAAGTCTCTCTTTATCCACCCTAGATAAAGTTCAGAAATCTAAAACACTATTAGATTCTTAGAGACAACCCCACTGAGAACACTACTCAACACAACCCCTAGAGAAACTCTATCTCTAGATTACAAGCAAGAAACCCAATTACAATAGACAATCAAATACAAGTTTACAAAAGAATTACAACCACAAAGTTTAAGGAAAGAAATCACCTGATGATCCAGTGAATGACATGCAAATGAACGAATACAACAGGTTGAATAATGAAAACAATCTCAAAACATCACTTTCCTTATCATTTGAAAGAATCTTCTTGCTTCAAGAATCACTTAACAACCCATAAGTGTTTTAGTGAGAGCAAGAACTCATAGAACCCAGAATATCACTAAGAATGTGTTTTGAAAGCTTATCTATGCTCAGAATACGAAATTGATCAAGTTTTTAAATAAGCTGAGCAAGGGTTCTATTTATCACAAACTTTCTAACCGTCAGTAATTGATTACATACGCTCATGTAATCGATTATTTTGCTTATGTAATCGATTATTTCAAGACTGTAATCGATTAAACTGTTCAACAAACTTCTGGATATGAGCAACGAACAAAATAATCGATTATTCCGTCTTGTAATCGATTAAGACAGGAAGCTTCATAACTTGAAATGCACTATGTAATCGATTACGGATTGTGGTAATTGATTAAGACAGGAAGCTTCACAAACTTGAAATACACTATGTAATCGATTACGGATTCTGGTAATCGATTAATGAAGCAAAACATGTTAAGCATAGGCATATGATATAATCGATTACTGCCTTTGGTAATCGATTAAGACAGGGAGGTGATTTTTTCTGTTTAGCCTATGTAATCGATTACAGCTCATTAGTAATCAATTAAAATGTTCATCAAGACAGTTTATATGTGAACCAAGGTAAAATAATCGATTAAACCAATACGTAATCGATTACATTGTTCTTGAAAAGTTTTCCAGAATGCACTAAGAACAAAATAATCGATTCTTATCTTGATGTAATCGATTAAACCAGTAGAAAACTTATTTTTCCAAAAACCTTTGATTTGATTCAAAAACTTAAACAGTTTTATCAAAGCCTTGTGAATTCTATTTCTTAAACTAATTGACTTAATGAATGATGTGAATGCAATGCACTTGGATCACCAGAAATGCTTCTTCCTTTTACATTTAATCATAAGTTATTCTTTAATACTTCAAGGCATGTTGAAAGCTAAAACTGTAACACCCCTTACATGCACCGGGGTAATTACCACGCATAAACAACAATCATCATACATAATACATCAGAGATTAAGCAGTTTGGAAGCATATAGTAAAAAGGGGCATCATCAAATGCCATCAACATACGCTTTACATTATAATATGGTGATTACATACAAGTTGTCTATTTAAGTACAAAACTGTACATGATTTCTCCTCAGGGTACAACAAAATCAAAACCAAAGGCTACACAAAATATCAGAGCCACATGCTCATGTCATCTAAGCCTAAGGTTTACAATCAGCAACTATCCCTGCATAGGCTTCTTGCCTTAGGATCTCTCTGCTCCTGCTGATGATTCACCTGCAAAACATAAGCCCCACACAAGGGGTGAGATATAAAATCCCAGTAAACTCAGGTGTGATAACCCTATTAAGGGTGTGGCGCGGATAGCGCCAGGTCTGGCGCTGATGGCGCCAGAGTCTCCGGAACTTGACGCTCAGGGCACCAAAGTCACGCGAGGGGCGCCAGAGGTTTTTCCAAACCGCGCGGATAGCGCCAGTGGTGGCGCGGATGGCGCGGGAAGTGGCCTAGAAAACCAAGTTTCACTGGAAATCCACGCGGTTAGCGCCAGGGTGGCGCGGGTAGCGCCACAAGTTCTGGAAGTTGACGCTGGGGGCGTGGGATTGGCGCTGGAGGCGCCAGCTAAACCGCCATGCTGGCGCGGGTAGCGCCGGAGCTGGCGCGGACCGCGCCAGAGCTTGGGCAGGCCCAATATTAAAGGGCAGTCGCGATTTGAGAAGAAGAAAACTTCTTCTTCCTCCTCCTCCAGCCCCAGCCTCCATTTCTGATGAAACCAAGCTTCCTAGGACCTCATATGCTAGCCTAAACACTTTCCTATGACCTAGAAACTAGTTTTAACCGATTGAAAGCCAAAATCCTTCATCATTTCCTTAGCTTTAAGCCAAATCCAATCCCTCAGAGAAATCTTTGTATCTTGAGTGTTGGCAAGGACCAAAGGCGCAGAGTGGACTGTAGAGCTTGGGAAAGCTGTCCTTCAGCCTTTTGGGTCGCCACTGAGGTAAGAAACGTGAGTTTCTTCGGTTGATTCTGAGTTTAGAGTTTCTCTGAATTTTGTGGATTATTTTGCTCTGGGGCTAGAATTGGCCCAAAGTTCTGTTGGGAAACTTGTTTAGAACTGTTTAGTGATGAAGGAATAGCTTTCAGTTTTTGAATTGATGAACTTTGATTATTGGCTCTGTGACTGCATGGGTGACTGGTGTATAGTCACTTGTTGATTGTTTCTGGACATGCATGAGCCTTAACTGAGTCTATGTTGAGCCTGAAAGGCTAATTGAACGGTGCCTGGGTTGAGGGCAAGACCGTTCTAGTGCTATATTGAATTACGGGCCGTTATGAGCCATGGCTTAGAAATGTGCTGTGCATTGAGTCTGTGGTGACCCAATGGCTCTGATGGCAGTTTATTGAATTCTATATAATCTGAGAAAAAGCCTTGTGTGGGCAAAATTGGATTAAACCCTAGGAT
>PYAF01000687.1:460459-475081 GCA_007407185.1 Glycine tomentella | reverse complement strand
AGTACAGAACTCAGCTTGTTACTCATGTACAGAAACTCAACATATCATTCATATACAGAGATTCATAGAAACACTCAACAACACATGGAATTTAGAGAAATTCATAGAAACACTCAGCAACACATGAACTTCAAACACTTATTCAAACACAAACAACACTTAAACTATCTTTATCATAAAGCTTCCCTATACATACCTTGTAACCTCTTAGAAAGCTTATTTTTCTCTTATAATTTGCTAGCTCTTCTACGTGATTTCTCCAAAAGGTGGGGTCTTTTTCTATTTGCTTTAGACTTTGAAAAAGAGAGGATGAAAGTGAAATGAAAGGGACATAAGGGAGGTAGTTCACATGTAGCTTCTTGTAGAAGGGTGGTTTGAAAATGACTTCCACTTTGGACCCCCCTTCCTTTATATAGTGGTTGGAAATTGATATAATATTCAAGGACATTTTTACCCTTTCTAACTAATTACCTTCATTTAGTTCCATCTTAACTTAGTTTCCCCTCATTCCATTAGATTCTAACTAAGTTCATCCTTATTCTTTTACTTTATAAAAATATCTTTCAAGCCTTAATGATTTCCTTTACAAGTGTCAATGACAAGTGTCCACCACTTTACAAGTGTCCTTACACTTGTCCAAATTCATGAAATTTCTTCCATCTTCCTTGCTTTTCACATGGACAAGGTCTAGGCCTAGGGAAAATTTTTATTTTCCTTTCATTTATGTATATATATCATGTTATTTTGTAAATGAAGAAAAATAATCTAGTTTCATTTTTACCTTATACATGGCATGTTCTAGTAGGAAGTTAAGTTCAATTTGAACTCTTCTACCTAAAGATAATATTGAATAATATAACTCTAGAGTTTTCTAGAGACTAACTTCAATTACAATATAAATTGCCCATAAGTAGTCTATACAGAGTGTTATATAGACTTTACATATAAAGCTGCTCTTTATCTTATTTCTGATTGTTCCATACTACTTCTGACCATCAAAATTACTAAACCATTTTATTAAATAAGTCTATGCATCCTATAATCAAGAGAAAATTCCATAGATCTTGTCTATCATTTTTTCATATTTTTCTGATGTTTGAATTCTTCTAAATAAAGTTTCAAAGTTATTATCTTATAAAATTCATAAAAATTCTATTCTAGGATTTTCTGTCACAAAGTATTTTGATAATCTGTCGTCTAAGAGTATTCTGTAATTTCATCAGGTTTTCATAAAATTTCTAAGGGTGTCTCAGACAATTTTAGTAACAAGGGTATTATGGTAATTTCTAAAATATCCAAGGGTATTTGTGTAATACTCATCCTAAGGACATTTCTGTAATTTTTGCTTTAAAGTAAGGGTAATATAGTAATTTCTCTTCAAACATTTTTGTAATATTTCTAATTAATATTTCACCCAAATAATTTAAATATAGACTAATCAAATTTCACATAACCTAACACTCATATCAACAATTGCACAAAAATAATTCATACAACATATATTCTACGGTTATTAAAATATCAGGGTATTACACTCTCTCTCTTTTTTCTTTTTCATATTTTCTCTCTTTTTCCTCTTTTCTTCGTCTCAACTATTTTTTCATTTCCAGCTTCTTAAATCCTAAACCACAAGCTTATTCCTCCTTTCTTCGATACTTTCTATTCTTACCAAAATCTAGAAATTCCATGTGTGGGCTAGTCGTGGTCTAGGTGGACTCCAAATTCTACACGTTGGACGGTGATTCGGCTTTGTTTAGGGAAAGGATCTACAAAACAAAGTAAAGACACTCCGACACTCAAGTAAGTACATCAATTATGTAAAGAATAACTGAGTGTGAGAACTTAGTATGAGATCTAGATAATGAGTAACTTAAGTAATGCATTCAAGTATTGTGTATCGAATGAGAGATGTGTAGTTGTCTTTTAGAGAGAACCTGTAAGGCTGTATTTATAACGTGGAGTATGGGCCTTGGGCCTTTGTTTATTGATAATCTGTTGATAAGATAATAACATATAATAGCAGAAAGTTATCTAATTTAAATAGAAGATAATGTGTACCTTATTGATATACTGTTACTTGTAGATAAGTAACACCTTGTAGATAACTTGAGATATGATAAGGTGGTTGCACCTATTTGAATATCTAGGCATATTTGATATGTTGTTAATAAAGAGATAATGTTGTAGACATCCATGCTCCTGTAGAAGGTCGACGTCTGTGCTCATGTAGTAAGGCTAACAGGGAGGACGGACAAGCGTGTCCGGGTTAACACTTGGAGAATAAATAGGCATTATTAATGCAACAGTGCTGATGTGGAGGGACCATGTGTAAGGTGACATTTATGAGATGGTCACGTGTCATTTTACTATTTTGGATTGTACACTTCCATATCTCCTGCTCGCTCAATCTCTTCTTTCTTTTTGTTTTTTTATCTTTTTTATTTCCTTTCCCAAAACACAGACCGAAGAACTCAAGAATGGTGCTAGCATTTGAGGAGAAAGCTCAGATTGAAGGATTTTTGCTTCGCCCAAACAACAACAAAGATCAAGGCTCAAAAACATTACCCACTAAGTACAGTTTCGGTTAGACATTTTGACAACTTTCTTTTTGTTTTGATTTTTTTTACTATTTTTAAAAAATTTTGAGTTTTCTGACAACTGTTGTTTTGTTTATTATCAAAAACACCATTTAATAGTGAGGAACCAATACTATATTCAGGACAAAGGAAAACTAAAGGATGCTCTTGTTGGGTTGCTTCACTGCTTGTCACTCCTGACATGGAATAAAGAAGAATTTGATTTGCACAATAAGGCATTTTATTTTCATTTAGATGTTAAAATTAATAAAGACTTTTTAACATGAATCGATAATACAATTGTAAATGCTCTATCAGTCTTTTTAATTTAAGTTTTCTTATTTCTATGCATGACAAGTAGTGAGGAAATTTTTCACAATAGTGAAATTATCACAATAGCCAATACTATTTTTCAGAATTATGAGGATATTTTTATTGAGGAACCAGTATAATTTTCAGGACAAAGAAAAGGAGTTTGGTTCATGCTTTCTTTTGAAGGTACTTATAAATTGGTCCATGCTTTAATATTGGGCTTATTATATAAATGAAATGCAGAGCATGAGTTGTTTAGTCTAATTATTGGTGGCTGATTATATCTGTAAGTTGTTTGGTCCATGCTTTCTTTTGTAGGCACAAAATTTCACTTATCTGTTTGATGTGTGGTTCTCTTCAGGTTGAATTATAGGAATGGTACATCATTCACAACTTAACATAAGTAAAGGGTTTAGTTGGTTTGCAATTGGAGATAATGAAACTGACAAAGAATTATAATTTTTTCTAAATAACATTATAGGGTTTAGTTGGTGTGCCTACAATTGCTAAAGCTTTCTATGATTTTGCTTGATGATCTATATATATGCTGCTGGAAATGCATTAACATGAGAATATTAATCATGTTTCTTGTGTTTTAGGATATTGGCTACAATTGTTTGTCAGTTTACAGGTGTTTTATGAGATAAATGATCCTATGAATCATTATTTATAAGTGTTTCTCTTAGTTTGATGAGATAAGTGATCCTATTTCCTTTGATTTTTTAATGTTTTATGCTAATGATTCTTTACAAGTGTTTAAAATTTTGCTCTGAAGATCATAAGTATAAATTTTGTTTTCTATTTCCTTTGATTTTTTTTGTTTCCTATACTCAATTTTTTTTGCTTCCTATATCATAACCTTCTTTTCTATCTTTCTAGAAACCATTCTGACTATGCATAATACTCTATTACACACATGTGATTTATTTGTGACAACACTCGGGTTGCCTTGGTAGCAAAGGAGTCATTATGAAGAAAGAGGTCAAATTATCATTACTTTTGTTCCTCAATAATAAGAAAAGAAATCAAGTTAATCTCAGTATCTCAGTATTTCATTTATGATGGAAGAATAATTTTGATTTCAATTTCTTGGAAGCATGATTTTGATTTCAGTTTCCACGACTGAGGAATTAAAGTATTCTCAACTCAATCTTTCTGTAAGTGTTGAATAGTGGAATATTTGTTGGCGTGTTAGAATGCGAGGCAAGTGTCTGGGAGCTACATCTTTCTCTCTGAGAATTTCACATTATATGATGAATTCCAGGAAAAGAAAAGCTTCTTCGAAAGGCAAAGCCAAATGAGAAGTGATTTGTTGGAAAAAACTTTTATGATAAATCAAAGATAAATGTTATCCTTTTTTTCACTAACTGGTTTTAGTAAGTTGCTAATTATTGGAAAACCATCATAAATGCAGCTGTGTATTTATATTTATTCATTTCTTTGCTTCTTCTTTTTTCTGTCAATCAGTGGAGTGTTTCTTCTTTGCTAATTGCATTTCTTTGGGGAGTTTGTTATTTTATTTGGTTTAGTGCTTGTCAGCTATGTTGGGGAGTTTCATGCCTTACATCTTTCCTCAAAGCAATTTTGTGTTTTTTCTTTGTTTTCAAAACAATTATGTCACATTATCTCTTTGCAAATCAATTTGTACTTAAAGAACAGACTTAGTCAAAGGCAACAGTAACACAGTCATTGAGAAAATAGTGGGATTGTGAAAATAAGTTAGTTACAAGGAGAGAAGTGCATTCATTAGACTAAAATTAAGAGATAATGTGAACTAATCACATAGTCTACATGTTTGGTAATTGTATACCTTAGTCATGTAATTTTCCTTCAATGTATGTGGGCTTTTGTTAATAAAAGTGAGAGATACATACCTTACCTTATTTGATGCTCCTTGGTTGATTTCAATTCCATTTCTTTCAATTCTTGGTTTTTTTAATTTAGTGTTTCATTGGTTTTTTTTGTTTCTGTATGATTTTGTATAGTGTTTTGATATGGAAAATATGTGTAGGATATGGAAAACTGATTTTTACTTTTAATTGGATAAAAAAATATAGTAAAAAGATTTGGAATGCATATTGGTCCCGCTGTGCCAATTGTTTTCATGTGCAACCAAAGCTAACGTATAGTATGAAGAAGTTTGTTTTGTTTTATTAAAAAAATAAAAATAAAGAGAAAAGCAGCTATGGAAGGTTTGTGGACTCGAGCAGGTTTCTTTGGTATTTTCATGTTCTTTAGTTAACATAAATAGGAAAGATAGGGTTTTCTTTTTTTAAAAAAGATCTTAAAAAAAAGAGTCTCATTTGTTTTTTTTTACGGTAGTTTTTAATATATATTTTTAACTCATGATATGGTTTGTGACATTAGTTGAATAACATTTCTCTCTTTAATGTCACTTGAACCATTAAAATTTATAGAATAATTATTTGTTATCTTAAACTTTTATGTTTAGAATTTTTTTCTTTTTTTGATTTTTTTTAAAAAAACATGCCACAATCAATAAATTTAATAGTCATTCTATCTTTAACAATAGTCGAATTGTGATGGTTTAATGAATAGTCATTCTGTAAGTTTTAGTTACTGATCCACTATACTTTTGTAATTTTATATGCCAAATCAGTTTCACTAATTCATTCAACAGGTAATAAGAACTTACACAAAGCAACTACTACTTGAACTTTAGTACTTGCACAAAATGGAATCATGCACAAAGACATTAAGGTGAATTTTATTTCATTAATTTGCATGTTATCTTGGTTCTTTACTGGCATTTGATGTTTAAGATTTAATTAATTTCAGGGGGCCAATATTCTTGTAGAAATTACGTGGATGTAGGAAATAAAGATCTTGGTGGGTGTATGCTTTTTAAAGTTTTCTGTCCCAAGCAATTTGAATCAGAGTTATTATTGCTTGCATATTGTTTTCATTCTATAACAGAGATAGTTATATGTTTTATATGAATGACATGGAAAATTTGTGCACGTTTTGTAATCATGTAGATGAAAACACAACACATCTTTTGTTCTCTTGCAGGTAGCATATGAGATATAGATCCTTTCTTACTCTTGGGCCAGATCTCAACAGGCACTACACTATACCACATGTTGGAACAATTAATGGGAGCAATGACAAAAAAGCGTGATGGGGGTTTGGCTACCTAATAATGTGAGAATGTAGTTATCTATCTTTAATTTCATTTTTAATTGCTAAAGCTCTTGACTTTATTTTCCATTTCATCAATAATGGATATTGATTCAGAGCATGTTCACTATGTGGGTCATGATTCTGTAAACCTCATTTTAAAACATGCTATATGTGCTTAATGAATGGTTCTTATTATTGTTTTGTGAATCCTTCCATACTGAATATTTAGGAACATATTCACCTTTCTCATACTTTTGGCAGCTCTTCAAGTGGAAATGAAAATTTTATTGAGAAAAAGGCTCTTTTGGACTACTCCAAATTGTCTGAAGGAGCTGAATTAGTTAAACCAAGTTCAATGGCTTTGTCTGAATTCCATTTCTTGTTGCCTTTAGGGAATAAGGTCAAGGTGTGTATGCACTTATGTATCATAGTTTTGTTTACATCATAGTGCATGTGCCATGCACAATCTAAATTTTAAAGAGTTTTATCCATGCTAGCTAAATTATTTGCACATTTTTAGGTTGTAAACAGAATTAGCGAGAAGATCATTCAGGAACTTCAGTTTGATCAAACTTCTGATTCAGCATCAATGGGTATTATAGGATTGTGTAGTGATGCCACAGCTGGTTTGTTTATGCTTATGATCAAAACTCCATCTTTCAGGTTTGTGTTATTTGAATGTTGTTTCTGAATTTTAGATCTAACTGGCTTGGTTGTAATTGTTGCTGCTTCTGTATTTGATAATTTAGTAGGTGTCTATCAATGATGAAGGCCGAGATATGTGGAAAGTATATCTTGACATGAATGAATATAATGTTGCTTTAGCAAATTGCTGTGACCCTTTCCAAAAGGACCAAGTATATTTAGTCCAGGTACTGTTCACTTGCTTTATTATGTCGCCCAAGAAACAGTTTGTCTAGCAACATAAATTCATGTCCTTTTTATTTGCTACATGATTGTAGTTTGGTGTTTGATTTTAATAATTTATGCTGCAGGCTGAAGCTGCGTTTTCTTCTAAAGATTATTTCACAGCTGCATCTTTCTATGCCAAAGTAAATCCTTTTTTTAAGTTCACTATTTTTGGTATATTTAATTTGTATTATTAGTGTAGGAACTTCCTTTGCTTTTGTGACATTTGATTACTTAAAAGTAATTGTGTTGCCCTTGTGATTTTGATTAATATATATTTAGTGGTGGACTGGACTCTCATGCCTATAAACTTTTAACACTACCAAATCATAGCCCAATTATACTGAAAATTGCCCAAATCATAACGTATAGATATCATTATACATATTTTCCCAATTATTAGCTGGCATATCTTCCACATAAACATAAAGTTGAATTTGAATTCAAATGCTGATTTGCACATAATCAGGAGTTACATTGATCTGCTCATAATTAGGAGTTATTATTACATTATTAGGAATTATGTTGTGAATAATTAGGTTGCTAAACTTTGTATATTTCCTTTTCTGTCATGTATTGCAACAGGCTACTTAAAGCCACGTTATGGACAATGAAAGCAGAGTAAAAAATTCTCTCATTCTGTTTCTTATTATGGTATCCGAGCATAACATCCAGGAACCAAAATCATAATCTTTCTTTTCATTTGCGCTTACCAACAGTGTGAAGCTTGCACCAGATGGCTCAAAATAACAGTGGTCCTTCACAATTTAAAACCACTAATCAACGATCACCATTTTACGTAGCCTCTTCAGACAATCCGGGTATTCTCCTTACCAATGTATTGCTGTGTGGTGAATCCAACTACGACAACTGGGCAAAGGTCATGAAAAACGCGTTGTGTGCTAAAAATAAACTTGGGTTTGTGAATGGTGATATTACCAAACCTACAGATGACAAATTAGATGAAGGGTATGCATGGATTGTGTGCAATTCCATGATTAATGGGTGGATACATAATACATTAGATCCACAACTCCAACCATTTATTCAATATTATGATGTTGCCAAGGATTTGTGGGATGACCTGAAAGAACGATACTCTGTGGCCAACATTC
This sequence comes from Glycine tomentella, assembly GCA_007407185.1. Taxonomy (NCBI): domain Eukaryota; kingdom Viridiplantae; phylum Streptophyta; class Magnoliopsida; order Fabales; family Fabaceae; genus Glycine; species Glycine tomentella. The sequence continues at coordinate 467,025 of PYAF01000687.1, read as the reverse complement.
CCAAGTTATATCAATTAAAAGCAAGCCTTTCAACCATCAAACAACAAGGAATGACAGTGGGAAATTATTACACTCGATTGCGTGCTGTTTGGGATGAACTGGAAAGTGCACTCTCAACGCAAGTCTGCTCTAATGGTGGTAACTGTCCAGTTACAAAGCTCTTGAAGGAGGAATTAGAACATCATTATGTTTATCAATTTTTGCTGGGCCTTGATGATGCTATATTTGGCAACTTGAGAACACAAATTTTGAATACCACCCCCTTCCCAATATCAACCGCGTTTACGCTATGGTGACACAAGAGGAAACACACCGTGATATTGCCAGAACACAAAATGAACGCGTTGATGCAGTAGGATACTCTGTGCAATTTTCTAACCCAAAAATGCAGGTACAGAATAATCGACCTCCATGTTCCCATTGTGGTAAGACAAATCATGATGTTAGCAGCTGTTTTGAGTTAAATGGCTATCCAAACAAGCCAAGTCGTGGACGGGGAAGAGGTCGCTTTGGAGGAGGCCGTGGTGGTTCTGGACATGCAAAAGCAGCACACACCATGATTTTCAATAATGGCGCTTCCGCTCTCAATGCACTCACTCCTGACGTGGTAGAGCGACTGTTAAATCTTGTCCAGCCCATACAACCATCTCAACCAGCCACTGAAAAATTAAGTGGTAATTATATTGTGTCTCATGTATGGTTAGTTGATAGTGGAGCCTCTAAACACATGACAGGAACTCTGGAATTGATGACCAATGTGCGACACATTAAGCCATACACAATTGGGTTGCCAAATGGCTCCAAAGCCTTCGCTGTCAAACAAGGAAATGTTGTGTTAGGCCAAAATTTATCACTTTCGAATGTTTTATATGTTCCAGATTTATGTTGCAATCTGATTTCTGTTGCTGAGCTCATTCGTTATGGACGATGGCAAATTAATTTTAATACACAAAACTGTATTTTGCAGGACCTAACCTCGAAGACAACAATTGGACTGGGTGAGCAACGCAATGGTGTGTATGTATACCAAGCTCATGAAGAAAAGGCGTTAACAGTTGGTGCTTCTGATTCTTTTGATTTATGGCATTATAGGCTTGGGCATGCATCACATAAAAATCTATGTTTCCTTCCTTCTCTTCTCCGTTTCAATTGTAAACGTTTAAATAATGGAGTTTGTGATATTTGCCATAAAGCTAAGCAAACACGCAACCCATTTTCTTTAAGTGATCATCAAAGTTCATTTTCCTTTGACCTCTTGCTTTGTGACATTTGGGGGCCTTACAAAATGGCTTCATTTTCTGGTGCTCATTATTTTTTGACTTTAGTTGATGATTATAGTAGAGCGGTGTGGGTATATTTGATGGCTGGAAAGAATGAGACTGCTATATTGATTTGTAATTTTTTTGCTATCGTGAAAAATCAATTTGGAAAAACTATTAAAGTGATTCGAACAGATAATGGAACCGAATTTTGTCAAAAACCATTGGTCCAATTATATGCTGATCTTGGGATCCTTCATCAAACCTCATGCATCTACACCCCCACAGCAAAATGGTCGTGTAGAGAGGAAGCATCGACATATCCTCAATGTGGCACGTGCTCTTCGATTCCAAGCTAACTTGCCTATAGAATTCTAGGGTGAGTGTGTTTTGTCCGCTGCTCATATTATAAATCGCACACAATCTCCTTTGCTTAATGGCAAAACACCACATGAGCTTCTTTTTGGATTAGCTCCAAGCTATTCTCACATGCGTGTGTTTGGGTGTTTATGTTATGCATCACAAATTCCCAAACCTTCGGATAAATTTACTGTATGATCTCGCAAGTGTATTTTTATGGGGTGCCCATTTGGAAAGAAAGGATGGAAAGTCTATGACTTGGAGTCTGAAAAAAAATCTGTATCAAGGGATGTAATTTTTCATGAAAAACAATTTCCATATGCAGTTACTTCCTCTAAAAACCAACCTGTCCATCCTCTTTTACTACCTACTTCAGTGCAAAATCTTTCTGAGGATCCTCTTGCTCTTAGTGATGAAGTTGATCCTATGCCAAATCTGGATGATACCCCACCCACTGTTGCTAATGATTTTCCAGATTTAAGAAGCCTCACTGAGATTATTTCTGACAGGGGGAGTAATCCTGACCCCTTACCAATTCCATCCATCTCTCAATCTACATCACAACCACCTGACAATACTTGCACCAGAGGACAAAGAGAAAGGCATGCTCCATCTTACCTTAAAGACTACCAGTGCAATAATACATGCACATCGTTGCAGCCTGCTTTCTCCACCAATTTGTCTTCAGGTACATGTTATCCTATTAACAGTTTTGTAAGTTATTCTAACTTCTCTCAAAAGCACAGAGGTTTCCTTGCAGCAGTTAATGCAGGTCATGACCCAACAAGCTTTAAAGAAGCTATGACAGACCCTAGATGGAAAGAAGCCATGCAAAAGGAAATTGATGCTCTAGAATTAAATCAGACTTGCGTATTGAACCTTTTCCTCTAGGAAAACGAGCACTCTCTAGCAAATAGGTCTATCGTATTAAATATAAATCCAATAGGTCCATTGAACGGTTTAAAGCTCACCTTGTTATTGCTGGAAACAACCAAGTGGAAGGAGAGGATTTCAATGAGACCTTTGTGCCTGTTACAAAAATGGTTAGTGTTCGCACTTTTCTTGCTGTCGCAGTTGCTAAGCAATGGGAGCTTCACCAACTTGATGTGAATAATGCTTTCCTTCACGGTGATTTACATGAAGAGGTTTATATGAGGTTCCCTCCGGGGTTCTCTACGCCTTCTATAGGAAAGGTTTGCCATCTCCAAAAATCCCTTTATGGTTTGCGCCAATCTTCCCGCAACTGGTTTGAAAAACTCAGATCATCTCTTTCATCCTTTGGCTTCGTTCAGTCTCGCGCTGATTACACCTTGTTCACTCTTACTCGTGGGAAAACTTTTCTAGCTTTACTTGTTTACGTGGATGATATTGTTCTTGCTGGGAACAAATCTGCTGCATGTCAAGAGGTTAAACAATATCTCAATTCTTGCTTTAAAATAAAAGATTTGGGTCCGCTTAAATATTTTTTGGGTATTGAGATAGCGCGTGGAAAATCTGGTCTCTTTCTCTCTCAAAGGAAATATACTCTAGATATTCTCTCTGAAGCAGGTGTTCTTGGTTGCAAACCAACGACGACTCCGCTGGAACAAAATCATAAATTGGCACTTTCATCCAGTTCTGATTATAGTGATCCAGTCAGATATCATTGCATTATGGGACGCTTAATTTATTTAACCATCACCAGACCAGATATTAGTTATGTTGTTCATGTGTCAGTTTATGCAGACTCCAAAACAGGAGCACTTTGATGTTGCACAACGAGTTCTACGTTACTTGAAGCTTAATCCTGGCCAAGGCTTGCTGTTAAATACAAATTGTGATTTGCAAGTGTATGCATATTGTGATTCAGATTGGGCTAGCTGCCCTTTAACTAGAAAATCTGTCACTGGCTATTTTATTTTACTTGGGTCTTCTCCTATTTCATGGAAAACTAGAAAGCAAGCTATGGTGTCTCATTCTTCAGCTGAAGCAGAATATAGGTCCATGGCAGCAACCACATCTGAGCTCATATGGCTCAAGTATATTTTGGCATCTCTTGGTGTTGCCCATTCACTGCCAATGAAGCTCTTCTATGATAATCAAGCAGCCCTTCACATCACTGCAAATCCTGTTTTTCATGAACGTACAAAGCATATCGAGTTAGATTGTCATTTTATTTGGGATCATATCCTTAACGACACCATCGCTACTGCCTATGTACGTTCTCGACAACATTTGGCTGATATTTTCACAAAAGCTCTAGGCAAACATGCATTTCATGGTTTACTTCACAAGTTGGGCATTTCACATTTCATCCTTACATGCTCCAACTTGAGGGGGAGTATTAGCTGGCATATCTTCCACATAAACATAAAGTTGAATTTGAATTCAAATGCTGATTTGCACATAATCAGGAGTTACATTGATCTGCTCATAATTAGGAGTTATTATTACATTATTAGGAATTATGTTGTGAATAATTAGGTTGCTAAACTTTGTATATTTCCTTTTCTGTCATGTATTGCAACAGGCTACTTAAAGCCACGTTATGGACAATGAAAGCAGAGTAAAAACATTCTCTCATTCTGTTTCTTATTACCAATGAATCTTCTTCAAACAGGGAGGTCCATATGTAAAACTATCATGGCTTTTTCATTTAAGAAACATCACTCCCTAAAGATAGACCACTAAATATTTTAGATGAGTTCTGTTTATGAATTGAACTTTGGAGGTGTAGAATTTTTTAACAGCATCATCTTTATATACAGTGCTCAATTTTGATAATTTGGTGATAACTATGATTGTTTTTTACTGAATCAATGTGTGTATCATGCTGTCAAAGGAGATTGTTTTGATAATCCAAAAGAAAAACAAATATGACAGGAATATGATTTCCAGATCAAGTATACTTAGTATCTATTAGACTGCATAATGTGTGGGAAGAAATACTCAATATGTCATGAAATACTGTGATGATTTGGTTTTCCAGTTGAGCTAAGAATCGGGGGAAGCAAAAGCGAGGGTAGGGAAGAGAGACTCCTTAAAGAGAGAGGTTAGGGGATTCTTCTAGAACTGCGAAAGCGGACACCCTTCTAAATATACTTGGGTTGGATAGTAGCTTTAGAGTGCGATCTTTGATAATTTTGTCATCATCGAATTGTTTTCAAATAGGATCATTCAACGATGGAAAATATTACAATGGGATAAAAGAGGGAATTAATCAAATTCAAAGAGATGCTAATATTCCAATTAAAAATTCGTTAGGTCCTTTCGGAATAGCCCCTCAAGTTGCCTTTCGTCCTTGCTTCTGCACGCACCTAAAGGTAGGTACAGTATCTAAACGCTCCTTCTGCTCTTGGGAAAGGGGGCCCAAGGCTCATCCTTATGCTTTCGGTTTTCGAGTGAAAAACAAAGTTGGGGAGACCTGTCAAGCTTTAGGATAGCTCTTTTCAAAATAGATTCTGGGTCATTAGCAATGCAAGTACAAGTAGGTTAGTGATATAGGATTTAGGTGGGAAAGAATCTTAGGATAGAGAAGAAGAATGGGGCATTAGCAATGCAAGTACAAGTAGGTTAGTGATATAGGATTTATGTGGGAAAGAATCTTAGGATAGAGAAGAAGAATGGAACAGAGATGATAGAGAAAGAAGCAAGAGAAACAGAGATCAAGAACAAGAATTGACTGGTGCACTTCTATCATTATTTTCCAGATTGCCTAAAATAATATAGCAATGCTTTACATAATATTCTATGAAATTTATAGCTGTACAACAACAGCTAGAACAATCTGACTGGTATCTCATTCTCCAAAACTACCTTTCAATTTTATTCTAAGTTTTGTATTTTTTTTTATCATTTTTGTCACACAAATAAGGCATGTTAATTGAAAAGAAACCCAAGAATTACATAAAATTGTGGTCTTATAGCAATGTTGGGGGATTGATTCGTAGAATGATGAATAACTTCCACATAGAAAGAGCAGACTGGGAACATAATTTTAACATGGATTTATGATGTGCAACGTCTCAACTCCAGGATCAAGCTCATCCCACTTTTTTTACGAGTCAGTCCAGAGCAAATTTCAGCTTTTTTTTACCTTACAATTATAGTTTGATTCTTTGTTATAGGACAACAATCAAAGTTAATTAATTTAAATTACTTTATTAATAATATCATAAATAAAAATATTTTTAGTTATGATAGAGATAAAAATTAAAATTAATTTGTAATAATGATTTTTGTTACAAAAAAAAATTTAAATTACTTACTCACTATATCAAATGTAAATTAGTTTTAATTTTATTTTATTTATTATAGAAACTGTAATTATTATTTATGAGAAATAATTATTTGAACCATCATAAGTGAACTTACGGGAAAAAAAATAAAAAAGTATTTAACACAATTACATATCAAATAATCAATAATATTTCTTTTTATTAAATATATTATTTGTTTTTAAATTTTTATCATATAAAATAATGGGTAAATAAAAATCAAATGAATGTTATAAGACAACTAAATTTATTAATTTAAATTACGCCATCAATAATATTACAAATAAAATTATTTTTAGTTATGACAGATATAAAAATTAAAATTAATTTGTCAAAATAATTTTTGTTACAATTTTTTTTAAATTACTTACTCACTATATCATACGTAAATTAGTTTTCATTTTACTTTTTATGATAGAAACTACAATTTTCATTTACTGAGAATAATTGTTCTCTAGGTATTGAAAAAAGTATTTAACACAATTATATATCAAACAATCAAAAATATTTATTTATATCAAATATATTATTTGTTTTTGAATTTTCATCATATATAATAATGGGCAAATAACTGGTGACATTTTTAAAAATAAAAGCATCTATAGTTTTATTATTTAAATTTAATCAAGATTGAAAATTTTTAAACTCTTTTTATTTAATTCAATTGTTACAATAATCAGCATAATAATAT
>PYAF01000687.1:443818-453996 GCA_007407185.1 Glycine tomentella | reverse complement strand
AAAAAAAAAGAATGAGAAATAGAGAAACTAATAATAATGAACAATGACACAAATTCAAGTGCTAGTAGGATGTTAAGATTCGGCTTTAAATAGTACCATAGTCAGCCCTGCCTACTTTGTTTAATAAGAAAGTTGAAATGGTACGGATATGTGATGTGTCATGTGTGTGTGGTAAATGAAGAACTTCAACCTATAATTTATCTTAAAAATATTGTGATGCCTTTTTAGTTTCCACCTTTTCAATGAAGAAACTTCAACCTATAATTTAGCTTCAAAATATATAGTTATTATGCCTTTCTAGTTTCCACCTTTTCAGTTTAACCATGGTTTTGGTGCCTTTTCACCCCCCTCTCTGTTTTTTTTTCCTCCTCTAGGCAACAAATCGAATATTTTAGAATTCTTTAGTAGCTTTTGTGGTTGGGACTTTGGAACTAAAAGGGAACAAGATAATTTGAGGGGTTGTGTTCAAAAGAATTATAGAACAAGAAGAAAAAGATCCCCTCGTGCCCGAGAAAAAAAAAGGTGATACAAGTGGGGCCACTTTTTGTAATCCTTGAATTTTGTTCACAATGCCGCTATACAAATTCATAGTATCTTCGAAGGAGTTTTTACTATAAGACAATTAGAGTTTAAGAAAAACAGAGCACGATTTGACTTTACAAGAGTACCAGTCTTTTAACCTTCAAACATTGTCAACTTAATTGGTACAAACACATTATGGGAATCAGAATACTAAAGGTTTCCCTCAGGATATTCAAGCATAAGATTCGAGCATTTGACATTACTTTCTGTTAGGGCCAACACAATGTGTTAGGTGTCTCCATTGTCATCTTCCATATGTGCATTTCTATTCTACGATCGAACTGAATATTAGAGGGTTAAGCATCTTTTTTTTTTTCCAACCTAAACCACCTACTTCCAAATTTAATATCAGAATAAAACATAAACGAGAAAACAACCACATTAGTTTTGGTCAATTCCGACTAGAGACCAGCTTCATTAAAAGGACAGCTTTGTAAAAGTACAGACCAAACACATTACCTTTTTACCAGTGATACCAATGACTCATCATCAGATTCATCTATCCTATCATTTGAACGATCCATTAGATCTGCACCGTTTGGGTGCATTTTTCCTCCAGAACTCTTCTGAGGGAGAGACAAACCAAGCTGCTTAAGTTTTCGAGAGATTTGGGCAGGAGTGAATTTACCATCGTTATCCAGCGCATTGGCTATCATGTAACCACATCTTCTGTGGTGCTTGAATCTGTAGAAATAACAACCCAGCTATTAACAACAAAATCAAAAGCTAAATTGAAATGATAATTGTCATCCTGAGAAAAATAATATAGAAAATTCAGAAAACAATGCATTTTCTTATTTAACTATCCATTCAACAGTCATCAAGCAAAGAGCAGAAATACATCAAATGCAAGGCAACGAAGTTGTATTCACTTCTTATATAGAACTTTGATTATAGCTTCCTGATATTCATTAAAAGCCTGGACTGTCTGATTTTTTTGCCTATAAATATGAAATTGAACACAAACTTAGAGAAGACTTAAACACATATTCGATTCATCAAAATGTATATAAAAAAATTGTCGAATTAAGATGAAGAATAATGACAACATTTTGTTTCCTAGAGGAAACATAAATTTATAAGAAGAAAAAAATACCAGTAATTACAAATAAGCATAAGAGTTCAGTATAAACTTACAGGTGCTGAACTAACAGGCTTCCCTCCAAACCTCACATGTTAATTATGATTGGTGGCTCCTCTTATTTTGTCACCGTCTAACTGATTAGGACTAGTAGACAAAGGTCCTTCAGCATCAACATCAGCATCCTAGTTTGATTTGTTAATTGTTAAATAATTTTCTAATGATCAACTATGAATAAATCAAACAGAGGTTTCATTTGGAACACAGTAAAATATAAACAGCAGGGGAAGGTTCTTGTAGTCTGCACAATCTAAGGAGCTAATAGTATGAATACAATTTGATGGGGCCAAACCAAGTGGAAATGTAAGTATTACACGGTCATTATTTATTTGGTATATCAAAATGTTCGTTGTTGGCTTGTTTAAAGGGACTTCCAAAATCAAGCAGAAATATTTAGGGCTGAACAGATAGTGAACCAGAACATACCAAATTATGAAATCGATAATACCATCCAATTTGGAACAAAGATATCCATTTCACCTGCATCTTGTGTGCATTCTAACTGATAGCCAGCATACACATAAAAACCCACTGAAGGCTGAAGCAGAAAAGTCTTATTCAAAACAATTAGATTGATGAAAAAATGGAAACTACAAATTTACCTTGCTAAAACAAGGAAACTTTGAGTTAGATACTTCATCAAATATTTTGTTTACACAATTTGTCATATTCCTGAATCAAAGTTGAAAAGAACTTAGTTTGGACAACTAAGCAAAAAGACAACACATCAAAGCAATCCAAACCCCACCTTCCAAGAATAACGACAAAAAAAAGAAGCAACAATGATTCCTTTTATGCAGATGGAACCAAAACAAAGAAATAATGTGAGAGGAATGAGGGAATGTCATCTTCCAAGAATAAAAAGTCTGCCAAAGATGGGGGGTATATAGTAAATCATATCTGATAGGTAATTTGGAAAAAGAGTAGGTATTGATAGATCTAAATAGATAAATAAATAAGAACCTAAATTCTTATTTGGAAAAAATGCCGTTTAGTTCTATTTGGTAATGCATTCATGCCTGTCAAATACAAGATGACAGTGGGAAGGATCTAGAAAAATCCATCTCTTCTTTCCACAGACATTTGCTTACCAGTTATAGGACCTAAAAACATCAGCTGAAAGGTTATAAAAGGGCACAGCATGCTGCCTTTTTATTTTGGGATGACTGATGACTGTAAATAATTTTTGGTACATAATGTAGCTATATGCTTATTAAGCATCACACAAAGCACCGTACATAAAGGAATGTATACCACACACAAAATAGGCCATATGAAAAATCAATAAAATGAAGGTACAAAGCTATTAAGTAAACAGAACAGAACAGTCATATTTTTACTTGATGTTTTCATCACACAAAGCAGGAGGGCACAAACATAACTGGAAACTCTATGAAGCCAATACATTTTGCCACCAACAGCTTTGTTATAACAGTTTAATGGAGGGTAATTCCTTTCTAATTTGGTGTTTTATTTTTTTTTAAAAAATTGTACATGAAGGGTAATTCCTTTCTAACAGTCTTCTACTCAATTTTATAATTATTTAAATAGTCTATCAACTTATACACAGTTGGCCAATATCACGTAAAGTTCATCTTTGATTTCACAATGAGAACTTGATGTAGAGGAAGTAATTTTAGAGAGTTTGTACGTTGTATCCCACCAAAGGCTACAGCTTGTTTGAGACTTTTCTTTCTAGAGAATTATATAATAGAATGAGCTTTATGTCAGAGTGGTGACAATATCACATCAGAAAAAGGCTGCTTACCTGATAAAGAGTAAGGCGATCCAAATTCGTCATTTTCAAATTCCAGCAAACAGCAGAAACCATCTTGTCAGGACAATGCGATATGGGAGCTTAATTAACCCAGCTGCAGTAAGAACTATGATTAGTTATGCAGCTGTTGAACAATAATTTGTCCATGGCAGGCCAAATTTTAAGCAACACTAATAGGCAGTGCAAGCGTTTATTTAAGCTTTCCCCCTGGCCACTCAGGCAATTCAATTGTAACAGTACATTGTACACCATCATATACAATAGCTGTTCATAAAATATAAGTTTACTAAGTGCACAAATACCTGCGTATGTGACCCGTAGTTTAAAAAATATGGGGCAGAATCAGACAGCAACAACAGCTTTGCTTGCACAGGGAAGTTGTATAGCAGGCATGTATCAAAGGTCAAATAATTTATCAAATTGAATGAAAAGGAAATCAATTAACCTCATGCAGATAAATATGACCAACAAGTTCAGCATCAGTTTCACAGAAAATTGCAAAAGGAAGTTTGCTACTATCCATTAAAGCCCTTCAAGTTGGGAACAATGTCTACAAAATATATAATAAGTGCAAAGGCGAAATATTTTACAAAAACCCGTATGACATACAAAATAGCCTACATTGATTTCTTTTTTGATTCTAACAAAAATGACGCCCATTTTTCCCTCAAATTGTGGGGTCAGCTGAAGAATAGAAGGGTGGTGATCTTGATAGATTGTGGAGCTACGCACAACTTTATTTCATCACAGTTAGTGAAAGAGTTGAAACTGGAGGTGACTAAAACTAACCCCTATTTTGTAGAAGTGGGTGATGGACACAAGGTGAGGTGTCAAGGGCTGTGTAAAAGCTTGGTGATTAAACATAATAGGGATTGGATATTATGCAGTACTGTTATGTGTTTGAGTTGGGTGGGGCAGACTTGGTGTTAGGAGTGGAATGGTTGGCTAGTTTGGGGGAGGTAAGAGCTAATTTTGAAAAATTAACATTGGCTGTTAAGGTGGGAGAAAAAGAAGTAAGTCTGAAGGCTGAACCAGAATTCATCAGGGCTGCCATCAGTCTAAAGCTATTCAGGGAGTGTTACTGCAGGAAGATCAGGGTTTTTTGGTGGAATTGAAAGCTGTAGAAATCACTGAAGATAGAGGGCAGGTTCCTGTATGTATAGTAGAAGCATTGGAGCAGTTCAATGAGGTTTTCCAGACACCTCACAGTTTGCCACCTCATAGAAGTAAAGATCATTGTATCAACATCCAGCCTGGAAATAAGATACCTAATTTGAGACCCTATAAGTATCCCTATTATCAGAAAGATGAAATAGAAAAATTGGTGAGAGATATGTTGGCAGCAGGGATTATTCGAACAAGCATTAGTCCCTATGCTAGTCCTGTGATATTGGTGAAGAAAAAAGATGGAAGCTGGAGATTCTGTGTTGATTACAGAATGCTGAACAAAATCACTGTGCCTGATAGGTTTCCCATGCCTATAATAGAAGAATTGTTGGATGACATTGGGGGAGCTGAGTGGTTTTCAAAGCTGGACCTCAAGGCTGGATATCACCAAATAAGGATGAAAGAAGAAGATGTGCAGAAAACAGCCTTGAGGACTCATGAGGGACATTGAGTTCTTGGTTATGCCTTTTGGGCTAACCAATGCTCCTGCTACTTTCCAAGCCCTTATGAATGAGGTAATGAGACCATTCTTAAGGCAATTTGTATTGGTGTTTATTGATGACATTCTCATATATAGTGATACCTTGGAAGCTCATAAAATGCATGTTAGAGCTGTGTTGCAAGTTTTACAGCAGCAGGAGTTATATGTGAATAGAAAAAAATGCAGTTTTGGGCAGAGATCATTAGAATATTTAGGGCATATTATTTCTAGTAGAGGGGTAGAAGCTGATAAAAACAAGTTGGAAGCAATGTACAAGTGGCCAAAACCTAAAGATGTTAAGGGGCTGAAAGGGTTTTTAGGGCTGACTGGTTATTATAGAAGGTTTGTAAAAAATTATGGGAAGATAACTCAACCATTAAATGCTTTACTAAAGAAGAATGCTTTTAAGTGGGGAGAGGAAGCTGATTTTGCTTTTGAACAGTTAAAGACAGCCATGCAAGAATTGCCTATTTGAAAAGTTCCAGATTTTTCCAAGCTGTTTGTGCTAGAAACAGATGCATCTGGAATTGGGTTAGGTGCAGTGTTATTACAAGAAGGCAAACCCCTAGCTTTTTGGAGCAAAGCCTTGTCAGGAAGAAGTCAACTCAAGTCAGTATATGAAAGAGAATTAATGGCTGTAGTGCTAGCAGTTAAAAAATGGAAACACTACTTGTTAAGGAGAAAATTTATCATTAAAACAGATCAGAAAAGTTTAAAACTTCTGAATGACCAGAAGCTTTTGAATGAAGACCAGTTTAAATGGGCTACTAACTACTAAGCTGATTGGATATGAATTTGACATCCAATACAGGCCTGGAAGGGAGAATATAGTAGCTGATGCACTTTCAAGACAATTTGCTTTCACTGCCATTTCAGTAGTGCAGCAGGAAGAGTGGGGAGATTGGGAGAAAGAGTTGCAGGGTGATCAACAAGTTTTTGAAATATACAAAGGCTTGTTAACTAAATCAGTGGAGAAGGCAGGATATGCTTTAAAAGGGGGAAGATTTTCTAAGAAGGCAGGTTGGTACTGGCTAGAAATTCATCTACAATTCCAGTATTTTTGAAAGAGCTGCATGATTCACCTATAGGAGGACATTCTGGATTCTTCAGGACATTGAAGAGGGTAGCTGGGGTAGTATTTTGGCTTGGTATGAAGAAGGCTGTGAGGCAGTATGTGGCTGAGTGTGATATTTGCCAGAGGAATAAATCAAGAACTTTATCTCCAGCAGGGTTATTACAGCCCTTGCCTATCCCTACTAAGGTCTGGACTGATATCTCTTTAGATTTCATTGGAGGTTTGCCTAAGGCAAAAGGCAAAGACTCTATTTTAGTAGTAGTGGACAGATTGACAAAATATGCTCATTTTTTTGCACTGTCTCACCCTTATACTGCTAAGGACATTGCTGAGATTTTCATAAAGGAAGTGGTCAGATTACATGGATTCCCCACTTCATTAGTGTCAGACAAGGATAGCTTGTTCATGAGTCAGTTCTGGAAGGAGCTGTTTAAGCAAGCAGGCACACAGCTGAAGATGAGTACTGCATACCATCCTCAGACTGATGGGCAAACAGAAGTGGTCAATAGATGTCTGGAAGTGTACTTAAGGTGCTTAACTGGTACTAAGCCAAAACAGTGCCCTGATATGTTAGCTTGGGCAGAGTTTTGGTTTAATACTAATTACAACAGGTCCACAAAAATGTCTCCTTTTACAGCTCTGTATGGACAGGAACCTCCACTGTTACTCAAAGGAACAAATTTACCTTCTAAGATAGAAGAGATTAACACATTGAGCAGAGACAGAGATGAACTCATTCAGGAATTGAAGCTAAATTTGGTTAAAGCTCAAGAGCAGATGAAAAAGTATGCTGATAAACATAGGAGACAAGTAGAATTTCAAGAAGGAGAGTGGGCATTTCTGAAATTACAGCCTTATAAAATGAAATCCTTGGCAAAGAAGTCAAATGAAAAATTAAGCCCAAGGTTTTATGGTCCTTATAAAGTAATTCAGAAAATCGGAGAAGTAGCTTATAAGCTGGAGCAACGAGTTGATGCTGCAAAATTCACCCTGTATTCCATGTGTCTTTGCTGAAGAAAGCCATTAAGCCGACCTGTGTGGTTCAGCCCTTACCCAAGACTTTGAACGAAAATTTGGAACTGCAAGTACAAGCTGAGCAAGTTATGAAAACAAGAATGACAGAAGGAGGACAGCACGAAGTGATCATTAAATGGCAAGGACTCCAACATCATGAAGACAGCTGAGAGAGTTGGGAAGAGATCAGCAGTATTTTTCCTTACTTGGACCTTGGGGACAAGGTCCAGCTTGAAGGGGAGGGAATTGATAGATACAAGAATAGGTGGGGGCAGGTATATAATAGAAGGAAAACTAAGTAGAGAGGGGAATATAAGCTGTTAGTGGGAACTGAGTGTTAGTTAGCTAATTGAAACAACTGTCAGTTAGTTACTAAGGGAGAAAGATATAAATAGAGGAGAGAAGGAAAGGGAAGGGGAGGAGAGACTATTAGGAGGTGGTGTACCTCGAATACACTAATTCTGTAATTGTGAATTCAGCAATAATATTCACTTCATTCAATTTCCTTCCTTGCGTTTCTGGTCCAGTTCTAACAGAGGAGCACCTAATTTGGGTTATTGCTTAGACCCCTTGTCATGTGACAGAAAAAAGTCAAAACCTATTTTGAATCAGATCACAAAGACGAAAGGAATCCGCTTAATCAATGCCTACAAGGGTGACCAACCTTTGGGGAAGCAAGTGCAGGGAGTGATTAAACTGAAGTGGGGATGGCCCACATGTGGAACAATTACTGATGTGAGACCTTAGTCCTTAAACCCTCTTCCCCCATGCCACAATGGGAAAAATATTAAAGGAAAGACAATAAAAACTAGGAAAAAATGCTTCAAGGGGGGAAGAATACAAATTAATTATAATTTACCCAAACTATTTTAATTGAACACATGAAGCTTTGAAAGACAATTGTGCTAACATTATGAGAATAGCCATACATCATACAAGTTAAAATATATTAATAAATCGTTCCTTTAGAATAATTGTCCTTAAACTAAAATAGCATCCTAGGTTCATTCAGGAGAACACTTCCAGATAAATTGTACTCACAGCTATAGCTTCAAGGCCTCCTTTTTTAGAAGTGGCAGCTGTATCTCGGCCGGCAGAAACTAGATAATGCCCCTGCAAGAGATCAATTGCATCCTTAACATCATAAAAAACATTAACAGAATAAATCAATTACTAATAAATTTTTTAAATTAACCCTTAAAAATATTAGTTTACTCGACATCTATTCAGATGGTCGTAAAGGATATATTGAACAAACCATCTTAACATTATGATCCACGGTAAAACATGTCAAATGAAGACTAAGTATGTCCTAAAGCATAATTACTGATTGTTACACAACAACAAGCCAACAACAAATGTAAAAACAACTCTGAACTAGGATGCAGAAGGTAGAAATCAAATATATAAGGACACAACCTAGATAAGATAATGAGTTATGATCCCCTAGTGGACACTGGATACCTAAAGATTGAACACAATACCTAGACTGCTAGAGTACCCATACATAATGATAAATGAACTACACATCTAATTAGGGCACGAACAAGGAATCATTCCAGCAACATCGCCAATTTATAGCCATTTTTATTACATAAACTTACCAGACATTACTAAAAAGGTGATTTTGTGGATGTAGGGACCAATGCTACTGCTCAAAAAGCACATGGGTGTTGAACCCAAGGTTACCATTTAGGATTATGAAAAAAGGGGCCAAGATTAACAATTTTCTAACAAAAACTAAAGTTCACCAAATTTGTCAAGATAAAATCTCATCAACTTGTTACATGAGATTTTATCTCATCCTATAAATTCTTGGCTTTCATTCGAACAAAAGATGCACTGCAAGGTGATATAATTTAGAAGCTTTTGTTTAGAGTAGATACTAACACCATGATAATTTAAAAAAGTTCGTGATTGCTGACTTGCAACTACAATAATATTTGGAGCATGATAATGTCAAGACAACAGCATAATCACGATAATAATAATAAACTTTGGAATGAGGTTAGAGTGTGAACCCTTGTTATACTAAAAACTGTGCTGATCACACTCACTGCACATTATTTCATGGAGCATCACAAGCTTATCTCAGATAGAGTTACATTTTCCTTTTTTTTATATATTTGGAGCACCATATTAATTACTCTTTTTAAGGTTTCCCTCACTTTATTCGATGATAGAAAGAAGTATAGAGAGTCTGACCGTACTTAATCCTAAATAATAATATTTAATGATCACAAGATATGACTGGAGGAATCAAATCATAGTTATGTGACGCTGCTATAAGAAATACTTGCTCTCTTTATCATAGTTATGAGAGCTCTCTCCAAGAAGACTTGAAGACACAGAAAGTTGTAACAGATAAAATGCAACAGATTAGAATCACTATTATTAATCACGAAACTCATTAAACCCTACTCCCCAAAAAAATGTGAAAAAAGGATGAAGGTTACAAAGAAATGGGAAGTCAATGAAAAAGCAGAAGAAAACAAAAACTAAAACTAAAACAAAATCGTCAATCCTACATAAGTACAGGTTTCAATGAAAAGAAACAGAACCAATTGTTCAATTAAATGGTGGTAAATTCAAGTTTCTTCCCAACAAAGGATCTAAACACCCAAACAGGAAAAGTTTTTTGTTTTATTCCTAGATTGGTAGATACTTACCAGTAAGAAAAGCAACTTCAATCACAAGCAGTGTTCTGTCATTAAGCAAAGGAAAAATGTTGAGTTAACAAAATGAAGTTCTATTTGATAAATATATAGAATATCACACTGGGAGTTCAATCACACTCAGGAAAAAAGTTATTTCTACAAATTGGCAAAATCAAGGGAAAATTTATATGTAGAATACTGCAAATCAACAAGCAGTGTTCTGTTCAGATAAAAATAAATATATTAGAATATCACACTGTCACTTGGAAAACGATAATTAAATG
>PYAF01000687.1:393585-443718 GCA_007407185.1 Glycine tomentella | reverse complement strand
GGAGGGATTCGCGATGACGGTGCACAACAGAGGCCGGGGTTATCGCGCTTCTTCTTCCTCAGACCGAGATCCAACTATGAATGTTTTTTAATTTTAGGGCACAATGTGAAGCCATTTTGTAAAAATAAAAATTAAAAACAATGGCATCAAAGACGGTTCAGAGCAACCATCTTTGAATAGTAACCAACAAAGACGGGTAATGTGTGGGCCGGCCTGAAATGTTACAAACAAGGACGGTTAAAAGGGGACCGTCTTTGAAAATAAGCACTTATTTACAAAAATGCCACCGTGCAGGATTCTAAGACGGTTATCATACAACCGTCTTAGATTGTGCGTCTTCGAAGGGCCTTTTTGTAGTAGTGGATGGCATTTGATGATGCCCTTTTATGTATATATATATATATATATATATATATATATGCTTCCAAACTGCTTAAACTCTGATGAGTCATGTATGATGATTGTTGTTTATGCGTGGTAATGACTCTGGTGAGCGTAAGGGCGTTACACATGTGCATTACGTTCACTGGATCATCAGGTTGTATTTCTCCTTAATCTTTGTGTGTAAATTCATATTCTGAATTTCTGTTGTAATTGCTATTGTAAGTGGGTTCTTCTTGCTTGGTTCTAGAGAAGGTTTCTCTAGATTAAAGAATAGAGTAGTGTTCTCTGGTTCTTGCTCCTTAGAATTCTAATAGGGTTTTAGTTTTCTATTCTTTATCTAGTTTGATAAGATCTTGTAATAAGCTTGTAAGAACAAGATTTATAATAGTGGAACTCTAATCTAGTGTTGATTAGAAGAAACTAGATGTAGCTTCAGTTGTGAAGTGAACCAGTATAAATTGCTTGTGTGATTGTTTTCTCTATCTCATATACTCTGATTGTTCATTATTTTTTGTTTCATATTCATTGTTCAACAAGTTCTATTTTGAGCAAATTGATTCCAAGGGGCTATATTTGATTGAGTAAAAAGATTTCTTGGTTTAGAAAGTGATTAAGATCCTTAAAACTCTGATTTGAATAAATTTTAACCAATTCACTCCCCTCTTGGTTATTGTGAGTATTCCCTTTATTTTCATATTCAAATGGAGAGTATTGGTGAGTAGCACCTTCCTCAGCTTCAGCTTGCTCATCGTCATCCCCTTCTACTTCAGCAGCACCTTCAGCTTGTTGCAGCTGACCAACCATTTGCCACCCTTGCGGTGTTTTTGTTAAACCAAGCTTTTGTAGATGCTTAGTTTTGATGAGACTAACAATATCAGTGGTATTGTCAACAATCTTATTAGAGATATCAATATGAAAGTAATCAATAAACCTAGAGATTAATACAACATATGGAAAATTATAGCTGATCAACCTATTTGCCTTCGGCATAGTCTCAACAAACACAAGTGGCCAGTTGATTTGAGTAGAGGACTTGATGCCATACACAAGTTGTAAGTCATCATTAGTGGCTTGTGCATGATTTGTAGATCTAGGAGTGAGGATGTAAGTAATGATATAGTGAAGAAAACCTACCTTCACAAGTCATACTTCCTACTCCAAGTCTCAGCTTCAGCCTTGCTTGAGGATCTTGAAGCATCCCTCTATAGGTGTCAATCCTATTATACCCATCAATTTCTTCTTCAAATCTCCTGACTCCTTCAGAAGAAATGCCAGCCACAACATTCCAAACCTCATCATTAATAACCATGGGAACACCCTTCACTTGAGAACGAATTACCCCATCCATTCTTGCCTTCATACAGGTGTAAAACACCTTCACCAACTCAAGGTAAAAGGTACCCTTAAGCTCTACAAATTTCTTCAATCCCTAAATTTCAAGAAGGTCAAGGAATTGAAATCCTTCCTTGACAAACCAATCAAGGTTCAGATATTTAGGAGGCATGATAAGTTTGGTGGCATTGAATTGGGTATAGGTCATTCTATCATTCTCTTCAAGGAACCACGAATTCAATCTGTTCCCTGAGGATTTGGATGACTCTCCATCCTTTCTTTTTCCAGATTTAACTCTTTTAGAGGTAGACATGATGTAGGAAAGGTGTTTCGAAATCAGGGCTAGAAGAAGAATGAAAGAAGGCTCAGAAAACTCAATGAGCAAGCTTGAAGAGAAAGGGAATTTAGGTGTGAATTTCTCTGTTTAGAAAAGCTGAATTTATAGAAAAATTTTGTGCTCAAGTTTGAATTGTAAATGTTGTAACTATTTTCACACATTCCTAGGCCATAACTCCTTAGTTACAGATTCAAATTTTGAATTTTAAATGAGATATGACAGTTTAGATTTTCAAAAAATCTATAGAGTTCCAGAATCCACCATAAGTAATCAATTACAGAAGCAACACAATCGATTTTTTCGTTCTTTATAAAGACAAATAACAGACCAGTAATCGATTATTCTGTGAAGTAATCAATTAAGACAGGTAACATTTGAATCATGGGAGAGTTTTTAGTGAAGTGTAATCGATTATTTCGTTAGTGTAGTCGATTAAAACAGAGAATATTTGAATCAGAGAAGTGTTTCCTTTGAACTATAATCGATTATTTCGTTAGTGTAGTCGATTAAGACAGAGCAAAACAAAAATTAGAATTTAATTTTTATGAAGTGTAATCGATTATTTCGATAGTGTAATCAATTACATATCACAAAAAATGACTCAAAATCAACGTTAATCATCAAATAATCAATTATTCCGAGGGTAATCGATTAAACCAGGGCATTATGCAGAATGAACAGTAAATATGCATTCAACTTTGGATTTTTAGCACATATGATATTTTGCTAGATGACATGTAATATCTTACATATAATCACATAACAAGCAAGCTATAATATATTAGATTCATCAAGAATTCCTAACATATTTCTAAGTGTATAGAATCTATCTCTTGCTAAGGGTTTAGTGAAAATATCAGCTAGTTGATTATTTGTTTCAATAAACTCTTGATATTACCCTTTTGAATGTGATCTCTGAGAAAGTGATGCCTGATCTCAATGTGTTTTGTCCTTGAGTGCATTACTGGATTTTTAGATATGTTGATGGCACTTATGTTGTCACACTGCAAGGGAATTTCCTGTAGATCAACACCAAAGTCTTGTAGTTGTTGCTTCAACCAGAGACTTTGTGCACAACAGCTTCCAGCAGAAATATATTCAACTTCAGCAGTAGAAAGGGTTACACAGGATTGTTTCTTGCAATGCCAAGAAATCAGAGAGCTTCCCAATAAGTGGCATGTACCACTAGTGCTCTTCCTATCCAATTTGCACCCTGCAAAATCTGAATCAGAATATCCAATTATACTAATATATGTACCTTTAGGATACCATAATCCAACTTTTGGTGTGGATTTGAGATATTTGAGTATCCTTTTTACTGCAGTAAGATGAGATTCCTTGGAATTTGCTTGGTATCTTGCACATAAGCAAACACTTAGCATTATATCTGGTCTACTTGCAATTAAGTATAACAAGGATCCAATCATTCCTCTATATTTTGACTCATCAACACTTTTTCCTTTTACATCTAAGTCAAGATATGTTGATGTAGCCATAGGAGTTGCAGCATCTTTGCTTTTCTCCATTTCAAATTTCTTAATAATTTCCAAACAGTACTTTG
Source organism: Glycine tomentella (assembly GCA_007407185.1). NCBI lineage: Eukaryota > Viridiplantae > Streptophyta > Magnoliopsida > Fabales > Fabaceae > Glycine > Glycine tomentella. The sequence continues at coordinate 440,104 of PYAF01000687.1, read as the reverse complement.
ATTGGCTAAGAAATGTTTCATTCTTCAATTGCTTCACTTGAAGTCCAAGAAAGAATGTCAATTCTCCCATCATAGACATCTCAAACTCACTCTGCATAGAGATAGAAAATTCTTTGCACATAGACTAATTAGATGAACCAAATATAATATCATCTACATAAATTTGAACTAACAAAATATCATTGCCTCTTTTCTTAATGAATAATGTTTTGTCCACTTGTCCTCTTATGAAAGATTGGTCAATCATAAATTTGCTCAATCTTTCATACCAAGACCTTGGAGCTTGTTTCAAATCATACAATGCTTTTCTCAGTTTGAAAACATGATTTGGATGTTTAAAGTCAATAAATCCAGGAGTTTGATCAACATATATCTCTTCCTCAATATAGCCATTTAAAAATTCACTTTTAACATCCATTTGAAACAATCTAAAACCCATTAAATATGCATAAGCAAGCAGCAACCTAATGGCATCCAATCTAGCAACGGGAGAATATGTTTCATCATAATCAATGTCTTCCTCTTGGTTGTAACCTTTAGCAACCAATCTGGCCTTGTTCCTTATGATGATAGCACTTTCATTAAGTTTGTTTCTAAAAACCCACTTGGTACCAATAGGTTTGTGAGAAGAGGGTCTAGGAACTAATTCTCAAACTTCATTTCTCTTAAATTGATTTAATTCATCATGCATGGCCATCATCCAATGTTCATGAAGTAAAACTTGGTCAATGCTTTTTGGTTCAATTTGTGAAAAAATGCCATTGTACAACAAAGATTTCTTAAAGAGGATATAGTAGAAACTCTTTTTGATACTTCCCCAATAATATTGTCAAGGTAAAGATCTTTAGTAGTTCTCCAATCCTTGTGCTCTTATAGGTGTTGACTGTTCCACTTTATCATTTGAATCAAGTTTAAGCTTTTCATTAAATTGCATAACATCTTCTACTGGTCCTGCATCATTATCATATTATTTTTCATCCTTAGAGGTGTTAGACTCATCACATATAACATGCACTGATTCTTCTACACATAATGTTCTTTTGTTAAAGATTCTATATGCTTTGCTTTGTAAAGAATAACCAAGATACCTTCATCAACTTTAGCATCAAATTTGCCAAGAGAATATTTACCATTATTTAAAACAAGACATTTGTAGTCAAATACTCTTAAGTGTGAAATGTTTGGCTTCCTTCCTTTGTACAGCTCATAAGGGGTTTTCTTCAAAAGAGGCCTTATGAGTAGTCTATTCAAGGTGTAGCAAACAGTATTTACTGCATTAGCCCAAAATTTTTTTGACAGGTTTGTCTCACTAAGAAGAGTTCTAGTACCTTCTTCAAGGGACCTGTTTTTCCTTTCCACAACACCATTTTGTTGAGGTGTTCTTAGAGCAGAAAAAATTATGGTTGATTCCATATTCCTCACAGAATTTTTCAAAATTTTCATTTTGGAATTCACCACCATGATCACTTCTTATTGAAACAATATTACAAGTTTTTTCATTTTGAATAGTCTTGGCTGTAACACCCCGTAGGCCTCCGGTGCGTTAACATTAATAATATCAGTTTAGCGCGCAAATATCATAAAATAGTAGCCAGCGAAAGTGCAGAATCGTTTTTCTTGATTCATTATGTATGGAATAACAAAACTGTAAAATACAAATCAATCTCATGCTGATCCAGTTTCTCAAATCACACATCCTTAGCCAGATAACTTAATTATACAGGCAGATAACAGATATAAGACATTTATACTCAGGGAAAAGTTACATATCATACATATAATAAAGTTCTGTACATATACATACATCAGTATCTATAGTCCACACCACACAACCCGTGGTGATACAAAAGAATATCAACCCTTCATGAGGGAGTACAGAACTATACAACATCAAAATAATCAAAACAGAGCCATCCAGCTCCTAGTACAAGTAGCCTAGTCTCAGTTGGGCCTCCTGCCCTGAGACTGCTCTTCTCTGCCAGAAAGATCACCTGAAATCATATAAGCCCCACACGGGGTGAGATAACATATCTCAATAAGCTCAGGGTTCTTGGGAAATCATTCCCACCCTGGCCCACAGATTCACAACACATAAACAGGTATATACATCTCATACATGGCCCACTGGCCTCAACATAACATAATCAGCAGCATCACAATCAGATCTATGACAGGAGGCAGAGCTCCTCAATGCCTGGCGGAGCTCCTCAACGCCACTGACGGAGCTCCTCAATGTCAGTCCTGTCATAGTGTGGCAGAGCTCCTCAATGCCACGGGCGGAGCTCCTCAACGCCCAAAATACCCGGCAGAGCTCCTCAACGCCAGTATATATCTGTTGGCCAACAGATCTCTGGCAAAGCTCCTCGATGCCAGGGACGGAGCTCCTCAACGTCCAGAATACACGGCGGAGCTCCTCAACGTCAGTATTCTTCTATTGGCCAACAGACATCACAAGCACAGCATAAATATCCAATGCAATGCATAAAATCTCAATACAATAATGTCACAGCCAATGCATGCATCATGAGTCATGACCAACACTCCCCAGGAGTGTGGTGTGCAACCAAAGCGGGAATTCATTCCCAGGGAACACTGAACTTACCTGGTAAGGTTTCAGCTCGTAGTTCCTTCCCAGGTCTGTGGCTTCCACCGCCAACAGTCTCAGAATCAATGCCTAATCAAGGCATAAGTAATTCACATCACAATCCATTTCACACACATTCAACCACAGAATGTATCAAATCATAAGTCCCCTATCCTAGGGTTTAATCAATTCTGCCCACACAAGGCTTTTTCTCAGATTATACAAGTTAATCAAAACTATCATCAGGCCATTGAGTCACCACAGACTCAATACATAGCACATTCCTAAACTATGGCCCAGAATCCAGAATACAATTAGAACGGTCTTGCCTTCAACCCAGGCACCGTTTAATTAGCCGCTAAGACTCAACAGGGACTCAGTCATGGCTCATGTGTGTCAGCAAACCATAACAAGTGACTCTACACCGGTCACTTATGCATTCACAGAGCCAACATCCAAAGTCATCAGAATCACAAATTGAAAGCTATTCCTTCATCATGACAGTGTCCTGAGTATATCTCTCTACAGGACCCTGGGCTAACTCTAGCCTCATTTCACTGTGGGTCACATTTCTCAGGAAAACCCAAAATCACAGAGAACCAAGAGAACTCAGGTTTCTCACCTCAGTGGCGACCCACAAGGCTGGAGGACAGCTTTCCCAAGCTCTGTCGTCCGTTCTGCGCCTCTGGTCCACGCCCACACTCCAGTTTCTGAGGTTTCTCTGAGGGATTGGATTTTGCTCAAATCTTAGGAATTGATGAAGGTTTTTAGCTTTCAAACGGTTAGAATACGTTTCTAGGCCACAGGGAAGTGTTTAGGCTAGCATTTAAGGTCCTAGGAAGCTTGGTTTCACCATTAATGGAGGCTGGGCATGGAGGAAGAAGAAGAAGAAGGTTTTCTTCTTCCAAAACGCGATTGCCCTCTGTTATATTGCCTGCCCGAGTTCTGGCGCTGATCGCGCCATCTCCCGCGCTGACCGCTCCAATAAGGCGGTTTAGGTGGCGCCACCAGCGCCACTCCCACGCCCCCAGCGTCACCTTCCAGAACCTCTGGCGCTAACCGCGCCAGATTGGCACCACCCGCGCCATGCCTTCCCTGACCTATGGCGCCATCAGCGCCACACTTGGCACTGGTCGCGTGGAATTCCAGGAAAATCTGGTTTTCCAGGCCACTACCCGCGCCATCCGCGCCGCCTATGGCGCTATCCGCGCGGTCTGGAAAACATATGGCGCCCCTCGCGCCAGTTTCACGCCCCAGGCGTCAAGTTCCAGAGACTCTGGCGCCATCAGTGCCAGACCTGGCGCTATCAGTGCCACACCCTCAACAGGGTTTTCTGATGTGAATCCCCGCGCTGTCGCGCGGGGGTATGGCGCCAACCATGCCATAACTTAGGGTTATCACATTGGCTAATTTTCTAAATGTTGTGAATGCATCATTCTTAGATCTTATAAACAAAGTTCATGTGTATCTAGAGTAATCATCAATAATGACAAGCCCATAGTAATTACCCCCTAAGCTCATGGTTCTAGAAGGACCAAAAAAGGCCATATGCAATAATTCAAGGGGTTTAGTAGTAGAAACAACATTTTTGCTTTGAAAAGAATTTTTTGTTTGTTTCCCCTTTTGACAAGCCTCACATATTTTATCCTTCTCGAATTTGAGCTTAGGTAAGCCAATGACTAAGTCTTTTCTTATGAGCTTATTCATATGATGCATGTTTAAGTGACTTGCCCTCCTATGCCATAACCATGTATTATTAGTTTTACTGATTAGGCAACTAGTGTTGTGAATGAATGCATGTTCAATGGAAAGTGCATATATGTTACCCTTTCTCTTACCAATATGTATAACCTCACCATTTTGACTATCACAGATCAAACAACAGTTCTCGTTGAAGGAAACATCAAACTCTTTATCACATAGTTGGCTTATGCTTAGGAGGTTATGTTTCAATCCTTCAACATATATAACATTTCTTATCATAGTCTTAAGGTTGTCTCCTATGTTTCCTTTTCCAACTATTTTCCCTTTGTTATTGTCACCATAAGTGACAAATCCTCCATCTTTTAGTTTGACATTTGAAAGCATGGATATGTCACATGTCAGATGATTTTGCTCTAAGACACACCTGCAAAATTCAAATCAAGTGCCAAAGAAAGGTACCCAATTAAGGTTGGGTCCATAAGGGTTAGCTATTTTCTTTTTCTTTAGCACCCATATGCATTCTCCATTAGGAATATAATATTTTCTAGCAAAACACTTATCAGATGTATGCCCTCTCTCATGCAATAGTTACAAGTTACAGCTTTTGATGATTTTCCAAAGTAAGTATTTTGATTAAACTTTGATTTATAAAAGCTCATTTGGTTCTTTTGTTTTGGTAGTACAAATATGGTTTTTCCAATAAGTTTTGAACCTTGTTTGTAACCCAAACCAGAAGTATCTTTGGCATATTTTTGCACACTTAATATTTCAGCTAAGTTGCATTTTCCTTCATAAAGCTTTTTCAAAAGATCAATCAAGTAGTTATTTTTAGAAAGCAGTAACATGTACTCTTCTCCTTGACTTCTTTTGAAATCATCAAACTCTTCTTGTAACACTTTGCATTTTTCTACCTTAGAAGAGGAAGAGGGACATATACACCCATTGACCTTATAACTTGAAAGAAGTTTTTCATTTTCTTCTTTCAATTTACAAAGTTCACTTTGTATTTCTGCAAGTTTGGTGATGTGCCATCTTAGATCTCCTTTTAGCTTATTATTTGATTTTGCTAGCCTTTGAGCCTCAACATGCATATCATGAAAAGCATCAACAATTTGATCATATTCAGAAGTTACCTCAGATTCAGCACTAGAGAATTCTTCATCATCACTTATAGTTGAAGTGAGACAAACATTTTCTTCTTTTTCATTCTCACTAGTTGATCCGGATGTTGTTGATTCATTATCTTCCCAAGCAATATATGCCTTCTTTCTTTATCCTCCTTTCACCTTGTTGCTTCTTCAGAAAAACTGGGCAATCAGATTTAATGTGGCCAGGCTTACCACATTCAAAGCATGTGAAGTTGGTGGATTTGTTGTTGTTACTATCCTTTTTGCTGTTGAACTTTGACAACTTTGTGTTTTTGTTTTTCTTCATAAACTTGCTGAATTTCTTTACAATTAGGTTCAAGTTTCATCATCTTCATCTTCATCACTTGAATCTTCTTGTATCTCCATATTTAATGATGCAACTTTTAAAGCTATACTCTTTTGCTTTTTATCTGCATTCTCAGAATGTCTTAATTGAGACATTTCTAACTCATATTCAAGTAGCTTATCGAAAAGTGCGGCGATAGACATCTTGGAGAGGTCTTTTGATTCTTTAATAGATGTAACCTTTGATTGCCATGTTCTTGTAAGACATTTCAAAATTTTGATGTTTAACTCTTCAGCATCAAAAGTCGTTCCAAGACCAAGAAGATGATTCACTATGTGAGTGAACCGTGTTTGCATTTGAGATATGGTTTATTTGGAGTTCATCACAAACATATCATACTCATGAATCAAGGCATGCTTCCTTGGTCTTCGTACATCATCTATGCCTTCATGAGTAACCTCTAACATTTCCCACATCTCCTTATCGCTTTTACACCTATCAATCATGAAAAACTCATCAGAAGAAAGTGTAGAGGTGATCATATTTTTAGCCTTAAAATCATATTGCACTATTCTTTTTTCAGCATCTATCATTTCATCCCATTCTTTGGGAATCAATTTATTATCAACAATTTTCATTGGGACCAAAGGACCTTTTTCAACAGTATTCCATTCAGTTGGATCATTGGATTGAATGAAAATCTGTATTCTATTTTTCCAAAAGCTAAAATGATCTCCCTCAAACATGGGTGGACGATTTAGGGAGGCACCCTCTTTGAAAGTAATCTGAGTGGTACTCATTTTCTTTTTAAAAGATAGTGATCTTGAATAAATCTCAAGAACCAGCTCTTAATACCAATTGAAAATACAATTAACACACTTCAAATAACCAAGAGGGGGGTGAATTGGTTAAAACAGTCTTTTAAAAAACTTTCTTTAAAAGAATTTGCGAAATTAAAACTTGGATCGTATCACTCAATCACCCTTAATCAAAATCAGAAGTTTTCTTTCAATCAAGATACACCTTGGAATGCATATAATGTCTGAACTACTTCTTGTTGATTATATATTGATCACCCAAATATAAGTAATGAAATATATTTAGAATAGAAAACAAGACACAACAATTTATACTGGTTCACCTCACTAACATGAATGCTACATCCAGTGTCTTCCAACCAACACTAGGTTAGAGTTTTCACTAAATCAAAAGTATTCTTTTACAAGCAGCTACAAGTGATCTTCTTTTATCAACCCTTGATAAAGAAACTGAATTCTAAAACACTATTAGAAAACAAATCACGAAGATCTTGAGAACCCTAATCAGATCTTTATCCCTAGAGAACACTACTCTAGAAAGCTTGAAAGAAAGTATATGATTTTCACCTTAGAATTTGTAAATAGAAATTCTAAAAGAAAAGATTCAAGAACTACACAACCTGTGATCCTTAACAGATGATTGAATGAATGAATAAAGTTACCAATCAATCCAGGTTGTATGAATGTCAATGAGCATACATATCTTTCTTGAAAACTCTTTTTCTCACAAACACATCATTTCTAAAGCCAATAACCTTTTGATCTCACACACGATGTCTCTCTCTTAGTAAATCAATATCTTTCTCTATTGAATGCACTTAGAACTCTTTGTAAATCTCAATCTCAAAGGATAGTTCGTTCTTAACTTGTTCAAGTCTCTTTTTTAAAGTGCAGACCCATAAAGCTTTAAATAGAAAACTGATTTAACAGAATATAATTGATTAATTCGTTAAGGTAATCCATTATTTTAACATATGTAATCGATTAATTGTTAGACTCTTGGCTAGCATACCAATTGTCATTGTAAGTTACAGAATTTATAAAAGATCGTCTCCACAGGGACTTAAGCTACTCAATTAATTTAAATAAAAGTAACAATTTAATAGGTTATATACAACAAGTATAGTTGAAGTTTTGTTGGTTTTGCAGAAACAACAAAAATAAAGAAATTACGAAAATACAGAAACTAATGAGTTTAATTAATTGAAAAGAACTTAGGATTGTATTTCATCATTCATATCCTCAGTACCCATTTAACATTACCATATATAAAACATTTTCTATCATTATTGATGCACACATTAATTCACCCCGAATCGATCCCTCGCATTCGAGAATTCTAAGGATATTTATCAAATATCGATCCCTCGCATACGAAGTAAATAACCCAGCATTACAATGATAATCTCGTGCTATTTGCAATCTAAATGTTATGCTCTATTCCTAGCAATGTAACGTAAAGAGTAAAATCGTTCATTTTAGATCCTAAGGGCACTTTCCAGTCAAGCTTAGAATCTAATTTTATGAAACTAGTGATCAAGTAGAATCAAGCATTAAGAACAGAATGAAATTACCAGAATGAACAGAAAATACTCATACAAAAATAAATATTAAAAGAGATACATAAGGGTAAGAAGATAACATCCAAGCATTAAGAACAGAATGAAATTACCAGAATGAATAAAAAAGACTCATACAAAAATAAATATTAAAAGAGATACATAAGGGTAAGAAGATAACATCCAAGCATTAAGAACAGAATGAAATTACCAGAATGAATAGAAAAGACTCATACAAAAATAAATATTAAAAGAGATACATAAGGGTAAGAAGATTACATCCAATCCTTAAGAGAAGCTAGCCAATCATTGTGGAAAGCATCTGATCAATGGAAGAATTGATGAAGAAAGCCATCACCGACTCTTTCTGGCAGAGTTTCCACGCTAATTCCTCACTTCTCTCACTCTCCCTAAGCTATCCTAAGCTAAAATTACGTTCCTAAGCTCTTAATTTCTTCCAAGGCCCCCTTTTCTCCAAGTTTTGCTTGCTATTTATAGGTTTTGGCCTCCTGCTTGAGTCCACTCGCCCAGGCGACCAAATTAGCCTGTTTTCACTCGCCTGGGCGAGCTAATGCACTTTTTCTGGAATATTCACTCGCCTGGGCGAGTTAAAGACTTAATGTTGAAGGAACTACTCGCTTGGGCGAGCTCTGGGCCATTTTTGTTGCAGAAAATTTCCTCCATTGCCCTTTTCCCTTTTGTGCTTGTCTTGCTTGCTTGGATGCTTCGGACATTATTGAAACCAATCAAAACACCGGAATTGAGTGGATGAATCTTCCAAAATGAAAGTAACATACTTATATATGTACTAACTACAAAACAACTAGGATTAGAGCAATTTTATAATCAAATTCTCTGAAATCAAAGGATAAGTGCCAGCATTATAATCTCAAAAGTAGCTAAAATATGGCACTTATCATTAATCCACAATATAATCGATTAATTTTTTCTTGAGCTTTTTGGAAAATCTTTCATAAACAAAATAATTGATTAATACGTGATGTAATCGATTAAAGCGATCAATGATGTGTGAAAGTAAGCTTTGATAATTAAGCTTAGGTGAGAATTAAGCCTATGTAATCGATTACATAAGAATGCTAATCGATTAAAGCAGCCAGACTATTTTCCAAATAAGCCTTTGTAATCGATTAAAACGGGCATGTTTAATTTGTAAAATACACTTGGTAATCGATTAAAGTGTTCTTCATGACTTTTCCAGAAATAAACACAAGCATGTAATCGATTACATAAGAATGATAATCGATTAAAGCAGTGTACAATCTGATTTTTCCAAAACCATAAGCCATAAGATTTTCTTTACAAATGCAAACATTTAATCCTATATACTAGATATGAATGCATGTAATATGAATTATGCAAATGCAATGTAAGGATCACTAGGAAATGTACTTGAACCACTTAGACAAATTACAAATGCCTTCAATTTGATTGGGCATATAAAAAGCTAAAACTTCAAACCAAATACTTCATCCTTGCTTTGATAAACTTGCAACTCCAACTCCCAATTCCCCCTGTATCTAACACATAAACCCTAAAGCTTTGGTTGGCCTCTAAAAACCCAGGGCGGACACGCCACTAGTACATCGACAACAATGCATTGAATCCAATACCAGCTCTTAGGACCACAAAGCCAAGGTCACACCTTGGTAAATCTCGACAAAACCCAGCATGGACAACTCCACTGGTACCAACATCGACAAAACATAAGGTACAACTATGTCTGCTCTCAGCACATGTTATTATTGTCATACTACTTTGTTGCAGGAATAAAAGTTCTCAGGAGCACAAAGCCCAAGAAACATGCTTGGCACACAAAGGCCATGGTCGACCTTTGGTCTCTTAAAAATCCAAGAAAACTCTCTTGGTATCATTGCACACTATGGAATCCTAACACGGAGAACCATAGTTGTCAGCAGATTTTGGCAAGGTCTATCCTTGACCAGTATAGTTATCAACAACTCTTGATAACTCAAAACTTACAATGTTTGAGGGCTACCTATGGTCAACCTCGTTTTCACCAACTTATCCATGATGGAAACATGAGGTATTCAAAGCTTTACTTTGATGATTTCAACGCTCACAAAGTTCTATTCATTCAAGAATACGAGTCACAAAGAAACATCTTTGATATATAAAAGTCCAAGGTCCCCTTGGCATATTAAACCCAAGAAATATTCTTGGTACCCTAACCCCTATGGAATCTCGACATGCAGTACCATAGGAATATTCATTTTTGCAAGAATAATTGTTAAGGTCCGCCCTCAACAATTCAAACCCAAGAAAACACTTAGTACTTTCATCTGGTGGGAACCTCGACAAAAGAGTCCACCCTCGACATTGCAAACCCAAGAAGCAATCTTGGTATTTTCAACTCATGCAGAACCTTAACAAAGCTAAGCTAAAAGACTTAGCCACTTGCAGAAATAAGAGTTCACCATAGATGTCCATGGTCAACCCTCCACATTTACTAAGCCTAAGACATGCCCTTAGCACACATTTGCAACGAGAACCTCAACAAACAAGACTACACACTTAGTCGTTTGCAAAAGCAGAAACCCGACAATAGTTCAAGAATCGCGCTTGACACTACATATCCAAGTTACACTCTTGGTATTTCAAGTCACTTAACAGTTCAGCAAGCAAAATGGGACGCTATCAGTTACAAGGTCTCAATTCACAATGAACAACACAAGTCAAGCAGCTTATATTCATTTATACAGTATGCAATGCAAAGAAGAAGTAAAGAAGACGTAGAAGAGTCAAAGCAAAAGGAGCATTTTTATTAATTTGCTAATGCTTTACAACGCCTACACGGCTAAAAGCTGAAACAAAGCACTGGTACATAAAAGATGGTAGCCTACATTTTGATCCTATCATCATCTTCTCCTTAAAAAAAAAAAAAGCTTTACTTTGGGTGTGTTCGATTATCATCATTCTTGGCACACTACCATTCAGTCGCTAATCTACTTCTACGCCTTGGCGGTTTTGGTGAGACGATCTCTACCCGGCTTTGGTGAGACGACCTCCACTCGACTCTAGTGAGACGATCTCTACGAAGCTCTAGTGAGGCGATCTCCACAAAGTTCTAGCGAGATGATCTCCATCCGCTTCAACAAAGATATTGAGAATGAGTTTCTGCACTTTTAACTCCCTCATTGGAATGGAGACTTCCTGCAGAAATTCTTCCCTTACACATTCATAACCACGAATGGTTGAAACAGCCGGCCATGAACATAGGGATGGTAATGTACACGGAAGGAAACTCTAACGCCTCTAGGGCTATTTTGTCTCATCCTCCCCGAGGAAGAAGGAGAAGGAATGACAGTAAGTGGCAGAGGCTCGTTTGCCCTTGCCCGATGACGAGGACAAGAAGTACCGTCATCATCCCAACAAGAACTCGCCTTCCACCTAGAGGAAGAAGACGATCCGTCAGAATCTCCACCATGGGTATTCTCCTCTGAAGAGTCACCCACGAAGATGACTTCACGCATGACATGCTGCTCTATTGAGCCACCATAATCATTGCCACCCAGGTGTAACACCCTAAAATTTCAATAACTTAAAATATATGTGTGATGTATTCCTTGTATAATTTGATTACTTTATTAATTAGGATTAGTTTAAATCTTATGTGAATTATCCATGTGAAATTATTTGGTGTGGATGTCAAGTTATGTGGAGTTTGGTTGAGATGCGTTGTAATTGAGTGATTCTGAATTTGACCCGAAACCTATTTTAGTAAAATCACCATTCTGGATTGCTCGCCTGGGCGAGTCAAGGCGGGGTTAAATACGTATTTCAGCCTCCAAATCACAAAAATTGTGATTTTTCTTCCTCCCAACAGCCAAGCCACCTCCCATCATCATCTTCCACCACCCACAGCCACCGAAGACCACCACAAGGCACCGCCGCTTGCCGTTGGACCACCGCACAAAGAGGATCACTTTAATCGGAGCGAAATCTTCAAAACTCAACTCGAGGATCTGGTAGATAACGGAGCCTCCAATCCTCCTTTCTTGGTTTCCTTGAGGTAGTCTTGGTTTCCTTTGTCTTCTTCTAGCTAGTTTAAGCCTCTCTTGATATCTCTTGTGATTCGGGTACCGTTATTGGCTGTTTCTATACTTCCTTTGAAAACCCTTTGAAAATGAGATGTTGTAAAAGTATCCTTTTTATGAAACTGATGTCATTTCTGTGATCCTTGTTGAACCCTGATCACATTGGTGTGATCGTAATTTCAAAATGATGTCTTTTGATGTGGACTCCCAAAATACCATTTTAGCCTCTTTTTAAATTTGAGTGGTATTTGACACCGAATGCTAATGTTAGCCTTGTTTTTGAAATCTATACTAAATTATCTTTAATTTGGTATAAAGAGCTCTGCGTTTGGGCCAAAGCACGTAAACTTGAGAGATCCCAAAATGACGTTTCAAGGAGCTAACAGAGGGATATAGACAGGTAAGGGGAGTTTATTATTTTGGCGATAGTTTAGATACCATAGTTGGGGGGCCAGGGAGTCCAACTATGAAGATAATTGCCTGTCCCTGCTGTGTGCTGGTTTTCAAGAATAACTACATTTTTAACTAATGGGATGCGATGTATTTATGATTGATGTGTGTTTGTTCCTGTGTGTGCTCGTTTTCAAGAAAAACTGTGTTTTTAACTAATGAGATGCGATGAATTGGCTTGTTGATGAATAAAACGGTGATTGATGTTGTTGTTGTACTTGACTGGATTTTTGGGAAAAGTCTTAATTACAGAGGAGACTCTACCCAAAATTTTATAATATGTTTTCCTATTTAATTCTTTATTAAATTTTTAAATGGGCATAAGAGAGTGTGCTTTATATATTGTAGCCCTCATCTTTAATTTAGAATTTTCCTAAAAATATCAGTCTTGTGATATGATGAATTGCGAATGTATGAAATTTGAGTTGTCTGAAGACTTGGGAAATGTGAATCTCAGGCATATGTATTATGTATAGATGTGAAATGTGATTGCTAGTGATGTCGTTGATGATATTGAAATTGAGATGTCATTGATGTAGTTGATGATGTTTAAATGAGATAATGTTGATGTGAACAATGTCATTTTGTGTGGATATACATGGATACCCATGGGAGGTGTATGACGGGTTACCCTTGCGAGGAAGAATTTGTTCCTAGCCAGGTCATGCATTGATGGTGCCTATGGTTGTATGATGTGTATGTCCACGTGGGATGCAGTGACCGGTTGGTTACCCTTGTGAGGATGGATTTGTTCCTAGCCATGGTTAGTGCATCGGTGAGTCTACATTGGTGTGTTATGTATGTACATGGGGGTGCATGATGGGTTACCCTTGCGAGGAAGGATTTGTTCCTAGTCGGGTCATGCATTGATGATGCCCATGTTTCATACTTCATATGCATGGATGGAAATAAAATGAAGGAATGCGCGTACCTGTGGGTTTCAGTGGGCTAAGAACACAGGTACTAAGGGGTCATCAGGTTTGGAATTCCCTAGCGACGCTGGCTGATCATCGGGTGGGGAAATGGCCAATGCACGACAGGGTGACCCTGATAGGTGGTGAATCATTTTTCCTATGAGAGGCTGTTTTCGGGATATGATACCACATTGCATGCTGATAGATGAGTCAGGTGCATGCATCATTTTGTGCATGATTGTTTGAGTTGTGAAATACATCAAATGATTGGTTTGTTGAGTGTGTATTGGACTGATAGAATGTTGCTAGTAATTGTGATTATGATTGTTGTTTCCTTTCCAATTGTGGTTTCTTGATAATTGTTGGTTGTACATAATAAACTCACCCTTGTGTTTGTTGTACCATGTGGTTGGTACCTGTGATGATCACAAACCTTCGTTTGTGTGAGCAGATGAGCAGCTTTAGGTGACTTTGGAGGGAGATTCTTTTTGGTTAGAGCTGCCAAGCCAACGTGATGACGTTGGGTTTCTTTTTGGGAAAGAGTTTTGTTTTGCTAATCAACCCTTTCTTAGTTAGTTCTTTGACTTTTTATTAGATATGTAATTTCAGTTGTATTACATGTAAAACTAAAGGAAGTTTTAACATGTGGATGACATGTATCGATTTAATATATATATATATATATGTACATATGTGATTAATTATGGAATTGTAATATGTGTATGATAATTATATTATCACGAAAAAAATTACCATCATTTTCATAATCAATTTAATGAAGTTTTCATTAAAAGTTAAATCTTGTGCGGTAAGAGTTGATGATATAGTAGCAACAAGGCGGGCTGTTACACCATACCTAGAGCAGAATCAGAAATGGATGAGACGGACATTCTTGTTACCTTGAAAGAAAAGGGAAGTTTGAATGAGAAGAAGAGTGAAGAGGAAGACTCGAGAAAGCAAGGACACAGGTGTAGCGGAAATGGCAGAAATCTCATTTACTTAAAGAGGAGTGAGGCTCGACGGTTATTGGTGGGATTCCGAAATGTCCCCTAGAAGCCCGCATCGTGATTGACCGTGTTCACCCACTACCGCACAATCTCCAAAACGTATCCACTCCCCGAGTGACACGTGTGCACTGGTAATGGTGTGTGGGCAGCACACGACTGCTGGCATTAATAAGGATGTAACGCTTGTTTTCAGAAACACATCAAACGGTCATACTTTGGCTGAATTCATCATCATCGACGCCTCACTCGCCTTCCAAGTTCAGACTTATCCACTAAATAGTCTACCTTGGACAACTCAGCATGCGCAATCCAGACCACCTTGTCTAGGTTCGTGATATTACTTTACAAAACCCAAGGTCCGCCCTTGGTAAAAGGTTCATAATTCTCATTACGGGGTAGACATTAGAAAGCCCAAGATCTGTCTTGGCATGAACACCCAAGGTCCGCCCTTGGTCCAAAGACCAGGATAAGTTCCTAGCATGAAGAATCAAGACAAGCTTTTGGTAACTCACAGGGTTATTAACCTCGAGACATGACATTACTTGTCCGCCCTCCCTGTCAGCCTTGCTACAGGAGCACGGACGTCGACCTTCTACAGGAGCATAGACGTCTACAATATTATCTCCTTATTAACAGCATATCCAATATGTCTGGATATTCAAATAGGTGGTGCAACCACCTTATCATATCTAAATAAGTTATCTATAAGTTCTTACTTATCTACAAGTAACAGTATATCAATAAGGTACACATTATGTTCTATTTGAATTAGATAACTGCCTGCTATTATCTGTTATTATCTTATCAACAGATTATCAATAAACAAAGACTCAAGGCCCATACTCCACGCTATAAATACAGCCTTACAGGTTCTCTCTAAAGGACAACTACACAACTCTCGTTCGGTACACAATACTTGAATGCATTACTCAAGTTACTCATTCTCTAAATCTTATATTGAGTTCTCACACTCAATTGTTCTTTACATAACTGATGTACTTACTTGAGCGTCAGAGTGTCTTTACTTTGTTTTGTAGGTCTTTTCCTCAAACAAAGCCGAATCACCGTCCGACATGCAGAATTTGGAGTCCACCTAGACCACGTCTAACCCACACGTGGAATTTCTAGATTTTGGTAAGAACACTAACTTTGTTCTATTCATGTGTTTGATAGAAATGGCAAGGAGACTCGATTTCATTAAGAACATCAACATGAAGGAGACAATTAAACTTGCTGTTAGGATTGTCGATCTTTGGTTTGTTGAAACTAAAGGCAAAGCTAAGCAGGCTGAGATGGTTATAATGGATAAGAATGTTGTGCTACTACTTTTAGTCTCATTTCTTATCTAATTTAATATGAATATGCATTTACTTTAATCTTTACATTCTAAAGATTGGTCTTTCTATTTTCACAGGCTGATAAAATACATGTGATTATAAAGAAGGATCAGTTAAACACATGGAAGGTCATGTTTAAGGAGAATCAAACTTATATGATGCATAACTTTAAAATTGTTCCTAATGAATGACAATACAAAGTTTGTCTTCATCCTTATAAATTAGTTTTCACAGTTGTTACCACTATTATTGAGCAAGAAATGGATGATATTCCTTTCAAGTCTTATGACTTTGGTAAGTATGATGTTATTATTGTTGGAAGTTATCGACGCGATCTGTTAGTTGGTAATCCTTAATTTTTACTTTGCACCATTTTTTGTGCTTCTATTTAGTTATAAATTACATTTTTCCCTTTAAATCTTTTAAAATTGTATCTGTTAGTTGATATTTGTTTTATGTTTCTTATTAATTTTGCATGATTGATTTTTTGGGGATTGATTTTGTTGCGTAGATGTTATTGGTGTTTTGCATGAGATAAATTTTCACCAAATAAATGGTAATTGTGCTATATTTATGTTGATTCTATCTTTAGTGGACCTCAATTGAGTATTTCGTAATTACTTATGTTTATAATTCGCAGTGACCAAACAATTATGTGTACTCTTTGGGATGAATATTGTTTGCAACTACTGAATTATCTACAGGAAACAAGTGGTTTGGTAACTGTTATAATTTTACTAACACATGCTAAAATCAACGAGTCTCAAGGTAAAAAAATTTAGTGTTGGTAGCTTTCTCCTTTCCTTTAATGTTATTGTGAAATTACTTAGTCTCCCATTTTAATTGCTATTGTAGGAATTTACACGACATCGATAAACAATACATGGCAAGCTTCAAAGTTGTTTATTAATGAACGATGTCAATTTGAATGCTCCAGCTCACATGCAAAAGGCAAAACATGCGTTGTTCTCATTACACATCCACAACGAGCAGGGTTTTTGCCTGCATAATGGACTCGCTCATGCTTAGCAGCAATTTGGTTTAACGCATAACTGAACACCATGCCAATAAGTCTCTTGTATAATGTAACTTTAAAAACATGCCCTACCACATGTGTGCTTCTCTCCAAATTGCAAGGTGATCATATTGTTCATGGCATCCCAAACAGTGCATAAATCACCAAGACTATTATGTACAAACATTCTGGAGCTACAAAGATAGTTATTAAATCGTTAGTGCCACATAAAAGCATTTAGGATTCCAAGTACCCGAATCAATCAAAAGTTCGATAACATGATTTGTTGGATATAGGGGGAGCATCATGAAGATTAAAAAGGATTTGATTCAAGACTGGTTTTGAGCTTTCAACATGCTTGGATGCCTTGAAGTTGTTTAATTGTATTTGTGTAAGAGAAAAGCTAATTTAATGATCCATGCATTGCACTCACTCATTTATCTATAAACTTAAATGGCTTTCAAAAAAATAACAAAGCTTTTATATTTTGGTTAAGGTTTTAATCTGATTAAAAGGTTTTTGGAAAAATGTTATTTTCACTGGTTTAATCGATTACCTTACTGATATAATTGATTATTTTGTTCTTCGTTCAATTTGGAAAATCTTTATGAACATTGTAATCGATTACCCATCAGAACAATCGATTATTGGGCCTTTGTTTACAACAAAAATGCTTTGTTAATGATTTTAATCGATTATTTAAGTGTTGTAATCGATTACATAGTTAATCATGGATTTTAAAGTACTGCTGGGATAATCGATTACTATTATCCGTAATTGATTACATAGGCTATTTAAGAAAAACCATTTCCCTGTCTTAATGGATTACCACAGCTTGTAATCGATTACACCGTTCATTTTGAAAATATAAGTCTTCTGCTTTCATCGATTACCAAATCTTGTAATTGATTACATAGTGCATTTTCTTATCCTGAGACTCCTGTCTTAATCGATTACAGTTCGGGATAATCGAATATTTTGCTCATTGTTGAAACCCATAAACATTCTTGAACAGTTTAATCGATTACATGGGTACTTTAGAAGATTACATGAGCGGATTAATCGATTATTAGGCGCGTTTAATCGATTACAGTTAGTTATATATTCTACTATAAATAAGTTTGAAAGCTTGGCTTGTTTTCTAACTTTGAGAGATTGTACCCACTTGTATTTTCTGAGCTCACACAAGTCTTCTAAGCTTTTCGAAGTGATTTTCAGTGCTTAATAACTTCTTGCTCTATTTCATAACAATCATGTGTCTTTGAATCATTCTTTGAGCAAGAAACCATTTCAAGATTAAGGAAAGAATGTTCTAATTGTATTTTAATGATCAACCTGACTTAGTAATCTCATTCTGCATTACATTCATTGGATCATCAGGTAGTTCTCTCCTTAATCTGGTTGTAATTTCATTTTCAATTTTCTATGTAAGTTTGCTATTGTAAAGTGGGTTCTTGCTTGTATCAAGAGAAGGGTTCTCTAGTGTAAAGAACAGAGTAGTGTTCTTTGGTTCTTTGTCTATTAGAATCTAACAGGGTTTTAGATTTCTATTCTTTATCTAGGTTGATAAAGGGAGATGTTGTAATTGCATGTAAGAACAGAAATCTATAATAGTGGAACTCGAATTCAAGATGAACTAGAAGAAACTGGATGTAGCTTCAAGTTGTGAAGGGAACCAGTATAAATTGCTTGTGTGTTCTTTCTCAATCTCTATTACTCTTATTGTTCATTGATTCTTTGATTCATATTCATTGTTCAACAAGTTCTGTTTTAAGCAAATTGATTCCAAGGGGCTGAGCTATTTGATTGAGTAAAAAGATTTCTTGATTTTGAAAGTGAAAAAGATCCTTAAACTCTTATTTGAATTAATTTTAAAATACCAAGGTTTAACCAATTCACCCCCCTCTTGGTTATTGTGAGTATTTCCTGTATTTTCAATTGGCATCAAGAGCTGGTTCTTGAGAGTTATTCAAGATCACTATCTTTTCTTCAAAAAGAAAAATGAATACCTCACATAACTTTCAAAGAAGGTGCTTCTCTAAACAGACCTCCTGTGTTTCAGTTTTTGGAAAAATAGAATGAAAATCTTTATTCAATCAAATGACCCAGGTGCTTAGAATGCTATAGAAAAAGGTCCTTTGATACCTATCAAAACTGTTCGCAATGAAATGATTCCCAAAGAATGGGATGAAATAAATGATGCTGAAAAGAGAATTGTCCAATATGATTTTAAAGCTAAAAACATGATTACCTCTGCACTTTCCTCTGACGAATTTTTTAGAACAGTGAGATGCACAAGTGCAAAAGAAATGTGGGAGATGTTGGAGATTACTCATGAAGGAACTGAAGAAGTTAGAAGATCAAGAAAACATGCCTTGATCCATGAGTATGAGATGTTCAAGATGAACACCACATAAAGCATTTCTCAGCTACAAACAAGATTCACTCATATAGTCAATCATCTCTTGGGTCTTGGGAAGATCTTTGATACTGAAGAACTAAACATCAAGATCTTGAAGTGTCTCACAAGACCTTGGCAACCAAAGGGGCAGCAATCAAGGAATCAAAAGATCTATCAAAGATATCCATGGCTGCACTATTTGGTAAGTTACTTGAATATGAGCTTGAAATGTCTCAACTAACTTGTGCTGAAGATGCAAAAAAGAAAAGCAAAGGCATTGCACTAAAAGCTGCAACATCAAAAGCTGAAAAAGAGGAAGAATCAAGTGAAGAGGATGAAGAGGACAACATGAACTTGATTGTCAAGAAGTTCAGCAAGTTCTTAAGAAAAAACAAGAACAAAAGGTTCACAAAGAACAACAAGAACAACAACAGCAACAAGAAGATTGACAACAATTTTACTTGCTTTGAATGTGAAAAACCTGGCCACATCAAATATGAATGCTCAATCTACTTGAAAAAAACAACAAGGGGACAACAAGGTAAGGAAGGAAGGAAAATCTAAAAGAGCCTACATAGCTTGGGAAGACAATGAGTCAACAACTTCAGAATCTTCAATTGAAATTGAAGAAGCTAACATGTGTCTTACTTCTATAGTAAATGATGAAGATGATGATCTATCAATTGATGGAGATGAGGTAAATTCTGAACTTGAACAAGCTATTAATGCTTTCCAAGAAATGCATGAAGAAGCCCAAAAGCTTGCAAGATCCAATAACAAGCTTAGAGAAAATCTTAAGGAGCATCTTGCAAAGATTATGCAATTGCAAACTGAAATTTGCAACTTGAAAGAAGAGAATGAGAAACTTGTTTCAAGTTACAAATTAAATGGATACGTATGTGCTTCTTTTGCTACAAATGTTGATAAATACAATTTGTTGCAAAAGGATTTTGATGAGTACTAAAGAAGTCAAGAAGAAAAATATATGCAGCTCTTATCCAAGAATAGCAATTTAATTGATCTTTTGAAAAAGCTATACAAAGGAAAATGCAACTTGGCTGAAATGTTGAGTGTGCAAAAATATGCTGGAGACACTTCTGGTTTGGGGTATAAACAAGGTTCAAAATTTGTTCAAAAAACAACATTTGTGCCTCCAAAACAGAAGAATTAAAAGAAGTCAAAGATCAATCAAAATATTTTCTTGAGAAAATCTTCAAAAGTTGTAACATGCAACTATTGTATGGAAAAAGGACATACATCTTACAAATGCTTTGCAAGAAGATTTTGTGTACCTAATGGAGATTGCATTTGGGTTCAAAAGAAAAGGAAAGCCACTAACCCCTATGGACCCAACCTCAATTGGGTACCTTCTTTTATGAACTAATTTGATTCTTGCAGGTATGTCTAAGAGCTAGATCCTCATTATGGTACTTTGATAGTGGATGCTCTAGACATATGACGGTTAACAAGTCTATGCTTACAAATCTAACTCTTAAAGATGGAGGATTTGTCACTTATGGGGATAATAACAAAGGAAAGATCATTGGAGAAGGCAACATAGGAGATAACTTCAAAACCCAAATCAACAATGTTCTTTTTGTGGAAGGTTTGAAGCATAATCTCCTAATCATAAGCCAACTCTGTGATAAAGGATTCAAAGTCTCATTCAATGACAATTGCTGCATGATTTGTGATGGGCAAAGTGGTGAAGTGATTTACATAGGTAAAAGGAAAAGTAACATTTATTTACTTTCAATTGATCATGCATTCTTTCACAACACTTCATGTTTAATGAGCAAGATGATGAATCTTGGTTGTGGCACAGAAGAGCTAGTCACATTAACATACGTCATATGAACAAGCTAATTAAAAAGGATTTAGTGATTGGTTTACCCAAACTCAAGTTTGAAAAGGACAAACTATGTGATGCTTGTCAAAAGGGGAACAAACTAAGATTTCTTTTCAAAGTAAAAACATTATTTCCACCTCTAGACCACTTGAATTATTGCACATTGATTTGTTTGATCCTTCTAGAACTATAAGTTTAGGTGGCAATTATTATGGGCTTGTCATTGTAGATGATTACTCTAGATTTACTTGGACTTTGTTTTTGAAATCCAAAAGTGATGCTTTCCATGCTTTTAGAAAAATGGCCAAGCTTGCTCAAAATGAGAAAGGTAGCAAAATTATCTCAATAAGAAGTGATTGAAAATAAAAGGAATACTCACAATAACCAAGAAGAGGGGTGAATTGGTTAAACCTTGGCATTTTAAAAATTAATTCAAATCAGAGTTTAAGGATCTTTATCACTTTCAAAACCAAGAAATCTTTTTACTCAATCAAATAGCTCAACCCCTTGGAATCAAATTGCTTAAAACAAAACTTGTTGAACAATTGATATGAAACAAAGAATCAATGAACAATCAGAGTATTAGAGATAGAGAAACATCACACAAGCAATTTATACTGGTTCACTTCACAACTGAAGCTACATTCAGTTTCTTCTAATCAACACTAGATTAGAGTTCCACTATTATAAATCTTGTTCTTACAAGCTTATTACAAGACCTCCCCTTTATCAACCCTAGATAAAGAATAGAAAACTAAAACCCTATTAGAATTCTAAGGAGCAAGAACCAGAGAACACTACTTTGTTCTTTAACTAGAGAACCTTTCTTTAGAACCAAGCAAGAAGAACCCACTTTACAATAGCAATTACAACAGAAATTCAAATACGAATTTACACACAAAGATTAAGGAGAAATACAACCTGGTGATCTAGTGAATGTCATGCAAATGAATTTCCAAATCAGGTTGAATAGCAAAACAAATTAGAACATGCTTTTCCTTATCTTTGAAAAGTTTCTTGCTCAAGATTCATTCAAAGACCCATGAATGATTTGAAAGTAGCAAGAAGAAATAGAACACAGAGAATCACTTTGAGAGAATATGGAAAGCTTGTGTATACTCAGAAATACGAATGATCAAAAGTTCTATGACAAGCCAAGCCTCCAATTCTATTTATAACAAACTCTGTAACTAACAATAATCGATTACACACGCCAGATAATCGATTAAAACGCATATGTAATCGTTAAATTATCCATGTAATTGATTAATCTATTCAAGAAGGTTTCTGGGTTTCAGCATCGAGCAAAACAATTGATTATCCCGAGCTGTAATCGATTAAACCAGAAAGTTCAATTCCACAAAATGAACTGTGTAATCGATTACTGATTTTGGTAATCGATTAAGTCAGCAGACTTATATTTTTAAAATGAACTATGTAATCGATTACAAATGATGTTAATCGATTAAACCAGCAAACGTTAAAAACTTTGTTCAACTATATAATCGATTACAAATGTTGGTAATCGATTAAACCAAGAAGCCTTAGAACTGATTTCAACTATGTAATCGATTACGAATAACAATAATCGATTAAAACATTTAACACAGCAGTTCCAGTTTCAATCAAAGGCCAAATAATCGATTTTTCTGATGGGTAATTGATTAAACTATTTTATAAAGATTTTCCATATTTAACGAAAAACAAAATAATCGATTATACCAGTAAGGTAATCGATTAAACTAGTGAAAATAGCATTTTTCCAAAAACCTTTCAATCAGATTAAAAGCTTAACCAAATTATACAAGCTTTGTTATTTTTATGAAAACCATTTAAGTTTATGAATGAATGAGTGAGTGTAATGCATGGATCATCAAATTAGCCTTTCTCTTACACATAATACAATTAAACAACTTCAAGACATCCAAGCATGTTTGAAAGCTCAAAACCAGTCTTGAATCAAATCCTTTTTAATCTTCATGAAGCTCCCCCTATATCCAACAGTGATCATGGTGAGGAATTCCAAAATGAACATTTTGAAAAATTCTGTGAAGAAAATGGAATTAACCACAATTTTTTAGCTCCAAGAACACCCCAACAAAATGGTGCTGTGGAAAGGAAAAACAGATCCCTTGAAGAAGGTGCAAGAACTATTCTTAATGAGACAAATTTGCCAAAAAATTTTGGGTTGATGCTGTAAGTACAGTTTGCTACACTTTGAATAGATTACTTATAAGGCCTATTTTAAAGAAACTCTTTATGAGCTATACAAAGGTAGAAAACCTAACATTTCTCATTTGAGAGCTTTTAGCTGCAAATGTTTGCATTAAACAATGGGAAAGAATCATTTAGAAAATTTTATGCTAAAGCTGATGAAGTAATTTTCCTTGGATATTCATTACATAGTAAAGCATATAGAGTTTTCAACAAAAGAACAATGCGCATGGAAGAATCTGTACATGTGATTTGTGATGAGTCTAATCCCTCTAAATAGGAAAAGAAGTGTGATGTAGATGCAGGTCCTATAGAAGAATTTATTTAGCTTAATGGTTCCATAAATAAAGAGAAAGAAGAAGCAAATGTTGAAATAAAACCATCAACACCTGTTCAAGAGCCTAAAGATTGGAGAACAACAAGAGATCTTTCACTTGACAACATCATAGGTGAAGTTTCAAAGGGATTATCTACTAGATCTTCATTAAGAAACCTATGTTGTAATATGGCTTTTGTTTCTCAAATTGAACCTAAGAATATTGATCAAGCCTTAGTTGATGAACATTGGATGCATGCCATGCATGATGAGTTAAATCAGTTCAAAAGAAATGGAGTTTTGGAACTTGTTCCTAGACCATCCTCTCTCAAACCTATTGGTACAAAATGGGTTTTTAGAAATAAACTTGATGAAAGTGGAATCATAGTTAGAAATAAATCTAGACTGGTTGCTAAAGGTTACAACCAAGAAGAAGGCATTGACTATGAGGAAACCTATACTCCGGTTGCAAGATTGGCAGCCATTAGGTTATTGCTTGCACTTGTATGTTTAATGGATTTTAAACTCTTTCAAATGGATGTTAAAAGTGCCTTTTTAAATGGATACATTGAGGAGGATATATATGTTGATCAACCTCCTGGTTTTACTGATTTTAAACATCAAAACTATGTTTTTAAACTCAAAAAGGCCCTTTATGGTCTAAAACAAGCTCCTAGATCTTGGTATGAAAGTTAAGTAAATTTATGCTTGAACAATCTTTTACAAGAGGTCATGTTGACAAAACCTTGTTCATCAAAAGGCATAATAGTGATATCTTATTGGTTCAAGTATATATTGATTATATAATTTTTGGTTCAACTAACCATTTGCTGTGCAGGGAATTTTTTAAAGTTATGCAGAAAGAATTTGAAATGTCAATGATGGGAGAACTGACATTCTTTCTTGGACTTCAAGTGAAGCAAATGAAGAATGGAACTTTTCTCAACCAATCCAAGTATTGCCTTGAAGTGATCAAAAAGTTTGAAATGGAGAAATGTAAAGATGCTACAACTTCAATGGCAACATCAACCTACCTTGATTCAGATGAAAGTGGAAAGAGGGTTGATGAGTCAAAATTAAAAGGAACGATTGGTTCATTATTATATTTGACAGCTAGTAGACCAGACATAATGCTAAGTGTGTGCTTGTATGCAAGATATCAAGCAAATCCCAAAGAGTCACACCTAACAGCAGTCAAAAGAATCCTCAAATATCTCAAGGCTACACCAAAAGTTGGTCTTTGGTATCCCAAAGGTACTTCAATTAATATTATTGGTTATTCTGATTCTGACTTTGCAGGATGTCAGTTAGATAGAGAAAGTACTAGTGGAACTTGTCATCTACTTGGAAGTTCATTAATTCATGGCATTGCAAGAAAAAATCTTGTGTTGCTTTGTCAACTGCTGAAGCTGAATATATCTCAGCTGGAAATTGTTGTGCACAAAGTCTATGATTGAAGCAACAATTACAAGATTTTGGAGTTGAATTGAAATAAATACCTTTGCTATGTGACAACACAAGTGCCATCAACATTTCAAAGAATCCAATAATGCACTCAAGGACCAAACATATTGAGATAAGGCATCATTTTCTAAGAGACCATGTTCAAAAAGGTAATATCAAAATTGATTTCATTGACACTAATAATCAATTGGCTAATATTTTCACTAAACCATTGGCTAGAGATAGATTCTATGCTCTTAGAAACATGCTAGGTATCTTGAATGAATCCAATCTTTGCTAGCTTGATTAGTATATGCCTTTTCATATGCAATTGTTTATTCTTTGTATCCATCATCAAAAGGCTACTACATTTCGAGTTTGTTCTACATAATCCTAATAAATCTGCAATAATCTCTGTGATGATTAAGTATCGGATTAATCGATTAAATTCACTTAAATCATCATTTAGTATGAAAATTGAGCTTATGTAATCGATTACACTACCAAAATAATCGATTATTCCTCCTTTCTGAAAATTGGTTTCTTCTGTGATAATCGATTACAGGAGATGGTAATCGATTATATTATAGTTTTTCTATTTTTCAAAATTTCAAAACTTCCTGGAATAATTGATTACCTGATGGATTAATCGATTACACGAGCTAACTGTGTTTCTGAATTTCAAATTTTCTGTAATAATCGATTAACTCTTAAAATAATTGATTACACATTGTCTTCTACCTCTGAATGCTTGTAAAATAATCAATTATGTTACGAATTAATCGATTACTATGTGCTATTAGTGTTTCTGCTTGTGATATAATCGATAACACAGTGAAATAATCGATTATTTATGGAGTTACTGCAAAATCTGCATATTTTCTTGGAAGTTGTAACTGTCCAACTTCCATCTAATTCAAATTTAAATCCTCTGTAGTGAGTTAATTTGTTATAGCAGCTCCTTAATTCAAAATTCAAATTCTTGGAGCCTAAAAATCTCTATAAATACAGCCTATTGTGAAGAAAGAAATCACTCATACCTTCATTCTTATCCTTCAATCTTCTCTGTGGCTTCCTTCTGTTTAAGTCTAGTTAACTCTGCCCTAAGAATGTCTACCTCTAAAAGAGTCAAAACCTCTAAGAGAAAGGCTGGTGAAACTTCTAACCCCCCTCCTACCAATAGGTTAAATCTTTGGTTCACCACAGACGTATGACCTATCTCTAGCTTAATGCCACAAAACTAGTATGTTCCCCTAAGTATTTAGAGCTTGACTGGTTTATTTCTTGCCTTCATAGAAACCCGGGGCTTAAGAAAGTTTGTGGAGTTAAAGGGTACCTTTTACCCTAAATTGGTCAAGGTGTTTTACACCTGTGCCAAGGGATCCATGGATGGGATACTGAGGTCCCAAGTAAATGGAGTGCCCATGGAAATCATCCATGAGGTGTGGGAGGCAATAACTGGTATCTCCTTTGAAGGAGAAAGGAAATTTGATGAAAATCCTGAGGGTTATAAGAAGGTAGATACATATAGGGAGATGCTCAGTGATCCTCAAATGAGATTGAAAAATAGGCTAGGTACTGGACCCATGACCCATAAGGATAGGCTTCTGCACTACATAATTACATATATCCTCACACCTAGAGCCACAAACCATGCCCAAGCAACAGATGAAGACCTACAACTAGTGTATGGTCTCAAGAATTCAATTTAAATGAACCGGATTCTCATTTTTGAAGAGATAATGCTTAAATCAAAAAGGCTAGTAAACTACCCATTCCTTTATGTTGTGCTTGTGTCTAGATTTATAGATTACTTCCAAATAGATGTTTCAAATGAAGTAGTGGACCACACAAACTCAAGCAACAGTCTCATCAAAGACAAACATCTCAACAAGCTAGGAATGATCAAGACACCACAAGGATGGCAGATGGCTAGCCAACAAGCTGTGCCTGAACCTTCTGCTGCTGCTGCTGGTGTTGGAGTAGATGCTGAAGAAGATGAGGAAAGGGACCCTGCTCAACCCCTCTACACCAAATTCGAGTCACTCATGCTTAAAAAAATGGATGGCCTAATCACTATGCATCATGATTTTAGGGCTGAAACTAGTTCAACTTTAGAAGATATTAAGGCTAGGCTAGACAATATTGAAGCTACTATTATGTTTGAAGGGTCTAAGACATTTTAGCATTTGTAGTTTTTCTGTTTCTTCTGTTTTTATGCTTTCATGTTTTAATTTTATTTTCAAGAATTGTAATGGTTCCCTCACTTATAAATATATCCATTTATGTTTCTTCTGTTCAATATCTGTTGTGCTTTACATGTTTTTGACTTTGATAAGCCAAATACGGGGAGAAATGATTGATTTGGTTCATGCTCTACAGTACAGTCTGTTCTACTCTATTTTTCGCCCAAATCTTACGTTGAATACATTGTCAAATTAAGGGGGAGCTAAGTGATAAAAATTAACCAATTAAGTAAGATATAAATGTAAATGAATGCTGGATTAATCAACAGATGCTTTAACACTTGTTCTTGGCAAAGAGATTGAATTGTTTTCAGGTTTGCAAAGCTTAAGTTTTCCTAACTTTGGTTCCCTTAATTAACTTCAAGTCCAACATATAATCAATCAAGAATTGGGCATGTTCAAAGCCAAAAAGGGGGAGATGTTGGATATAGGGGGAGCACCATGAAGATTAAAAAGGATTTGATTCAAGACTGGTTTTGAGCTTTCAACATGCTTGGATGCCTTGAAGTTGTTTAATTGTATTTTGTGTAAGAGAAAGGCTAATTTAATGATCCATGCATTGCACTCACTCATTTATTCATAAACTTAAATGGTTTTCAAAAAAAATAACAAAGCTTTTATATTTTGGTTAAGGTTTTAATCTGATTGGAAGGTTTTTGGAAAAATGTTATTTTCACTGGTTTAATCGATTACCTTACTGATATAATTGATTATTTTGTTCTTCGTTCAATTTGGAAAATCTTTATGAACATTGTAATCTATTACCCATCAGAATAATCGATTATTTGGCCTTTGTTTACAACAAAAATGCTTTGTTAATGATTTTAATCGATTATTTAAGTAAGTGTTGTAATCGATTACATAGTTAATCATGGATTTTAAAGTACTGCTGGGATAATCGATTACCATTATCCGTAATTGATTACATAGGCTATTTTAGAAAAGCCATTTCCCTGTCTTAATTGATTACCACAGCTTGTAATCGATTACACCGTTCATTTTGAAAATATAAGTCTTCTGCTTTAATCGATTACCAAATCTTGTAATCGATTACATAGTGCATTTTGTTATCCTGAGACTCCTGTCTTAATCGATTACAGCTCGAGATAATCGATTATTTTGCTCATTGCTGAAACCCAGAAACATTCTTGAATAGTTTAATCGATTACATAGGTACTTTAATCGATTACATGAGTGTATTAATCGATTATTAGACGCATTTAATTGATTACAGTTAGTTACAAATTCTGTTATAAATAAGTTTGAAAGCTTGGCTTATTTTCTAACTTTGAGAGATTGTACCCACTCGTATTTTCGGAGCTCACACAAGTCTTCTAAGTTTTTCAAAGTGATTTTCAGTGTTTAATTACTCCTTGTTCTATTTCATATCAATCATATGTCTTTGAATCATTCTTTGAGCAAGAAACCATTTCAAGATTAAGGAAAGAATGTTTGGATTGTATTTTAATGATCAACCTGATTTGGTAATCTCATTCTGCATTACATTCATTGGATCATCTGGTAGTCTCTCTCCTTAATCTGGTTGTAATTTCGTTTTCAATTTTCTGTGTAAGTTTGCTATTGCAAAGTGGGTTCTTGCTTGTATCTAGAGAAGGGTTCTCTAGTGTAAATAACAGAGTAGTGTTCTTTGGTTCTTTGTCTCTTAGAATCTAACAGGATTTTAGATTTCTATTCTTTATCTAGGGTTGATAAAGGGAGATGTTGTAGTGGAACTCGAATTCAAGGTGAATTAGAAGAAACTGGATGTAGCTTCAAGTTGTGAAGTGAACTAGTATAAATTGCTTGTGTGTTGTTTCTCGATCTCTATTACTCATATTGTTCATTGATTATTTGATTCATATTCATTGCTCAACAAGTTCTGTTTTGAACAAATTGATTCCGAGGGGCTGAGCTATTTGATTGAGTAAAAAGATTTTTTGGTTTTGAAAGTGATAAAGATCCTTAAACTCTGATTTTAATTAATTTTAAAATACCAAGGTTTAACCAATTCACCCCCCTTCTGGTTATTGTGAGTATTCCCTGTACTTTCAGGATTGTATGGGCCTAGATTATGGGTGTACGATCCTTATGGACTAACTGGAAGGATACAATCGGTAAATCCCGGGCGATCTCGTAGTTCTTGGTCTGTGAAGATACGTTGTTAGGTGTTCCAGATCTTTCTGATTATTGAAGAATGGGACAAAAGGATTGATCATAAAAAAGATTTCTTGTTCTTATTAGAAGATTCTGGTAAAATATGTTTTAAGAATGAGCGATTGCCCTTCTCCGACCTTTACTGTCCACGATGTTGGGGGTTCGAATCCCTCCTCACCCACAACCGGCCAAAAATTGGAAGGATTTTTCCCTCTGGGGGTAGGAAAATGGAATTGTAATCCTCGAGTCGTGGGTAGAAACAGGCGATATTTTAGTGGGGGGAGTCCTCAACCCACAACAGATACAGGAGGATTTTTTCAATCACGTCGTTTGGGCTCCTAGAGTAACTTTTATCCGTTGAGCGACGACCCTTCCACTCAACACCGTCGGATCACTAAGGCCGACTAAAAATAGCCGCTTTAAGGTCCAATGGGCATACTCAACCCTGCAGTTTATAATATGATCAATTAATTTCAAAGACATTAAACTTATGCATATCTTAATTTAAGCAATGTCGACATGAAAATTACCTGTTAGTTGTAGTATTTCCAAAATGCATGACTTGATTTGTCCATGCTATAACAAATTTTTCTTTGTGGAGATTCAACCAAATGCCCTTCACATAATCAACAAACGTTGGCCACAATGCACATGAAACCTTAAATTTCATAACACAATCTTCATATTGCTTCTCAGTAGCACAATCAACAACACTTCCACATGCTTCCATGACTCTAGAAAAGCAGTTTTCATAACACTCATCAATGTTGAATCTCTATCAGTAACAATGACCTTTGGAAAAAATTCACTTTTAAGAAAAATTCCTCTAAACCGTTCAAGGGCCCACTCAACATTGTTTATACATTCGGCCTCTGAATAGGCAAATACAGCTAAAAGTGTCATTCCAGTAGGTGTCATACCAACAATGTCAAGTAAAAAAGTCTATACATGTTTGTTTTGTATGTATTGTCTATCAAGAACACCATATGATATGCATTGCTCAATTATACTGCATCTGGATGTGTCCAAAAAAAGTCATGTACAACATTTTCATCCTTCAACCTATGCCAATGAATATACATGTCACATTCAAGAACTTTCATTAGCTGTTGTACTTCAGTATTATTGCCTCTTGTACGTGTCCGGTATGCATATCTTGCATTGTATATTTGCTTCAAACTTGTATAATTATTGTCATTGTGCTCCTTCAAAGTTAGAAGAATATTCTTTGGTTTCACCATTGACCTTATCATATCACCAACAATGATCTTCTCCTTCTCAGTTAGTCGACTAGCATATGGGTGTCCACAAAATAACTTAGCCAAAGCATGATTATGATTGCCACATATTAGCTTCACCATCCACCCTTCACCTCCCGGGACTGGTTTGCCCCGCAGATTAAAAGGACACTCACATTTTCTAGTGCTAGTCATTGAAGGTGTGAAACCTTTTTTCCATGGTCTATATTTTCCACTCCTTTCACAACCAATTAACACAAATGATATCCTTCCTATTTTCCAGTCGATATGTCACTCCTCATTATGACAGCTACAAAAGCATTCCCAAATGCAACAGTACGAGCCCATTTCAATACCTCATTACGGGATTCAAACACCTATACAAATGGATAATTCATCTTTAATCTTCTTAATTCAATCATTTAACAACTTTAACTACATTCAAAAACACATAAATACCTCAATTGTTTTGAATGTTCCAGAACAATCAATTAAATATTTATTGTTTTCAAACGCATCAGGGTCTGCTCCAATGTCTTCATTCATATTTATTTCTTCAAACATAATATTGTCATACATCCACTCATCATTGTCTATCTTAACAAATAAAATTTAATCTTTAACAAATTATTGATTTTTATTAAAAAAACTAATTTGAAGCTGTACGAATTACCCAATCCATATGATTCATATGGATTGTCTAATCCGTAAGAACCATACATATTGCATAATCCATATGGATTTTGTGGATTACGTAATCCGTAAGAACCATACGGATTGGGTAATCCATATGGTTCTTATCGATTAGGTAATCCATAAAATCCATACGGATTATCGAATCCATACGGCCCAAAACACTATCACTTACCTCTGCAGTCATCACGACGCCACGCCACTCTACAGCCACCACGATGCCACTCTACTCCGACGAACCGAAAACAATGTCACCCAACAACAACCGATGAACAACCTAACCCCAACAACTCAAACAAAACCAAAACAAAGAACCAAAAAGCAATAATGTACATGGACCAATCTGCAACAACTAAAATAAGGAAGCCAAGGGTATTTTCAGATTTTCAAAAAAAAAAAACAAATGGTGTATTAGAAAATCAAATGGTGTATGAAGCACAATCCTAAGTGTAGACAATCATGGATGATGTTACCCAGCTTGCAATAGGTGTAACAAAATTGCTCCAATGCTTGTTGGCTCATTTACATGTTTGTGTGGAAGATACAATGAGAAAAGTCTGTTAAGGTAATTTTCAACTTAAATTTGGTTGTGTATTAACTTTATTCAATTTTTTCCCATTATTATTTTTCCCCTGTATTTTTTTCCCCTTTAAAAGATTTTACCGATTTAAAGTTTTTCCCCGATTTTGTACAATGAGGTTAGGTTGGAAGTCATAGTGTATCGTAACAAACATAACTCTAATTTGTCTTATGGGATCAAGATTGTTTGCACCTTATAGGGAAGACTACTCAAGAGATAAATCAAATGATGTTTGATGTAGGTGATTCAACATCACGATTATTTATTAATTTGTTACTTATGATTATGTTAGGGTTCACTGAATCTTATATATGTGAATTTGTGTATGCAAGACTGGTGATAAAAATGTTAATATCTTTCCAGACGCACTAGATAATGTCTTGGGTCATACTCTGACATTCAAGGTCTGGGTACAACCTAAGTACAGGAATTCATCGGTGCAGAAAATATCAAATGACCTGACTGTAATGAGAGCTATCCTGGATTTCCTCTCAAATGAGGAGGTAGTTAAATCATTGAATCCTTATACTATTGTTCTTAACCAATTTACTAGAGTAATGTTCTTTCTTAATGCATCATTACAAAACACATCTAAATCTCAACCTCCCACTTCAAATGAACATGATTCTGCGAAAAATGACAGTGAGTTATCATAATTACCTATATTAATTTTTACTTTGGAGCCTTTATAAATACTTATTTTCATTATTATGCAGCAACCTCTGTTAGTTATGGCTGATCATGATCCTGATGTTATATACATAATGATTCAAACCAAAAATGTTTTTGCAACTAATCCAAACTATCATCTACAAACTACTCCTCTTGCTACTCCTGAAAAACGTGGTTCGGAGGAGGTCTTGCCACATGATTCCCTTTCTCAAGAATTTATGACAACTCACCAATCAGCCACTAAGTGCAAAAAACAATTAAAAAAGATTAAACTGTTGAATTTATTAATTTTTTTTAATCGTGGTTTTGTTTTGTTAACTAAGTCATAATCCAAATCAATGAAATAACTCTTACTCACCTTATCTGGGCTACTTTTGTAAAACATTTTCTATGTCTTTTTTTAGAGTTCTAATGTAATGTTGTCGTTCTATTATTGTATACTCTGTTAAGTGCTAATATGAAGCAACGGAACATGTAATAGTCACAACTAATGTGGGGTATTAATACATATAGTCTATTATAGTTTTAAGAAATTATAATACGATATTGATTGATGATCAAGTGTTAGAAATTCAATTATTGAATAAATACAAAAAACAACCTTAAAATTAAAATATTAGAGGATAAGGATGTATATGTAACACTTTTATCATAAATTTTGGTAGAAGGCAATCTTATATTAATTTATCAAACTGATTATCCAAACCTTCAACCATTTTATTTTGTAGTTGTTCATTTGCATTGACATGTTTAGCTTACTAATTTTGAATAATTCAGGAAGCACACTCACTTCAAGGTAATGTTATGATTTATATTTCTATTTGTCTTATGCTAATAGTATCTTATGCTTACTTCATCTGATAATTGATGTTCTTTATCACGTAATTATCTTTCAATCTTTTTGAAATGGCTGTGATAGACAATATTCTATTTTCAGGCTGAAATTTTTGTTAGATATTAACAAAGGTGTTAAAGAGTGCTCCATTACAAATTGATTGTCAGGTACCTACAACTATATTACACTACATAAATATACATATTGTTATTAAATAATCTTTCTTTATTATATCATCATTAGTGTGTTTATTTATAATTATCATATCTTTATATTACACACAACAAACACTATATTTTATTCCTATTATAAATTAATTTTTTTCTCCATTTCTAAAATATTTATATCTTTACTTATTGCAAAAATAGTTTTTCAATTCGAATCAAAGTGAAGCGGAGCGCAACACAACAAATCAGTACATCCCGTATGAACGCACGGGTTACCGACTAGTTAGATACTAAAAAAAATTAAAAGTTGTCATTGTTTGAGAAATGTTATGTCCATTTTAACAGGTAAATAAAAAGTAAAATCTAATTAAAAATACTCAAATTCTTTGCACGAGTAAAAAATCTAGTATATATTTAAAGGAATAGGTTAATAAATTATAGTTACAATTTTTTTAAAAATATATCCAAGGTATACCTTGTTAACGTGTTTGTTAAAATGATAAAAATATACTATATGAACTTCTTTTTTTAAAATTTATAGTTTCTTAAAATAATTCATTATGGACATGTGTTTTTTAAGATAAAGAATATGAATTAAAGAATATGAATTAAAGAATATGAATTGTCAACTACTTTAGTGTGGTACTAATTAAATACTTCATTATAAATTATATTTTTTTAATATATTATATACAACACATAACAATGTAGGGAAAAAAAATAACATTAGATATGTTTCATATTTTGATTCTTTCATATCAGAGCAATGAATGAATTATATAACTTCATACTGGAATGACAAATTCTTAGGCCAAACTGGATTTGAACCAGCATAGGCATATTAGTTCATAAAGCATTAAATAGTTTTTGTGAATGTTAACTAAGTAGTGTAAGTAAATTATTCCTAGTTGTTCAATCCAGTGTTATAAAAATCGGTCTAGATCGGAACCTAGTGATCTAACTGGATCGGTTCCTCTTTCGAATCGATTATACAGTTGACTCGGCCAAATCCGATCTGGTTGGTCATTAGATTTCAGTTGGACCGGTCTGTCCCGGCCGATTTTTAAAAAAATGATATTTTTTTGGAAAAAAAGCATTATTATATTTTTGAAAAAAGTTGGATTTTTTAAAATTTGGATTTTGGAGTATGAATGAACTTTTCTTACTCAAATAATGTTAGTTATATACTTATATATAATAAATACATATATAATTTTGAATTTTTAATATATACCGGGTCAAACTAGGCCAATTACTGGCCCACCAGTTGGACCATTGACTCACTATCTCAATCGGGTCAATGACCGGACCAGATTTCACAACTATGGTTCAATCATTTGATAATCAGAGTTTTTTTTTTTTTTGATAAATTATGACTAGTGCATTTCATTCAATAAATTCCTATCTCTTTTATCTATTTATGAGAAGTTTGGATTTTTCGAAATTGCATGGACATGCAAAAGAGAAATTTATTCCCACTCGAACCAAGACATAACTTAAACCCAAATGAACAAAATGTTGAATTGAATCGTAAAAGTTTCTACTGGACAATTATTACTCATTTTTGTACTTGCTATTTTATTTTAAAATTATTTCTTCAATTAATAAAAGAAATAGGAATATTTAATAATATATATCATTTTTAATTGCAAGGCTTCACAATTGTTAGGTTCTCTAACTTGTGCATACCTCTTTCAGTTTCAATTGAAAGGTTCTCTCTTGAAACCAATATTTCCCCTCTACAGGCAATAATGTTCACAAATCTCTCATACTTTGTTAAGCCAAACATGCAATTAAATATCTATATTCTGTACTGCTTAGCAAAGCATGTGGTTAACTCCTATTATGTATGTGGGTAAACCAATGTAAGCTTACAGCAGAATAACACTAGACCATAAACCCATTAAGCACCATCAAATTATCACTTACACATCATGGACAAAATAACAAGGGTAACATTTTATTAAAAGAAAACACAATAAACCACCATTGAAGTCTAACACGAATTCCAGTTTTTGTTATGCATATAAAGGTTTAGATAGTTCCACAAAAACATCATAAATAGAATAACATTCTGGTTTTACAAATAGTTCACCCCAGCAAAACTACTTAACTGGATAATAACCTCAACAAACCATAGGTTTAGTTCAACCAATTACCAGTGATACAGAGAAAAATTTTAAGTTTGGTACAGTTTGCATAAGTGAAACCTTCTGGAAGTGGCAAAAGCTATGTGATAAGAAGATTGAAATAGGCACCAGAGAATTGAATAACCCAGTAATCTAACACATCTCCGCAAGCAAATATGAAGAAACGCGTGTCCAGTCTCATCTCAGCTATCAACTGTAATCATCAGTAAACAAAAACAGTCATTTCTAACAATTTTTTCAAGTTCAAGTCAATAAACCAGTTCAGAAAGAGACTAATATATACTATAGTAATCCATAATAACAAAAAGTTAAAATTCTTGCAGAAAAAACAGTCCATTTCATCAACTCCCATGTGTTTATATACAGAGAATTTGACACAGTGTCTAAATTAGAAGAAAAAAAGAAGATAGAACAGACTATACCATAGCACAGCATTATCTTTCTCCGTTAGCATTTACTCAATCTATGTTACAATTAAGTATCAACTATCAGAATTAATATCCATTGAAAAGTAAGACAACAAAATATGCCAATAAACACTAAATCACAAATACAAACAGGAAACAACCATGTAATTCCTGGCATTGAATACATCTGTCTTGTCATTTTTCCATCCTTTCGGCAATGGATTTATGCAATCTACTAAATGAGGATAAGAATCCACATAAGTGCTTCTTTTTTCCTATTTATCAACTGAGATTATATTAACTCACACTTATATTTTTCATCAGGTGTTTCAGTAGTATTTTAGAAATCTCTAATTAAACATATTTGACTGCTTCTTTTTAAATGGTTTATTTAGCAAATAAAAACAAATTTGAAGTAAACGTACTATCATTCTATTACTCAACTCTTACAAACAGAAATTCAATTGAAGAAACTTTGATACTTCATTTTGAGACCTTGTAAAGTGTGAACCATTTTACCTAGGTACACCATCATTTTATGTAAGTACACCTTCCCTAACTTAAACTTCAAAAAAATTTACATTGGCTTTAGGATCCACCAACTTGTCCTCGATTCTTCACAATTTATTAAATTTGATAGTTTGCCTTTTCAATTATTAACATGGAAGTACCATTTAATCCAAATTGAATCCGTTCTAGATATTTTACAAAAATAAAATTGCTCATATATCAGTTAGCATCAACATCCAAACTGGTTTGAAAAATATGCTCCATCCATGGACAATTATTTAGTTGGCCAACCATAAGCTTGACCTACAAATTTCTTTCTCTTGGAGCACAAGAAATAAAAATAAAAATGGCATAAAACTAACAGCATACTTTTTCAAAATAATTGAAGCGTTTATTTACCTTTAGAGGATTCTTATTCATGCAACAGCTCATATTATCACTTTTTCATTTATCTGGATTGCAGGAATGTGAGCAATCTTAGACCAGTATTTCCCATTCTGACTTCGATACCTTGCTTCCAGTAAAGGACACTCCCGCATACTGAGTACTGCAAGAGAGGAAGGAAGATGATCTTCAGGTAAGGACTCAAAGCTTGGACAATTGTACATGTACAACTGTTGGAGAGAAGTGAGATTTTGAAGCCCTTTTCCTTCCAACAACTTTAAACCACCAAAACTGTGCAGGAAAAGAATTTTGAGAGAAATAGGCAGCAATTGCTCCTTCAGAAGAGTGTTAATAAGATCTTCATCACTGAGACCCTTAAATAAAAGATGTGTCAGAGAAGTGAGGCATTGGAATACCAAACCTATCTCTTGTTTAGACATAGATGATAGTATACCAACATCAACAAAAAGTGATCGTAAACTGGAAGGGAAACACCTTGGGGACAATGATGCTAGCTTTGGAAGCCCAGAAAGGTCCAAGTGTTCAAGGGAAGGGAGATCAATCTGATCTGGTAGTGATCTAAGTTTGTCACAATCAGTGACAATAAAATCAACTAATTTGGGAGCTGCTCCTCCACCTTGAGTAGTAATTTCTTCCAAGTTGGGAATAAAGCGGATGTAAAGTTCTTGAAGGGCAGGGAAACAAGCTAATGAAAAGGATGTCAAGGAACGACAGCTATTCCATATTCTTAGCTTTTCAAGTGATGTGAATCTGTGCCATGTATCGTGGGATAGAAATTCTAACTTTCTACAGTGCCAAATGTCAAGTGATTGCAATGATGTGGGTAAACAATCAGCTGGGAAGGAAATCAAAGATGGGATATTTGTAAGAGTCAACTTTTGAAGACAATTTGCACTAAGTATCATTCTAGGCAAAGACTGCAAGCTATCACACTTTTCAATCAATAGTTCACAATAAGAGAAATTGTCAAGCATAGACAGCAAGTCTTCTTGTCCCTCTGTAATATGTATTGCTTCAATTGATGTATTCCAGTGCAGATTAGATGACATTGTCACTAGTTGGTTGCACTCTGAGAAACTAACCTCTGTCAATGAAGGTAGATGATTGGGCAAGATTCCTCTCAGCTTGGGGCACTTGTATAGATGCAAACGTTTAAGACAAGGAAAAGGAAAGTAGCTTCCTTCACCTTCAAATGGTAGCCACTCCTGCCACTCTAACATATCTTCAAATTCCAAACTCTCCAACGATGGAAATGGCTGCAACAACTGAGAGACTCCATTGCCGCCGTAGAACTCGTAACCAACTGTCTTCACCATTTTCATCCTTTTTATGACAAGCTCCTTGAGGGAAGGTAGTTGTCCAAATGATGGAAGTGTCAAGCAATTGTTGCAATCACTAATACTAAGGACTATGATGTTTGAAAATGAAGAATCTCCTATCCAATTTGGAAAGCTAGTGCCACCATAATATTTGATGTTGAGTTTCTTTAAATTAGTTGATGGTTGCAAGTTGTCAAGTACATCTTTTTCAATCTGCTGATTTTGTGGTTCACTGCCCCATTCCAGCATAAGCTCCTCAATCTTCTCTTTGTTCTTTAAATTGGCCAGAGATGCATCCACAGGATTAACAACATTGTACAAGTTCAAAATGGAAAGCCTACCCTGCAGATAAGGAAATTTCCTTAAATCTCTAACACTTAGTCCATCTTGTCTTCCAACAATAAAAACTGTCAAAGTATGAAGATCTTGTAGTCTGCAGATTTGTGCTGGCATCTCTGGCAAATTAGTGCCACTGAGGTCAAGGTGACACAAATTAACCAGATTTCCTATCTGCTGTGGCAATTGAATAAGAAATTCACAATTTGATAATATCAAAGTCTGCAAATTGTAAAGCATAAATATTTCATTGGGCAAGCTTTCAATGGAAGTGTAGGATAGATCCAGATACCGCAAGTGCAACAAACTGTCAATCGAAACAGGCAGGTCAGTAATATTTTTGTATTTAGACAATGACAGTATTCTCAAGCATCTTAGTTTTGGTAACAAGTCATGTGATACCATTTTGGTCAAATAAAATTCTTCTAATGGATATCCCAAACGTGGTAGGAAGGTCCGTAAACACATTAGTTCATAGAAGTCCTCGAACTTTTTAGAGACATCAAACATCTCCCTAGAAAATGATAAATGGCGAACAGTTTTCGGAATTATACTGCCTTCAAAGTAGCAAGAACTTCTTCCTGATACAAGTCTAGCTAAATCATAGACGAGGTCATGCATTCGAAATTTTTCCTCTGAAATAGCAATGTCTTTTTGAATTAAGGATCTAGATAATAATTCTTTGAAACAGTCCTCACCAGATGATTCCATTGCCTTATCTTCATGGATATGTTGAAGAAAGCCTTCAGCCATCCATAACAAAATCAATTCCTTCCTATCCAGCGAACGATGTTTTGGAAAAATTGAGAAATAGGAAAAACATCTTTTCAAATGTGCTGGAAGATGGAGATAACTTATTCGTAAAGCTGGTAAAACATCATCATGTGCCCACAAGTTGCTATTCAGGATTCTATTCCATTCCCCAACATCAACATTTGATCGCAAAAGACCTCCCAATGTTTTAGCAGCTAATGGTAGGCCATTGCATTTTCTTGCAATTTTCCTACCAATTCCTTCTAGACTTGGATATTTTTCATAACCTTCATTTCCAAATGCATGTCTTGCCAGTATGTGCCAACAATTTTCATCACTAAGAGGTTTCAGCTCATAAATGGGAAATGTATGGGTGACTCGTGCAACTTTTTGTTGTCGGGTTGTCACAATAATCTTACTTCCCTTTTTCCCACTGCTAAAAGGTGCTATTAGGTGATGCCAATCATTGTACTTTTCATTCCAAAGGTCATCAAGCACAAGCAAAAATTTCTTATCTTTCAGGTTATTCTTTAATTCAACACGAAGAACATCAAGATTAGTAATATGACAATCTTTCGAAGTGAGAGACTCAACAATTTTCTTTGTTACCTTAAGAATATCAAAATCATCAGACACCCATGCCCAAGCTGTCAAATCAAAATTTTTCTGCACTTCACTATCATTGTAAAGGGATTGAACAAGGGTTGTTTTTCCTAGACCTCCCATGCCCAATACTGAGATCACTTCTATATCATTAGACATGGCATCATCATCATATAGAAGCATGCTCAGTAGTTTCTCCTTGTCATCCTCTCTAGCAACCACAACAGATTCAACCAACGAATCTGTTACTGTTCTATAAGAGACTCTCCTAGTAACACTTTGCAAGCCAAGAATATCTTTTTGTCTCACAAAATGTTCTAGCCTTTCGGAAATCGCTTCAAGCTTGGAATTCATGCTCTTATAGAAATTTTTAAAGCTAGAAGAAAACATTGATCTGACCTTGTTAGCAAATTTTTTAGATTCTCCCTCCACCTCGCATCTCAAAGCATCTGTGTTGATTTCATCCAACAAATCCTCTGCATCCAAGACAGCATCTTTCAATTCTGCAAGCCATTCCTTTACTACAGGATCAGTGATCTGCTTCTCTTCAGCATCATTGAGAACAGCATTAAGTGCCAACAACTTCATCTTCAACTCATCCAACACATAAACATTCAGCTTTCTGCTGGAGAAGAAATCTCGAAACTCTCTTGAAGTTATCCTTTTTATCAAGATCTCAACAGAAGCAGAGATAAGTGCCTCTCCCACCATAGCTAAGGCCATTTCTTCTCTTGTTTTGCAAATTGGATCAGAGCACTGAAACTCTGGCTAAATGCTAAACGAGATTCCAAAAGTCAAATATATGAAATTGAGGTATCATAAGGCTTAAGTCAATGTTTTGATTTCACTTTCGTTATTGTAAACGCGTTCTTTTCTCATGAGAAAAAAAAAAAAAAAAAAAAAAAGGCGTTCCTTTTCTTTATTATTTATCATTCCTTTGGGCTTCACTTAGGTGCGGCAAGGCATATTTTTTCCACTGCTTCACCACAAAATTAAAACCATTGATTTTATTACTCAAAACAATAGCTGAAATTTCGTTGCTCCAGTGACTTTCTTTATTAAATTAAATGAATTTATGATGTTCTAACATCTGCTGTCCATTATGTGCACTGATGGCGATGAATTGCAAATGACCTCTTCTTTAGTCCAACTTATGTTACGGCATGGTTTGTGTTTGTTATTTTATTTGAGTCACTCTACTACACATTGAATTGGTTGCAGTTTGAAACCATGATCCCAAAGCTGGTATATTCTTCAACAGAATGGCACGCAAGGCATTGATTTGATTAATTATGGTTATATTATTATAGGATTTAGCAAATTTAATTTCAAAATGATAGAAGTTGTGTTTTAGATATTGTAGTTGGATGCCTAGAGCTAGAAACTAGAAATATTTGTGTTATAATGACTTAGGTGGCATGCTTGATGAGCTTGTTCATGTTATCCCCGTAAATTTAGAATAAATTTCCTACTTATTTTTATTAAAAAAAATGTTTATTAGCATGTGTTATATTTTAAATATTTTATATGATAATTTAAGTCGTAATTTCTTTTCATACTTTCATGAAAAATATTCATTCCCATTTATTATTTTCTTTTCATACTTTCCAATATGATAAAATAAAGCACTCGATAAATTATTTAAATAATGAAAGAGACAATCATAAGAAAAATACCTTCAAATTAAAATTATTATAATAAAAAAATAATTTCATCATAATAATGTAATTTCAGTAAAATTATTCTTTACCATAAATTAAGTGGAAATTTCTACCTTCTTCGATAAGAAGAAAAATCCATCCTTAAGTGTTATAATTTTATGTAATTTTTATATTAATATATTGTCATATACATATCAAGGCATAAAATAAAATAAAACTTATCCGGTAGAAGAAAAACATGAATAATTTAAATAAGTTAGAAGATAAAAAAAATAAAAATTAAATTATACACTAATTTTTCATGAAGAAAATAATAGTTGTTATGTTGATTTAATTTTTTTATGTAAATAAATATAATCTAATTGTGCAAAAGAAATTATAACTTTTGATTGGACAAAATATTTATTAAAAATGTTTTTTCTTGGGAGTTTAGTGTAAATATTCTTACTCATTTTCATTAAAAATTTTATTTCTGTGTGTTACATTTTAGATATTTTATATGGTAAGTTAAGTTAAAATTTCTCTTCATATATATACTTTCATTAAAAATATTCACCTCATTTGTTGTATTCTCTTTTTATGTTCGTAAAATGTAACATCAATATATTATTTAAATAAAAAATAATCATAAAAAATAACATTCAAATTAAGGTTTAACCTGATGCAAGTCAAAATTTTATAGCAAAAGATCTAAACCAATTCGTGAATTTGATAGCATTAGACTCCATCTACAGTAGCAACCCCTCTATGTTTCAAATGAAATTGAAATACTCCTATTGATTAAAAAATAATAAACTACAAAATTAACGTAGAATCTAATTTTTAACTAATTTATAAACTTGAACCCCCTCACCTTGCTCTATTTTTAAACAATAGAAGCATCACTAATATTGCTTTCTCGCATTAGCAGATCCTGCATGTAATATGATCAAACTAGGCGCAAGACCTTTACTTAAAAAAAAAAAAAAAAAAAAAAAAAAAAAAAAAAAAAAAAAAAAAAAAAAAAAAGCATTTAAATAACCTAATGAAATATTACCTAAATACGTGTTAGTACACACGAATGAAGAAGAAATTCAATTCAGAAGGAAAATCAATTTTTATTTTTTAAACAAGAAATTGATTGAAGAGATACAAAGATTTCCAAAGAAGAGTTTCAAACCACAAAATAGGATATCCATGTTTTTATCAGTGATCAAACACATTAAATAGAGTAAAAACGCACCCTTTCAAATTCAATACCAAATATCATTACTTCTCATTTTAGATAATAGAAAACATACATTTTTTTAGAGTGAATCACAGATTCTATGGAAATTAATGCAGAAAAACAAAAGGAAGTAGAATTAATAATATGAAGAAAATAAATTCAAAGAGACATTCAAAAATATTTGGGGAACCGTAAAAGAAAGGATAGGAATCATTTCATTAACAGTTTAATTTTATTCAAAATTGCAATATAAAAATACCGAGAATGGCATCAACGTGCGCGTCCTAGCTTGCAGAAGTGTCTTCCAATGATATCGAACACTGATAGCAATACAGAGGGATCATAGGCTTTTGTAAAATCTTAAAATTATCTAATAATTATTTAGATAAAGATTATTTAAATATAGGATATTTAATTTTTTTTAGTAAAAAAACAAATTAGAGATGTTAATATAATAATTTATTAGATAATTTGTTTAAAGGTAACAATAAAAAAAGAGAAAACGGTAGTTGTTGTTTTTTTAAATAATAATTATAGATAATACAGATAATAGATAAAAAATATTGGTTATATAAATTTCAAATCACTTACAATACTTATACAAGGATAAATAGTTTCTTTTATTAGAATCACACTTATAAATCGACTCTTTTAACATTACTGAGTTGCTCCTGAAAAGAAGAAAGAAAATAGAAAAATTTTGTTGAGACAATTAGT
The DNA here is from genome assembly GCA_007407185.1 of Glycine tomentella. Classification (NCBI taxonomy): domain Eukaryota; kingdom Viridiplantae; phylum Streptophyta; class Magnoliopsida; order Fabales; family Fabaceae; genus Glycine; species Glycine tomentella. The sequence continues at coordinate 396,330 of PYAF01000687.1, read as the reverse complement.
AGAAGAGAAGACGCATAATGAAGAGCAAAAATTATTTGATTTAAGAGATGAATAAAACATATTTTTAAAATCCTCCATGTATGTTATTAAAAGATATAATTGTTAGAGAATGAGGTTAATAATGCTTTTGATATTACATATGAATTACATCTAATCGTGTGTGTATACTTAGTTGAATCTCTAAATATATGAATTCACCATATCATGTGCCGTGCTAAATTAGTATTCCTGTACCTTTCGTGTGAATCTTCATGACTATATTTTGTTGTTACATGTACACATATATACAATGAAACTAAAATTGCTACGAAGTCATTTCCTGATTCATGTCTCGAGTTAATTATGTATTAAATTTGTCAATTATGCATTGAAGTTTTGCTTACTTTAATAGCTTACATGTATATGTCTTCCGACTGCTATCATATATGCTACATATAAGTGCTTTTACATAAAATATAAATATATTGCATCATATTATTCTTATTAGTTAAATTGTCTTTATAACATATATATATATATATAGTTGTAATTATGATATTAGAAAAATTAATATGAAATATCTTTATTTCGGATGGAAAATATTGGGAATAACCCAAGTCCCACATCGGCTAGAGATAGTGTCAAGTCAGAGTATATAAGTGGAGAACAACCCTCACCCTATGAGTTAACTTATGGGTTGAGTTAGGTCCATAACCCACATTCTAAGATGATATCAGAGCCTATTCTAGATCCATTTAGAACTTGTTTTATGCACTGAGATTATCGTCTCATTATAAGTGTTGTTTTTAAAGCATGAGGAAGAAGTTGATGAGATTGAGGAGACTTGAAGACATAATTTTCTTAGGTACATTTATTTTATCTTGGTTAATACTTTCGAATAAGATGTCGGATGTGCTTATTTTCTTTATATTTTTAGCATTCATTTAGTTGAGATGCTCATATTTTAAGGATAATGTTTTCTTTTATGCACAGACTTATTCATTTGACTTATTTTAATATACATGAGATATTTTCATACTAATATGATTTTAAAATTTTATATTCTTTTTTTTATATTTTATTACGGGTTATTATGGAAATGAAAGGTGTTACATTTTGCCATGTGACTCAAGTAAGAGGCTTTTGCAAATCTTTTGTTTTCATCCTGTGGTGCATTTGATTTCAATGACAATAAGATCACTTTAATATGCATGTAGTGGGTTTGTGATGAAACCTACAAAGCAAAATCAAGACATTCAAATGTGTTCTCTAAATTTTTACAATAAAAAATGTGTTAGTTATATATTTTCTTTTATACCATCAATTTATTATGAAGTTTATTAACGATATATTAAAGCATTTAACTAATAGATGCATTTATTGACTTATTAACAATTTAAGTCACACAGCTCATTAATGAAAAAATATTTCTTAAATTAGGAATAATAATATGAATACAATGACTACTTAAACTATTTAATTCTATGGTAATATTAATTAAAATTAATAACTTAATTGTTCTTATTATAAATTTTTATTATACTTATATATTTCTTTTTCTCTTCTTAATGTCAACTAACATAATAAATTTATGTATCATTTTTAATAAATTTTTTAAACTATTTTACTGTACAATTTTTTTTATAGTCATTATAACACATTTTTAGAAAATTTAAGGGGGTGGGAGCCACTCCCGTTGCTTCAGTTCTTAAATACTATGAGATAAACGTTTCAAATTTGAAAATAATAATTAGAAAATTATTACCAATTATTGCACATATTAACAATTATTGCACACATTTGAAATTTGAAAATATAAATTAGAGAAATATTACCAATCATTGTATTGTCAATTGTAACACCCCAAAATTTTGAATCACAGCCAATTACAGGGGTAAAATATTAATTGGAGGCAGTACTGAAGAATTTAGAAAAATGACGGAAATGTCCCTGGACATTTTGGAAAAAAAAAAAAACCAAACTACCCCTAGGTATGCTAACAAGATATATTAAGGGGGAAATTTTATAAATACTCTTGGATGGGAAAAATGATCAGAATACCCTTAGCGTGATACATATAGAGATACCTTGAGCATTTTTATAAAATGACGATTTTGCCCCTAGGGTCAATGGAAAAATTACCAAAATGCCCCTAGGTCAAAAAAAATTGATCAAGATGGCCTCACAAATTAATGGGAACCTGAGCATAGGATAAAATACCTGCAGACAATAAATTATCAGCAAGGTTGAGGGTAGAGAACCCTAAAATAGAATTTCTACGAATTTTGAAAGAGAGGATGAAAAGAGCTTAATCTAGACTACTCTAGGTATCAGAAAATTATCAGACAAGTATGAAATTGATTTAGAGAATTTTCTCTTAATTATGGAAGGGACAAGTGTTCTAAAGGAGTTAGTTTGATAATTTTCATAATTAGAAGCAAATTGGACCAATAGGAAAATAGGAATAAATGTTACATGTCATAAAAAAAAATTGTGTAAATTTGGCTTTAAGGATGAGGGTTGGCCGTGCAAACTAAAAATCAAGGAGAAAATGCTTTATAAAAGTATTAGAAAAGTCAAACATGACCACTTGAAGGGTTGAAAAGTCTAAGTCTCATATAATTGGTTCATATAAAGGAGTAATAAATGCTTGGAATCTTGTAAGATACAAAAAGTGTATTAAACTTTCTCTTGACTCATTGGAGCACGTAGCCATTTCTAAGCATTATTTCGACGATCCCAACGGTCAGAAGTTAGATATATGAG
>PYAF01000687.1:361595-375281 GCA_007407185.1 Glycine tomentella | reverse complement strand
AAAAATAAAAAGGATAAAAGTAAAAAAAAAGACAAAAAGAAATGAAAGAATTGTGAAGGAATAAATAAAATAAAATAGAGAGGACAAATACGAGGGAAAGAAACAAGAATAATATAGCAAAAAGTATGTTATTTGAATGAATAGAAATAAGAAAGAAAGAAGTAGAAAATTTTTTTCTCTAATTATTTTAGATGAGTGAGAGAGTAAAATTAAATAAATATTTTTATACTAATTAAAAATTAAATTTAACTAAAAACTTATACTTTTTAATGTATTGTTTTTCTCATTATTAAGTTATTTACTATTATATATTGTTTTTATGTTATAAACTTATTTTGTTTATTTATTTATTTTAGCTAAAACAGATCCCTCAAATTTGAGTTCTGCTTATGCATTTAGTTTTGTCATTCTCAAGACTCTTGTGGGAATTTTTATTTTTATTGTGAGATGAATTTGATATGCAAAATCTATAAAAAGATGAATTCGATGTGCACACACTCCATATGTAACATCTAGTATATATATATATATGAAAAGAAAAAGCATATGAAATTCCCTTTTTATTCTTTTCAGTTGACTGATGCTTGGCGAAAATAGGAGTAAAATAGTAATTGGACATTAAAATGCTAATTGCACACCCTTTTTTATAAGTGTACTTCAATATTTTCAAATTAAGAACTACTAGCACCATAATCGCTAATTGCACCTCCTTTTTAATAAGTACACTTCAATATTCCCAAATTAAAACTTGCTAATTGCACACCCTTTTTTATAAGTGTATTCCAATATTTTCAAATTAAGACTTGCTAATTGCACCCTTTTTTGATAAGTAAATTAATATTTTCTTTTAAGTCTTAAATACTCATTATATCATTTATTTCATCCCTTTCACACGTTATCTCTTTAACGCATAACCAGTGATATTATCTGTATACGCAGGGTATCAGACTAGCCAGTTAAAAAAAATACAAAATCTCAATATTATTTTAATTTTTTCTTTTGAAAAGATTTTAAACTACTGGTGATATAGTAATTCCTCTCTTATTTACTTAACATCTGTTTAAAAAAGTGCATTGATTTCCTTTCATTTTATGTTACAAAAGTTGCACAGACGTAACAAGAGATGGAGTTTTAAGTTGATCCATTGTTTAACACAGAGAAAAACACAAAGACACTTCCACACTTGCAAAGAATAGAATAAGAGCAAAGGAGGCAGCTTTGAGAGTGCTCAAGGTAGGTCAAGAGGATTGATAATCAAGATTGAAGGGGATATCTCTTCTTCTTCTCCTTATTTTCTATTCTTGATCTAGGTATCTCTCATTTATTGAGGTCAAACATGAATATGTTTGGCTAATTCTTTATTGTAGTTAGGGCCAAAACCTAATGTGAACTCCTCTGTAATTGGATTGATTTCTATTATTCTTTTATGCTAAGTTGTTTTATTTTACTTTGTGTTGCATTGATTATATCTTTATTAGGACTGATCATTCTAATAAAGTTCTGAAAGTTAGAGTTTACAATAGGAATATTGGGGATTTGATTTCTGACAAGAGTAAAATAACAATTGTTACATTACCTAGGGATAGGGATGTATGATTGCAGATGAATAGATGTACTTTCTTAATGCTTAATTTATGAGAGATCACTAAGGAATTAGGGTTTTGATTGGATTAAAGGATTAAAGTCACTAAGGAATTAGGATTTAACTAGTTTAATGGAAAGATACATTATTTGAACAATTAGAATAATTAAATTAGTAATTAATCCAAGTAAAGAAGGTAGGGATCAAAAGGTGAATGTGCTCTGACTATAATTTTTCTTAATAAATTCTTCAAATCTAATTAACTTTGTTTTTAATTCTTATTGCATTTTAAATTCTGTTATTTAAATTTCTCAATCCACAATACAAATCACAATTCAATTCAATTTAATTTTATTTCATCCAATTTAAAGATAATAGTCACAATAAATTTGATGCCTTAATCCTCGTAGAGACGATACTCTTCTTATCACTTTATTACTTAAAATACACTTGCCGAATTCGTAACTACTTAACAATCACAACTCACAAGAAAGGATACTACTAAGTTAGTTAGTTAGCCCCTATGTCACCCAGCAAAGTACAAAACACAGTGTCTTGCTCTGAGTCTGGACTATCTTAATCCAAGCTAACTTTAAAAGCACCCACAGAAAAACACACATAAGATTAAAAAAAAAATACCAAACCAAAGCCAAGAAAGAAGAACATAAAAAAATGCGAATCATAGTGGCCATCTACAAGATTTAACAGTTGTAAAAATGGGTGTGGAGCTTACTGCGATTCCACCATGCCCAAGTCAGATCCATTGCATTCTTCTTCACCCCATTTTCTGAACTCTACAGGCTCAACAAAAACGCTACCGTAACCAAATGAAAGATTCACAAGTCAAACCCAAAGATAACACTCTTTCTTTCTAAGGACATAGCTACAGTCCTGCAACCACCAACACTTGTTGATAAAGCGTGCCGCTTTTCCCTTCACTTTATCTCCTTTCCTTCTCTTTCTCAAATGGGTGTCCGAGTCTGACACCATAGTTTGTTTCTCACATCACTAATAATGATGTAGTTCTTAATCTTCGTAAGTAGTTTGCTTGAGTTCCTTCTTGCCACTGTTACAGTGCTTGGAAATTTGAATGCTTGGATCGTTTTGACCTTTGCAGAGAAAAGAGATTGCTTGAATGCTTGTCACTGTGACATGTATGGCATGGTGTTTCAGTTTCTCAGCCTAGTAGTAAGTATTCAGATCTGAACCACATAACTATAGTTTTGTCTACTAATTATTTTGGTAGTCGTGGATAGTGTTTTGTTATGTTTTATTTGTTTTTCCTCTCAATGATGCCTCCTTCCCATGCTCTTAAATTTGGTTGGTGAATTACTTGACCATGAATTGAGTTTTCAAGTGAGTGGAGCTTGTGCATTTCCGATTTGGAGCCTATGTCGTATGTAACAACAGTAATGAATGTCCCAAATTGATGCTATGTTTCCTCCGTGTCTGTTCGGTGTCAAAATCTTTTTTTGTAAGTAAATATTCTTTTTAGGTTGACCATCTTGCTTCCTACCACTGGTAATTACTGTTTATGATTTGACTAATTTATCTTTTTGTTTTCTTTTTTTTGAAAATTTGAGATTTATAGAAGTGTGACTTAGATGATATGGTGGCACTATTAACTTTTTTCTTAAAAGACTCAGACTTTGTCTGGCTTTTCCCACCTTCTTTTACTTTGTTCTTTCATATTACTAATTTGTAGTACCATAAACATACATTGTAGAACATTTTGTTTTGCTTATTTCTGCAATATTGGAACATTGAATGATTGGAAATTTGGAATCTTCTGACTGATGAACTAATTGCCTCAACTTCACAGTACATCTTCCAATAAATTGTGTGTGCACGGGACATGGTATCTTCCATAATTGGGAAGCATTCACATACCATCTGCAACTGCAGTGAGGATATCCAAGAAGAGAGCTCCACCACACTTGGACCCTTGACAGCAATGAGTTCAAGGAACATGTCATCCTCATCTTCAGCTTTTTTTTTTCAGCCAATCAATCACCCTTCTTCTCTCCAAGATCATCATCATGTCAGTTATCAGAGTCTTTGCGACCTGATGCTCCCAGTGATAGAATTCATTCAGATGCTGCTGCCCCCAACACCAGTTCAGGGATTCCAAAACCAAAGTCTCTAGTGAATGTTGGATGCACCTTCTCTGAGGTGGCTACATCTCCAGTTGGATGTAATGCAGGTGATTTGCAAAACCTTGATTGCATATCTTCCTTAGTCAGCATCTCTAGTAGCACTGTATCTGGTTACTGCCATCCTTATGATGATATTCTGGACAGAAAGAGAAGAGAAGCAAGAAAGGCAGAAACAAAAGAACATCATCAACACCAGGTTCTAGATCACTTTCTTCTTATAGACTAAAGAGTTGTGATGTCTTTATAGGATTACATGGTTGTAAACCTCCTCTAATAAGATTTGCCAATTGGCTACGTGTCGAGTTAGGAATTCAAGGCATAAGTTGTTTTATATCAGATAGGGCTGGATGTAGGAACTCTTGCAAGCTTGGCATTGCAAAGAAAGCTATGAATGTTGCTTCTTTTGGGATAGTAATTATAACAAGGAAGTCTTTCAAGAACCCATACAATTGAGGAGCTGCAATTTTTCTCTGGCAAGAAGAACTTGATCCCTATATACTTTGATTTGAGTCCAGTTGATTGTCTTGTGAGGGATATAATTGAGAAGAGGGGTGAGATATGGGAAAAACATGGAGGGGATCTTTGGCTTTTATATGGAGGGTTGGAGCAGGAGTGGAAAGATGTTGTTCATGGCCTCTCGCGTGTTGAAGAATGGAAGTTGGAGGCTCATGATGGAAACTGAAGAGATTGCATACTGATGGCTGTCACATTATTAGCAATGAAGTTAGGAAGAAGAAGTGTGGCTGAGCATTTGACAAAATGGAGGGAGAAAGTGAAAGAAGAGTTACCTTTCACTCGTAATGAGAACTTCATTGGCAGGAAGAAAGAGCTTTCTCAACTGGAATTTATACTTTTTGGTGATGTTACTGGAGATTCAAGACAAGACTATATTGATATTAAGGCCAGACCAAAACGAAGGCATTTGACTATTGGTCGGGGCAAGAGTAGTGGGCTAGATGATAGACATATGGGAAATGGAAGTAGGGAGGAAAAAACACCAGTTCTATGGAAGGAGTCAGAAAAAGAAATTGAAATGCAAAGTATTGAGTTTTCTCGCAGGCACTACCGATCAAGGATCAAGTGCGGTGGAAAGTATATCAGGAGGAAAAGTGGAATGAAGATTGTGTTTGGGAAAGGGATTGCCTGCTTATTAGGAGATTTAGGAATTGGTAAAACAGAACTTGTTCTTGAGTTTGCTTACAGATTTCACCAGAGATACAAGATGGTCTTATGGATAGGAGGGGAGAGTAGGCATATAAGGCAAAACTATCTAAAACTCAGGTCCGTTTTAGAGGTTGATGCGAGTGTTGAGAATAGTTTGGAAATAACTAGGATAAAAGGGTTTGAAGAACAAGAAGCAGCTGTTTCTGAAATTCGCAAAGAGCTTGTTGGGTAATCTCGGACCCTCAAATATCAAATTAAATGCGGAAACGGAAATCAAAAGAGGAGCGAGAGAGACAATCAGAATTTGTTTTACGTGAGAAAACCTTCCTCAATGTGAGAAAAGAAAAACTCACGGGACTTAGTCCAGTATCAAAATCCACTATAACAAATATGGGTTACAATGAATCAAAAACACACCAAAGTGGTGGTACACTCAACCTCTCCAACAATGGTGGTCACTCAAACGAAACCCAGAGTGTTTCACTCAAATTCTCTAAGAATCTCTCAAATATGCAAGCACAGAGGCTTGCTCAAATATGACACTCAAGACTATCACTTGAGACTTTCAAATTTCTGTGTGTTTTGCCTCCACCCTTACTCATCTATTTATAGGATGAAATGGGCTGGGCCTAAGCCATCAAATCAAACAAGATAATATCTTATCAAATAAAAGATATCTAATAAATATTATATCTTAAAAGATATCTAATAAAGATTATATCTTATCAAATAAAAGATATCTATCAACTAAAAACGAAAATTATCCAACAAATCTCCCCCTTCCGTTTTTCAGTGAGACTGGGGTTCTTCAACTTCAACATCCCGGTCTTCTTTCTCGGCTTCAATGTACCAAATTCATCAGTCCGGCTCCTTCACAGCAATCTTCAAATTTCCATGCTGGTACCGGCTTGGTCATCATATTGGACCAGTTCAAATCGGTGTGCACTTTGCCAAGTACTCTGCAACGTACTCGGCCTCGGTCGTCCATAGTGTCACACAATTCTGCAATCTTGATTGCCAAGAGACTGCTTCTCCAACAAATCTCATCAAATATCCCGTCGTTGATTTTCTCGAGTCGGAATCTCCCCCTAAGTCGGCATCCGAGTAGCCTTGTATCTCGGTCAACTCATTAGTCTGGTTTTCATGCATGGAATTCATCACGTCCTGCATTTCCTTCTTGGGGTATCTCGGCTTCTTGCCGTTCTCCTCCTGTTTGATCTTATACACCCACTTGTTCTTCAGAGATCGCCTCCCCTTAGATAGCTCGGTCAGCTCATATGTTTGATTATCATGCAAGGATCTCATCTCATCCTGCATGGCCTTCTCCCATTCATCACTCTCTAGACTCTCCACTGCCTCATCATAACTCTGAGGTTCACCATCCTCAGCAATTACGGCATATTCATCTGGTGGGTACCTTGTAGAAGGTCTTCTTTCTATAGTGGGGTATCTCGGCTGTTCTTCCTCAGCCTCATTAGAATCCGATTCTTCATCTTCATCTCGGATCCCGGCATCATCATCATCTTCATCGCCTCCAGCGATCTCTTCACTGGTTTCTCCCCCTGCTTCAGCATTCTCACGAGGGACGGGTTCTTCACATCGGACAGTAACCCGGACTTGGGGCTTTGAGATGTCATGAATGATTTCATCCTCATGAAACACTACATCTCGGCTTCTCATAATCTTCTTGTTGATTGGATCCCACAGTCTGAAACCAAACTCGGTTTTCGGCGAACCGAGGTATATGCATTCCTTCGTCTTCGCATCTAGCTTCGCCCTCTCATCATTAGGGACATGCACGAAGGTCCGGCATCCGAACACTCTCAGGTGATCATAGGTCGCTCTCCGACCTGTCCAGACTTCTTCTGGAATCTCTCCTTCCAGCGGTCGTGATGGTGAGAGATTTATTAAATCAACCGCTGTTCTGACTGCCTCTCCCCAGTATGCTTTCGATAAGCCGACATTGGATAACATACATCCGACTTTCTCCTCAATAGTCCTGTTCATCATCTCAGCGAGTCCATTCAGCTGAGGTGTCTTGGGGCATCCTTTCAAATCTGATCCCGACTTCCCTACAGTAAGCTTCAAAGGGACCACGATACTCACCACCATTATCTGATCTGACCATCTTCAACCTCTTGCCAGTCTCCCTTTCCACCATTGCGTGGAATTCCTTAAACGACTGGAGAACCTGGTCCTTGGTCTTCAACGGGTAGACCCACACTTTGCGGGAGTGGTCATCAATGAAAGAGACAAAATACTGCGCTCCTCTAATTGATCTCTCCGACATGGAGCAAACGTCAGTGTGGACGAGGTCAAGTATGCACCTCCGTCTCCTGGGCTGATCCGGTCTCACAAACGAAACCCGGTGCTGCTTTCCAGCTAGGCAGTGCGAGCAACTCTCCAGCACTTGACCCTTCAACCCGGTCAATAGCTCTTTCTTCTCCAAGATCTCAAGCCCTCTCTCACTCATGTGGCCGAGACGCTTGTGCCACAACTCCAGGCTTGATCCATCAAAGACAGTGTTGGCATCACCGCCAATCATCCTTCCTTGCATCACATACAAGGAGCCTTCCTTCTTTCCACAGGCTATCACCAAGCTTCCCTTGGATAGCTTCCATCTACAGCCCTCAAAGCCATTCACTAACCTGGCGTCGTCCAGCTTTCCCACTGAGATTAGATTCAACCGCATGTCAGGTACATGCCTCACATCTTTCAACACAATTCGGCACCCTACTTCCGAGGTTAGGGTCACATCGCTGACACCAGCAATCTTGCTGGTCACCTGATTTCCCATCTTCACAGCTCCAAACTCTCCACTCGTATACGAGGAGAAAAACCTTTTGTGAGGGGTCACGTGGAAAGAGGCACCCGAATCAACTATCCAGGCACAATCATCAAAAGCAACATTCACAAAATTCTTTCCGAGAAGAAATATCTCGGCCCCAACACTAGCTACCACCGACGTGGTGCTCTTCACCTCTTTCTTACCCTGGTTTGACTTCACAGACCCACTCTGCTCATCTCTCTGAAGAGTCCAGCAGTCTGTCTTCTTGTGTTCGGGCTTTCCGCAGTAAAAGCACTTCAGTTCACTCTTCGGTCTTGACCGGTCTCGGGACCTATCCCGTCTCTCACGACCTCGATTCTTCCCATGAACTCGAAAGTCGGTCTTTCCTCGATTCTCAGCAACGTTAGCCTCAAACGTGCTGGATACACCTCGTTTTCTTCTCCTGGCTTCTTCATTCAGGAGACTGTCTGTCACGACATCCATCGTCAGTTTTCCTTCTGGAACTGAGTTGCTCAAAGTCACCACCAAAGTATCCCAGTTTTCCGGTAGCGAACTCAGCAACAATAAAGCCTGCATCTCGTCATCAATCTTCATGTTGGCTTTGGACAGTTGATTCACAATTCCTTTGTAGGAATTGCGGTGCTCGATCATACTCATGTCGTCCTTGTACTCAAGTTTCATAAGCCGGCGAACCAGGTGTGCTTTGTTCCTGGGAGTCTTCTTCTAAATCATGGATTCTAACTTGTTCCACAATTCGTACGCGTTCGTGAACTCGGACATGTGCTCAAAGAGGCTTTTGTCGATATATTTCCTGATCGTGGCCACGGTTTTCCGACTCAGGATCTCCCAATCCTTGTCCGACTTCCCGGTCGGCTTCTCTTCAAGGACAATGGGATCATATAAATCTTTGCAGATAAAATGATCCTCCATCATCGACCTCCAATAGTTGAAGTTATCTGCGGTCAACTTGAACATATCTCCATCATGAGTTATGCCACTGGTCTCCATCTCGGCTCCTTCAGAACCCTCGAACCTGGGCTCTGATACCACTGTTGGGTAATCTCGGACCCTCAAATATCAAATCAAATGCGGAAGCGGAAATCAAAAGAGGAGCGAGAGAGACAATCAGAATTTGTTTTACGTGAGAAAACCTTCCTCAATGTGAGAAAAGAAAAACTCACGGGACCTAGTCCAGTATCAAAATCCACTATAACAAATATGGGTTACATGAATCAAAAACACACCAAAGTGGTGGTACACTCAACCTCTCCAACAATGGTGGTCACTCAAATGAAACCTAGAGTGTTTCACTCAAACTCTCTAAGAATCTCTCAAATATGCAAGCACAGAGGCTTGTTCAAATATGACACTCAAGACTATCACTTGAGGCTCTCAAATTTCTGTGTGTTTTGCCTCTACCCTTACTCATCTATTTATAGGATGAAATGGGTTGGGCCTAAGCCATCAAATCAAACAAGATAATATCTTATCAAATAAAAGATATCTAATAAATATTATATCTTAAAAGATCTAATAAAGATTATATCTTATCAAATAAAAGATATCTATCAACTAAAAACGAAAATTATCCAACAGAGCTGATGAGAAACATTTCGTATCTTGTGATCATTGATAACTTGGAAAGCGAAAAGGATTGGTGGGATCACAAACTTGTGATGGATCTCCTCCCTCGTTTTGGTGGAGACCCATGTAATTATATCAACACGCCTTCCTTGTGTCATGAACTTGGAACCTCTAAAACTTTCATACTTATTTGGAGTTGAAGCAATGTCTCTAATGCTAGGAAGTGGCAAGGACTATCCAGTTGCAGAGGTTGATGCTCTGAGAACTATTGAGGAGAAGCTTGGAAGGTTAACTTTGGGCCATGCCATTGTTAGTGAAATTTTGTCTGAGATACCTATAACCCCAAGCAGGCTCTTAGATACAATAAATAGAATGCCATTGAAGGACACGTCATGGAGTGGTAAAGAACCTCGCTCATTCAGGCAGAACACTTTCCTCCTGCAACTCTTTGATGTTTGTTTCTCAATATTTGATCATGCAGACGGCCCAAGGAGCTTGGCAACCAGAATGGTACTGGTAAGTGGATGGTTTGTACCTTGTGCAATTCCAGTTTCCTTATTGGCACTTGTTGCTCAGAAGATTCCAGAAAAGCATAAGGGGACTTGTTTCTGGAGAAAATTACTGCAATCTATAACATGATGCTAGGACATTACTACTCAGAAGATCCGGTTCACATCCTCAAACACCAAAAAATCAGAATTAGAAGCATCTTCCCTACTGCTTAGATTCAATATTGCAAGCAGTAGTACTAAGCAAGGACATATCCATTTCAATGAAATCATTAAACAATATGCTCGAAAAAGAGAAGTTATCGGATCTGCGCAAGCAATGGTTCAAGCTGTTATCAGTCAAGGGCCAATATCTGAAAGCATAGAGCATTTATGGGCGGCATGTTTTCTGCTATTTGCATTTGGTCATAATCCTCCGGCTGTTGAACTCAAGGTTTCCGAGCTCTTATATCTTGTTAAAAAAGTGGTTCTGCCTCTTGCAATTCACACTTTCATTACATACTCTAGATGCACAGCTGCTATAGAGCTTCTACACCTTTGCGCCAATGCCTTGGAAGCTGCAGACCAAGCATTCATTACCCCGATTGACAAGTGGTCCGACAAATCACTTTGCTAGAGGTCCATCCAGACTAATGCTCAGTTGAATCCTTGCCTTTGGCAAGAGTTGGCTTTGTGTAGAGCTACTGTGCTTGAGACTAGGGGCAAACTAATCCTAAGAGGTGCACAATTTAACGTAGGGGATGATCTAATCATCAGGAAGGCTGTTTATACAAGGACTTCGATTTGTGGTGAAGATCATCTTGATACCATATCCGCTTGTGAAACATTAAGCAAACTCACCAGACTAATTGCAAATGTCCAAATTTGCGCTTCTACATAGATTTTATTTCGCATCTTGTAAGAAAACTCTAGAATCATACAGGAAATTTTTAGAATAAAACTAGTTCTGTATATTGTTTTATGGAACTTTCAACAACATATTTTAATTGTCTAATACGAGATACCATTTGATTTAGAAACTACTCCTTCTCTTGGTTATCTTCACATGTTTATTTAGTGTGCCTCTTCATGTATAAATATTATATTTCCCACTGTTGCATTAATTCGCACTATCAGGTAGTTCTAGGAGTTATTGATAGTGTTAAAATTCAATATCATGGATAAATCATTGTTTTCATTCATCTTCTTTCCATTGTTGAACAAATATCTCATAATAATACGAAACAGAATAACAATTTTATTTTATCTAAACTGAATGTTAACAATAAATTTATATTAAACAGTTTGTATTCCTATATAAAATAACAATATTTTAAATTTAAAAACTTCCTTTCAGCAAATAGGATGCCACCATGTCCTGTGTGCTTACGGCTTCATATATTTTTTAGGGTAAATCTATACTAACGCTTTATGAAGTTTGGTTAAATTTCTCTCGTTACTTTTATATCCTTATACTAATTCTTTTAATTATATGAAAAATATTACCGTGACTATTCTTATACTCCGAGGAACACATTATTACACTCAAGGTGTTGCTGTGTACCTAAAAAAATAAGGAAATCATATACAATCTCAAGAATGTTAGAATGACTTTTAAGATATTTTTATAAAAGTTAATAAATTTATTATACATGTTAATACGTGATTGAATGATAATATAAAATTATTTTATTTTGTTAGTGACAATGATCACCATTAAACTCAAACAAAGATAAAAAAAAAATCAGAAGGACTGTGGAGTTTTTCTGTGCAGCTTGCATCCAATTCCTTATGCCCATATTGGTCATATCAGAAATTATATAGGTATATTATTAAAACTAAAAAGTATTATTGCCCCCACGCAGGATCGAACTAGGGACCTTCAGTTTACAAGACTAACGCTCTACCACTGAGCTATAGGGGCACACGTTATTGTTCATTAGTATTTAATAAACTTTTTGCTATTTTAATAAGAATTCTTTAAAACGTTTTACTTATATTTTATGAAAGTTATATCAGCACAGGACCAAACATGCACCCGAAGAAATAATTAAATTTTTTAAGCAGACTCTTGCGTCTCCCTTCTATATAGATAAATACATATCAAATCAAATGAAGATTTATCCGTTTTAAGAATTCACCTCAATTTTTTTTAAAAAGTGCATAAACCTTCTTTACAATTTTCTATTTCAAAAATATTTCTCATTAGAAAGATTTTTTAAGTTTCTTAAAATAAGAAAAAAAAGTCTGAAGTATTAAAGGTGAAAGTAAATATTTATTTCGTCACGGGTTTAATATCTATAATAAAGACGCTTTAAGAAACCGTAAATATTTATTTCACTAAAAACCCATACCTTGCACAATATGGTAGAAATGGTAAATAGATATTTTGTAAGACAACATGCACAGTAGGGTGTAAAGAACAAATTTATTTATTCTTAACAAGTAAAAATATTTGATTATGAATTTGAAATAACAAATGAGATAAAAAAATGACACCCAATTTAAACAAAATCCGACCGGAATAAACATATTTGGTCAAGTTTTTCACTCACACACCAGTGATAACTTGGGTTTGACTTTTAAATTTGTTTCAATTAGTATGTAATATGTAAATTTCACCATAAATACTCGTTGAGGTTCATGATCTTTCCTAACCTTATAAGAAGCGTGCCTTCTCCTATAAATTTTAATCTCTTATATTGTTAAAAAATTTAATATAAACCCCTTTATTTTGAATTTTTGTTCCAGCAAACCTATTTAGTATTTTTTAGGCCAAATGACCTATTTATTCATTTATCTATTTCTTTTTTTTCTTCAATTTGATCCTATCTTTTAAAAAAGTTACTTTAGTTTTTATCTAATTTTTTTTCAATTTAATTCTTTATCTTTATAAAAAATATATGATCATTTATGTTTTTTTTTGTGTTTACTTTGATCTTTTAGGTTATTTAGGATTGATGTTTTTAATCATTGAAGAATAAATTATTTTTGTTAAAAATAAAGTGGAATAGAAGGGGAGAAAAATGAATAACAAAAAGTTTATTTTTAAATAATTAATGGTGTCAATTTTAAATAAACTAAAATATCAAATTGAAAAGAAAAAAACAAACTGAACAGAAAGTAAGATAAAAAATTAAATAAACTTTAAAAAAAGATAAAAGATTAAAACTAAGTAAAAAATATATCAAATTAAACTTCTTAAAAATAAAGAATCAAATGATAAACCAGTTACAATTTACATCCAATCTGTCTTCTACGAAGGAATGTTTTCCTTCCCCTCTATTTTCCAATCTTAGCACACCCTAAAAATTAAGAAAGATTGAGTTCTCACAGATCCAAGAAACTTTCATCGTGGTGAGAGGGCACAGGTTTACTAGAAGTAATAAATGCATTCATATGCCAAACCAGCTTGAACCTTCAGAAATTGAATTTTCTAGTCACATAAACATCTAAATCATAAATCAATTTACTCAACCACCATGTAATTATAATAAATATAAAGGTGTGAATTTTTCCTTCAACCCTAAGAACTTGTCTCTCTTCAAATTCCTGGACTCAATATCTTCCACTCCAGTCTCTATTTATTCTCGTTCACTGCACTTCATCTCTGAACCAGGTGAGGTGAAGCTCAAACATGAATTCTTGAATGGATCAAGGATTTCTTTTTCATTTATTATTATTATTATTATTATTATTATTATTTTTATATGCACATGAGATTTTTGCATCCAATCCCTTTCAATGTTTTTTTAATTTTATTTGTGAATTTTCATGTCCATAACATAATTCGAAATTATCCCTTCTTATCCCCATCCGCTTATAAGAACGATAATTGACGGTGATCTAGGGTTTAAAGGTTTTTCTGTTTCTGCGTTCTTTTTTTTTTTTTTTTTTTTTTTTTTTTTTTTTTTTTTTTTTTTT
>PYAF01000687.1:326637-343534 GCA_007407185.1 Glycine tomentella | reverse complement strand
AGGGAATCTCCAGATTATTCAGGTTTCTGCCTATGCTGTTTGTGCAGAGAAGATTATGCTGAATCATAAATATAGATACAGGACAAGGGAATGACCTTAAGGCTCCTTGAACACGCAAACTACGCAAGAATCTTGTGAAAAGGATTGTGACTTCTTCAAGGTTTGCAGCTCGGAGTGAAAGTGCTTCCACATTTGTTAACATCTTACTGTCCTGTTGCTAAGCAACCTCTGTCCTGGAAGCCTTAGTCTTCTTCCATCTGAAGGAAAAAACAAATTGATGAACCATGCTGCTATAATTTTATTCCTTTTGATCTCTAATTTAGAATGTTTAGTCATCAGGCATTTTGCCATTGCATCGCATTGCTACAACGTCTTGAACAAGATTTTCTCTGAAAATTATCATTAAATTAATATAAGTGGGGTATACTTTTAGACTATGAAGTGTTGAATTCAAACTTATAGTTGTAATACATTTTAGACTGAACAAGAATTTCCTCCTTTAAGTTACTAAGTCCCAAACATGGAAAATACTAACAGCGAATAGAAATAAAGTTAGCTGAAGAGGAATAGAAATGATGAGTCTAGCAATTATGTATTACTAAGAAATATTTTTTATGCTCTTTTAACGTACATGCACTTATGCAGGGCATACTCATATTGCTGAATATCTAAATGTTCCACTTCACATATTCTTCACAATGCCATGGACGTAAGTCTTGTTTCATGACATGGGCTAATCCAATTTTTTTTATTAAAGAGTATCAGAAACAAGCTAAAAATAATTTATTGTTTTCACATGTCACTGAAAAAATCTCAAATTTCACTTGTTAGTTTTAATAGCACAAGACCAAACAGACTTTGTATTCCACGAAGCACCACACCATAAATCCCAGAAACACTAAAATCACTCGCACACATTTTGGTATTATCGCATCACTTGATCTCTAAACCTTGATGCCGTGCCACCAAACACAACGTTTATATAATATGAAAATATGATAGTATTGTAGCATTACACATCTACCAATTAACCATAGCTAATAATACAATATACATAGACTAATAGGGCCATGACAGAGAGCAACCAATGAATGAATCCAAAACTTAAGTTTATCATGAACCTAACTCCATCAAATAAAATATATTACCTTGGCAATTTTTCCCAATGCAGACAGAGGATCAACAGCTGTTGATGAAGTGGTACCAATCTGCATATATAAATTACTTTAAGTGAAATATCAAAATCACCACCAAAGGAGTTAATTACAAGCCAATGTATCAGCGATTACGATAATGCAGTTCAAAGAGAAACAATTTAATCGAGAAATGGAAAATTGAGGAAAAGCTAAAGTGAGGTGAAAATGCACTAGATCGAGGAACGATAATGAAGTACATTACACACTGGCAAAAGCAGCGGCACTAGAGGTCCGATTGTGGAAGCGGTGGAGACGAAATTTTTGGGAAGAAGAGTGGTTGAGATCAATTTGGGAGAGAACGGTGTCTTTCGCTGAAGTCATTATGAAGTTTTCCAAAAAAAAAAAAGAAAAATGGATTTTGGTTTTTTTATTTAAAATTTGTATAAAAAGAAAGTGGGTTTCAGATTGGGTATAAAATATGGATATAAAAAAAAATTTGATCCATTAAAAATAAATAAATAGACTGGATCAGATTAGTTATTGGATTTATAAATGGGTTTTAGATTTTTTTTGCCCAGCCCTAGTTGCAAGTATTGACGAATTCTTTAAAATTATTTGCATAAATAATCTCCTTCAGCAGCGTATGAATTTTCCCCACCATTTCTTGATCAGACCACTTCGTACCTTGAAATACAAAGTTGTTTCTTCGCTTCCAAATGACATCCAGCATGATCCCAAAAGCCCTTGGCCAATTTGGAGGAAAAATCACTCCTTCTTTTAAATTTCTCATTAACCACTTGGATTTATCACCTGCAAAAAAGCAAACATTAGTAAAATTAGGAAAGATCCCCTTCCAAAGCTTCTCCACGAGGCTGCAATCCCTAAGCTTGTCGATCTCTGTCTCACTTAATCAATTAAAGTGTTTAAGGCACATTATGAGTTTCATTAACGAGCAAAATAATCAATTAAACCGAGTTGTAATCGATTAAAACAGAAAATCTTATATTTAGAAAATAGCCTGAGTAATCGATTACAAGTTATGGTAATCGATTAAGACAGCAAGAGAAGCTTTTTGAAATAGCCTATGTAATCGATTACAAATGATGGTAATCGATTAATTTAGTGAAAACGAGATTTTCAAGATAGTTTGTGTAATCGATTATGATAAACGATAATCGATTAAAGCAGAAATGTATTATACTTGATTTATACTATGTAATCGATTACAAGAAATGCGTAATCAATTAATATATAGATTAAAGCTTTTCTACTTGTAAACATAAGTTATATAATCGATTAATCCGTGATGTAATCGATTAAAATGTTTATCAAAGCTTTTCCAGTTCAAACATGAACAATATAATCGATTAATCTTTATGGGTAATCGATTAACACAGTGAAATAACATTTTTCCAAAAGCTTTACCCATTTAGATCTTTTTCGAAATAGCTTTGATTCTTTGTTAAAAACTCTTAAGCATATAAATGACTATATGTATGCAAATACAAGGATCAACAGATTTGCTTCTCATACACTTGGATTTGGATTTCAATCTTCAAGGCATGTGAAAAGCTCAAAATACTTTTAAGTCAAAGGCTTCATTCTTCTTATTGCTCCCCCTATATCCAACAGTTGTTGGCAGTTTGTTGTAATCCAGTGGTTGGCTGGTCCAACAATGGTTTTAGTGAAATCTCATCTTGAAGGGTGAGGATTGGATGTAGCCCAAGTTTGTGGTGAACCAATATAAAAATCATTGTTCATCATTTTCCTCATTTCTCTATCTCTTTTTGCATTGATTTTGTATTCAATTTTTTTTACTGGTTTTTAGTAATTACGAAGGCAGAAATCATCTTTTATAAAGCTAATTAAAACTAAACTTTTTTTTCTTAAAGTCTTTATAACTTGATAATCCTTTTTTAACAAAGCTCTGAACTATGAAAAACCTGTTTTTAGAAACTACTTGCATTTCGTTTTGAGCTCTAAACAGTTCTTATTCTGAACTGTCTCTTTCTGAACACATATCAGAATACTCTTTATTTTCAAAAGGGAATCAAAGTTTGGGAAAAAACAATTCAACCCCCCGTCTTGTTGTATTTTTGTCACTTCAAAAATTATAATTCTCAATCAATGTATCTTTGTTCCTAAAACACATAACAAAGATCAAATTATTATTACTCGGGAGGTGGTTCACTCAATGAAGAATAGGAGAAGGAAGAAAGGGTGGATAGCCATGAAGATTGACCTGGAAAAAGCGTATGATAGACTTAATTGGAATTTCATTGTTGATTGTCCTAAGGTGGTGGGTTTACCTGATTCTTTTATCCATGCTATTCATTCTTGTATCTCTACATCCTTTTTTCCAAATGTTGTGGAATGCAGAAGTGCTTGAAGAGTTTACTTCTACTAGGGGTATCAGACAACGGGATCCTGTACCATCTTCAAAATGGTATTCATAGTTATAAATAAATTTTGTGGAAATGTGATGATACTTGGATACAAACATGTTTAAAAAAAATGACTATATCACTATTTCCTTGAAGTTGAAATTACAAGAATACCCTTAAGATTAAAATTACAAAAATACCCTTGGATATTTTAGAAATGACAATAATACCCTTAAGATGAATGACAAAATTACCAAAATGTTCTTAGGCCAGAGATGCCCAATTATCTTTAGACATTGTGTGAAAACTTGATGAAATTACAGAGTACTCTTGGCTGACAGAGTATCGAAATATTTTGTGACAGAAAACTCTAGAATAGAATTTCTATAAATTTTATAAGATAACAACTTTGAGACTTTATTCAAGAAAATTCAAACATCAGAAAAATATGGAGAAATGATAAATAGAATCTATGGAATTTTTCTCTTAATTATAGGATGTATAGACTTATTTAATAAAATAGTTTAGTAATTTTGATGGTCAGAAGTGGTATGAACCAATCAGAATTAAGATAAAGAGCAGTCTTGTATATAAGGTTTATATATAGCACTCTGTATAGACTACTTGTGATTAATTTAAATTGTCATAGAGATCAATTTCTAGGAATCTCTAGAGTTCTATTATTCAATATTACTTTTAGGTAGAAGAGTTTAAATTAAACTTGACTTCCTACTAGAAAATACCATGTGTGAAGCCATATTTGAAACTAGGTTTTTCTTCATCATAAAAAATGACACATGTAGCATGAAAAGAAGAAAAATTTGTCTTCCTCCCCGTTATCTTGATGAATCACGTGAAGCATAGTGTAGAAGGGAGGAGAAGTTTCTTGAATAGCCACTTGGAAAGACAAGCCATAGGATGAATACAAGTGGAAGGACACTTGTATGACACATGATGAACTTAGAAGATTTTTTCTTATAAAGTAAGGAAGCCATCATGAACCTAGTTAGAATCTAAAAGAACAAGAAGTAATTAAGTTAGGATGGAACTAAATGAAGGTATTTAAGTTAGGAAGGGCAAAAATGTCCTTGAATATTATATCATTTTCTAAACACTATATAAAGGAGGGGGGCCTTAAGTGCAAGCCATTTTCAAGACACCCCTACCCAATTCACATGAAGACTCTCTCTCCCTCATATCACCTTCATTTCACTTTCATCCTTCCCTTTTAAAGCTTAAAACAAGTAAGAAAAGACTCCACCACCTTGAAGAAATAACGTGTGAAGCTAGCAATCTTAGGAAGAGTTTTGACAAAGCTTAGTAGAAAGATATCAAGACTTCAAATTCTTAGAGGATTTTCCAAGGAAGGAAGCCATTATTCCATTCCATTTTCAAGACTCAAACTCACTTGAGGTAAGCTAAGCTTAAATATCTAGTTAATCAATGGTTTGGATTAATTCATATGCTCTATTAGATAGATTTATGGTTATCATTTAGGCTTGAATTTCATGTTATTTCAAGGATATTCTTTGAAGAGAATATGTTGATTTAAGCCATAGGATAGGTGATGATTTATAAGCATAAATATTAGTGATGTATGGAAGCCCATTTGATGATCTTTTGAAGGAGATTTTGATGATATTAGGGCTGTTTGTTTATATTTTATGGAAATGTTTTGAATTAATTTTTAGAAGTAGAGGATGAATGGTATGTAGATAAATGGTTCAAATACTAGAATGATTCAATTTTGAGGATTAAGTAGTGAGGTGGTAGGTGAAAAGAGAATAAAGATGCATACTAGGATCAAATCTTTTATTGTGAAAATTTAAAGAGATTAGAAATTATTTGAAAGATATATATTGTGGATTATTAGTTAGATTTCTAACATAATTTTTCTGTAGTTGAGGATATTCTCTGGTCATGCTTAAGTTGGTAATGATCTTAATTGATTTAAGGTATGGTGGTTTAACCATACTTATGGTACGTATGATGGTATGATGAAAATATTTTCCATAAGGTGATATGAATTTTGCTTATGGATTTTATTATGAAATGATATTGATATGATGATAGGTTGATTCATGTTTCCAAGACCAGTACGAGATTTTGTGAAACAGAATCTAATACTATATACAGTACGATATGTAGTACCCAGGTGCAGATACATGGCAAAATTCATGCATGTTTGCGTAAGACGATCACAGCGTCTACATCCAGTACGAGGTGTAGCTACATACAGTACGATATGTAGAGGTCATTTGCACCCTGGGATAGTTCATTTCATGCATTCATATAGTTGCATAATTTTATGGATTTTGTTTGAATATATTGATGATTTACTAACGTACTAACGTGTTCGGTGGTTTAGCTTTGCTTACTGAGAAATTTTTATTTCTCACTAGATTTGTTTCATTTTTTTTAGATGGCAATAATGGTCAGTTTCCTTGATGCTCTGGATTAGTGGTGATGTATGAAGGAAGATATAAATTAGGCTAGAGTATGAAAAATATTGTATCTGTATAATATTGACTTTTGTAACGAGAATTGTGATTATGTATAATATATTACTCTCAAATATTTTGTAAGTTTTACAATTTAGAATATTTACTAATATACGTTTCTTAAAAATTTAACTCTAATAAAAGTAATAATAAAATTTATAAAAATCAGTATAAAATTTTAGGTCATTACAGATCCCATAACCCCTTACCTTTTTGTCATCTGTATGGAAAGGTTGAGTCATATTATCTTTATGGAAATGAAAAATAAGATGTGGAAGCCTATTCAATTGGGTAGAAGAGGCCCATTGTTGTCTCATCTAGCTTTTGCAGATGATCTACACTTGTTTGCAGAAGCAACAATGGATAAGTGGAGGTCATTATTACTTGCTTGGCCTTCTTTTGCAAGAGTTTGAGAGAAAAAGTGAGTACAGAGAAAACTAGTGTTTTTTTCTCTCTAAGAATGTTAACTGTAGAATGAGACAAGACATTTTTGAGGGACTGGGATTTCAAAGAATAGATGACCTTGGAAATCTTGGTATTAAACTTCTCCATCAGAGAGTTGCTAAATAGACTTAATCTATTGTCCAGGGTCCACAAAATACATGTGACAAGTAACATGGTGTTCCTGTATGCACGTCAACCCTCCACGTCATTTATGGCATAAGAATACACATCTCGCCCTCAGCAGTCGGGCTACTGGGCCGAACAAGTTATCTCTAACACCTCCTACTTGAATATTAATGATAATGTTGCAATCTTCTTATCAAGTGGTAGGTACTCAATTATCTATAATAGACATGATCTATATGATACAATTATCTACTAGCAATTATCTATAAGCCATAACTTATCTACTATCTATTATCAACAAGCTAGTAATTATTTGCTAGGGTTATTACACCACTGCAACAACCCCGACAAACAAGGACCCGCAGCTCCTACTCCACTCTATAAGTACCAGGTTTCATCTCACCCTTTTCATATCACTCATTGTCACCTTACTCACGTACTTACTTGAGCGTCAGAGTCATTTGTTTTGCAGGTCCTCCCTCTTATCCTCTTAACAAAGGGTACTCATAGTCTGACGTGTGAGTTTTAGGA
The DNA here is from genome assembly GCA_007407185.1 of Glycine tomentella. Lineage (NCBI taxonomy): Eukaryota > Viridiplantae > Streptophyta > Magnoliopsida > Fabales > Fabaceae > Glycine > Glycine tomentella. The sequence continues at coordinate 336,412 of PYAF01000687.1, read as the reverse complement.
GCCCCTCTTGACAACGTTCATCCTAACGTGGATCAGCTCCAGATTTTAGTAAGTACACTTACAATCAAGTCATTGATAAAGTCCAACCAAGATTGAGTGTCTGGAAAGCAAGAGCCTAGTCATTTGTCGGTAGGCTTACTCTTACTAAGTCATCTTTATGTGTTATGACTATGTATATCATGCAGTTTGATTTTGTTCCTAGGAATGTGTGTGAGAAGTTGGATCAGATTTCTAGGAATTTCTTGTGTGTGAGAAGTTGTATCAGGTTTAAGGTAATAGGAGGAGCCACTGGATGGCCTGGGAATCCCTTTGTAAGCCAAAACTGCAAGGGGGCTTGGGAGTGAGACAAACCAGGTTTGTTAATGACTCTTTTATGACAAAAATTGCATGGTAATTGAGCACGAAAAAGGATAATTTGTGGATAAAAGTTCTCAAAGGGAAATATGGTTCTGGTGCTAATATTTTCCCCCACACCGATAAGAAAAAACCAGTATCGAATTTGTGGAATGGCATTAAGGCCATTTGGGACGTGTTTGAAGAAAATTGGCTATGGAGTGTTACTAATGGAAGGAATATTAAATTCTGGGGGCATTGGTGGATTAAGGAGACTACCCTCTTTCTGCCGAGGAGTTTTTATAGGCAGAAAATGATTGGCGAGATGCGTATTTATGCAATAGTCTCCCCGGGAATGTGAAGGACATAATAAAGCAGCATGTTCCTAGTGGTATGAATGAAGGAGAAAATTCCTTTGTTTGGCAAGATTCAGATGACAGAAGGTATAAGGTTAAGAGTGGTTATAGAGTGTTATCGAATAATCATTATCAAATTGATATTCCTCTAGTTCGCCTAGTTTGGAGTTGGAAGGGTTGTGAAAGAGAGTGTGCTCTTCTTTGGAAAGTAGCAAAGGGGGCTCTTGCTACATGTGGAAGAGATATATTGTTGATTCATCCTTGTGCCCCATGTGCATGATGGAATCGGTTACATATGTGTTTTAATCGATTATTAGGCGCGTGTAATCGATTACTGGTTGTTACTAAGGTTTGTTATAAATAGATGGAAGGCTTAGCTTGTTTTGAAACTTGAACACTTCGTATTTTCTGAGTATACACAAGCCTTCTGAGAGTTTAAAAGTGAATTTCTGGGTTTACTAACTTCTTGTCCCACTGTTTAATCTTCATGAGCCATTGAATGATTTTTGGGCAAGAAACTTCAAGAGTTTAAAAGGAGAGCATGTTGAAAGTTTTGTTTCTGCATTCAACCTTGATTGGTAATTCATTTGCATACATTTTCAATGGATCATCAAGTTGCTTCTCTCCTTAATCTCTGAGTGTAATTTCATTTTTACAACTTCTGTTATTTGAGACTATTGTAAGTGGGTTCTTGAAGATTTGACTAGAGTAGTGTTCTCTAGGAAAGAACAGAGTAATGTTCTCTGGTTCTTGTTCTTTAGGAGTCTAATAGGGTTTTAGATTTCTATTCTTTATCTAGTGTTGATAAAGAGAGGTTGTTGTAAAGCTTGTAAGAACAAAAATTTATAATAGTGGAACTCTAATCTAGTGTTGATTAGAAGAAACTGGATGTAGCTTCTGTTGTGAAGTGAACCAGTATAAATTGCTTGTGTTGGTTTTTCTTTATCTCTATCTTTACAAGTCATCTTATTCATTTGATCTTGTTTTCATTATCATTACCTAGCAAGTTCTATTTTGAGCTATTAGTTTCTTGAACTGAGTTGGTTGATTGAATAAGAAGCATTCTTGGTTTTAAAAGTGATAAAGATCCTTAACTCTAATTTGATAAATAATTTTGAAAGACCAAGTTTAAACCAATTCACCCCCCTCTTGGTTATTATGGGTATTCCTATTGTTCTCAATTGGTATCAAGAGCAGGCTAAAAAAATTTAAATATTGCAATTTTAAAACAAATTTACGAATATGATGCAGTTTTGAGGATATTGACGAATCTATGGTAGCCAGTGGCGTCTGACCAATGCGTGTTGGATCATGCCCAGCTGAGGCGCCACTAAGGGCTAGTCACGCCCACCACAGGCGCCACTGATGGCGTCTCACCTAGGCACCACTCTACACCATTGGCGCCTTTCCCAGGCGCGATTCAACCCCCTATGGCCTATTTAAACCACATGATGAGTGTTGAAGTTCACAAGTGGTGCTCAGCATTTTTCTAGTGTGTGATTGGTTAATTGTAAACCTTTGTTTGCGATTTTTGAGTATATATATATAAAAATATGTTCAAATGCTGATACTGTTCGCATTGTTCTATATTATAATGGCAGCAAAGTTGAGGGTCGACGTGGTGTTGTTTTCGAAGGTGAAAAAAGGCCCACACGTTTGAAGCGCAACTCAACTATTGAAGAGTTGCACCAGAGAATCAATCAAAAATTAGGTGTTAAGGGTAATCAATGTATCAGTATGGTGACTGCAAGAATATGGCGTGACGATAAATATATTAGCATGAAAGTAGTGGACGACAAAGACGTGGAAATGGTAATAGGAGAATTCTTCAACCAATCAAAGAAAGATTTCTTAGAGTTTTACGTGGATATTGATGAAGCAGAGAATGTTGATTTAGCAAGGAGGTCAGTGCATTTTGATTATTCCTATAACGCATTAGCTGTTATTCCACCTATTAATTTTTCTATGGAAGATGAAAACGATCCTACTTGGGTTATGGACGACGATGTTGATGATGATGATGATGAAAACATTGCAATGGAAGATCGTCTTCTTGCGGAGAATGCTAGTGCTTCGGACGATGATGAGCCAAATGCAGGTCAAATAGAAGGACATAACTCGTTTGTGGCTAAGTCTCATATGGAAGCACATGAGGATGTGGGGGAGGATGAGCAGCAACAACAATATCAATATCAAGGTGCGTTACCGAACAATAGCTAATTAGATGTGTGGTATTTATTTTATGTATTTTATTGTAATAAATTTAGGAATTTGGTTATGTAGGTCAGGGTATTAATAATTTTTGGGATGGAATCCCACATTACACATACATTGATTGAGATTATCCGAGTGAACAAGATTCTGGCACTGGTTCTGGATCCGTTGAAGGTCCATGGATATTAGGGAATAAGTTGTTTGTTAAACAAGAATTTGCATCAAAAGAAGAGGTGCAACTGGAAATAAAGCGAAACCTCATGAAAGAGCATCAGGAAGTTGTTGTTGTTGAGAGTACGCCGACCAAGTTAAGCATGAAATGTCGTGCGCATGACCAGAATTGTCTGTGGAGGGTTAGGGTAATAAAACCAACATATGGTGAGAGATGGGTGGTTACGAAATGGGGTGGGGATCACATTTGCTTAAATGAGCACATTTCTCGGGATCACTGTAACACCCCAAAATTTCATAACTATAGTTCAATAGATATTTATGAAAGCCTTAAGTTAGGAAAGATTTGATGAAATATCAATTAGAGACATTACGGAAATGTTTGGGGAAAAATAACCATATTGCCCTTACGGTAAATTTGAAATGACAAAAATGCCCTTGAGGGTAAAAGGACGATAATGCCCTCAGATATTTTGAGAATTACAAAGGTACCCCTAGATATTTTAGAAAGATATTTTAAAAGGAAAATTTACATAAATGCCTTTGGATATTTTGAAAATGACAAGAACACCCTTAGATATTTTAGTAAAATATGACAATTATGCCCCTAGGATGAAGGATGAAATTACCATAATGCCTTCAAGCCAGAAATGATCAGATATTCTTAGGGATTCTGTAAGAACCTAATGGGAATACAGAAATGGAAATACCGAATATTCCGAGATAACAGATTTTCAAAATAGTTGTGACAGGAAACCATAAAGTGGAAATAGGTTTTTCTTAAGCATCCAATGGTATAAAAGGAAGAAAAACTTATGTTCCCATCCTTAGGTATGAAGAGCACGTGTAGAACCATGTAGAAAGGAAGAGAATATTCATATAAAAGTAAGACATGTGATAAATACAAGAGTTAGGACATTTGTAAGACACATGATGAAGATTCTTACTCTAGCATTTACGTGAAACTTGGAAAATAATGGTGAAGGTTCATGATTTTGCCAACTCAAAGGGACACTAGGAAGGAGATTAAGAGAAGGCTTCATGAATCGGACAAGTGTCAAGACATTTGTATGGTGTAGATTTAGTTTAAGTAGATTTTTCTTAAAAGGCAAAAATCTTATCTTGTCCCTTTGGCAGAACACGTAAATAGTTCTAGATATTATTTCAATGATCCCAACGGTTAAAAGTTATATATGTGAGATAAGAGTGTGCCTTTAAAATTTTAAGAAGATCCAACGGTTAATGAATCCAGAATTAATATTTTACTAAAACGGGTTTTGGGAAAATTCAAGAAATAACGAAAAGCACAATAATTCTCCCAATCTTAGCTATTCCACGTGAATTAAGGAGAATAAGTGAAGATTTTCCCTAAACACAAGCTACTACACGTGTACCATCAAGAAAGATGGAGAAGCCTTGAGAAAAATCAAGAATAAGGACACTTGTATGGATAGAAATCAATAGCCATTAAGATGTATCCATGTAGAAAGCAAAGTCATAATGACCTAGAAGATTTTTGTAGCAAAGGCATCTCCTTCAACCCTGTATAAAGGAGTGAATGGACCAAAAATTTCAAGCTTTCTAAGAGAAGTTCACGTGTAAAACCATTTCATATTCCAAATTCTACATTTTTCACCCTTCCACTTTCAAGGAATAAAAGTATAACACAAACCCTAGCATCTTAAAGCTTCACGTGGGATCTAGGAGCTTTGAGGAAGAAGTTTATCAAGTTTGGAAGGAAAACAAGGTATGTATAGGGGAGTTTATGTTAAATATAGTTTAAGTGTTACTTTGTTTAAGTGATGTTTTGATAAGTATTTCAATCTTTGTAAAGTATGACTCATATACAAGAAGTTGTTGGATTTTGATTATATTCGCATGGTTGAGTGCTTTAGTAAAAGTTATATATTATTTTCTGTGTTGTTGAGTGTTTCTATGAAAGTACACCATGTGTTTGATAAAATGTTTTAAAGAGACAAAGATGGTTTAAGTATTGTTTTGTTAAAATAAGTATTTGGAATATTTGTGTCGTTGAGTGAGTTATGAATATTTATGGATTTCATGAACTCTTATGAAGCTTTATGATAAAGATAGTGTAAGAATTGTTTGTTTGAACAAGTGCTTGAGTTTTGGTGTACTTTGACTTGTCTTTAAGAAATTTATGGAGATGAACTATGGTTGTATGCTTGAGTGTTTTATAAAGTTTTATGTAATTGTTGGAAGAAGTTTTATATGTTGTTTAATAAGAATGTTCCATGAGTCTTTGAATATATTGAGCTGTGTGTTAGTTTCATGTTGAAAATTGAATCATATGAGATACAAAGTAAAGAGTAATATTGAAGAGTAAATATGAGATAAAAAGAGAATCATTTATGCATGTTTCATATGCATATGCCTGGCGGGGGCTAGTCCGTGTTATTTACCTCAAGAGGAGGTATGTCAGATAGCTAGAATTGAGACGAGCGTTTAGACAAAAGGTGTCTAAGCTGGGGGGTAGTGGCAGTGGGGAGATCACCTACACATGATGATCACATGTAGTGTGGGTGTGAGTCTTTTTGCAACACTGACCTACCCTGACTAGTCGATCCAATTCCAAGAGAGAGTAAGCTATCTTGACTATGGTACCAATTGATGAGAATTTGAGAAAGACTCATGCATCATATAAAGAAGATGAGTATGCATCGCATGATGAGTATGTTGTATGATTATCTGTATGCTGTATACACTGTGTGACTTGAACTATGTTTATCATAAACTTACCCTATTTTTGTGTCTGTGGTTGACACTTGTGATGACCCCAATTTATTTGGGCGAGCAGGGGAACAGTAAAGCATAGCAGTGGATGGTTGAGAAGAAGATTTGATGAAGATATTTTGATGGCTTATCTTTTGTAATCATCCCAATGATGTGTAATTTGTACTAGACTTTAGACCAGTCTGTATATTATGTTGGATTGTATTTTGGACTGTATCTTATTATTATTTTGGATTTCGAATGAACACGTTTTCGATGATTAATACCTTTCGTATGAATTATTTCAAGCAAGAAGAAAAGAATTTTCTGTGAAATTTGTAACTAAGATAATTTTAAAGCAAGTGAAAAAGAAATTTCATTCAAAATCAATAAAATACAAGATAGTAAAATGAGGCGTTACAATCACAGACAACTTGATGCTGATGTTATTGTTTCACTGGTACTAGGTACGTTATTGAATGACATCATAATAATGTTTTTGTTTAGTTTATTAATATTTACATCACATTTTTTTTAGGGATGATTAGGCATGATCCATCATGTTCAATTGGACTAGTCCAGGAGAGGATAACACATTCTTTTGGATACAAAGTTTCATATAGGAAAGCATGGTATGCAAAATAGAAAGCAATTGCAATTATATACGGTGATTGGGAGTAATCATATGCATTCTTGCCGAGGTGGTGTGACTATATGCTTCGCTTTTCACCAGGTTCTGCTTATAATATTCAAACCAAAGATTATTATGTGGGTCATAGAATATTTGGTCATAAACGCGTGTTTCACCTCATTTTTTGGACCTTTAGACAATGTTGTGAGGCTTTCAATTTTTGTAAACCGGTTATTCAAATTGATGGCACTCATTTATATGGCAAGTACAAGGGAAAGTTGCTCATTGCCACTGCTCAAGATTGTAATAATGAGTGTTTGCCACTTGCATTTGCCATTGTTGAGGGTGAGACACTGCAAGCTTGGAAATACTTTCTGCATAACATTCGTGTTCATGTTACAAGCAAGACAAATATTTGTCTTATTTCTGATCGGCACCGAAGCATACTATCTGCAGTTGAGAGGCACCCTGGATGGCAGCCACCGTATGCTTATCATATGTTTTGTCTTCGTCATATTGCTAGCAATTTTAATCAAAATTTCAGAAATGAAAATTTGAAGAGGGCCTTAATGAATTTAGGTATGTTGCACTAACACTTATTATATGGATGAACATATTTACTGAATTATAATCAACATGTATGTGTGTGCAGGTTATACTCTTTCTATGATTGATTTTGAGGTTGGCTTTGCACGTTTTCGTGATGCTAGTCCTGAGGTTGCAGAGTGGATTGATAACATCCTGAAGGAAAAGTGGACGCATGCATATGATGTTGAGGGGCGAAGGTATGGGCATATGACCACAAATTTGTCAGAATCAGTTAAAGGGTGCAAGAAACATGCCAATAATCGCTTTGGTTAAACACACATATAGCAGATTGGTAGAATATTTTGTATGCCGGGGGCAATCGGCTGCTAACCAAATGCAAGGGGGACATTCTCTTTACAAGAATGTCGTTGCTATGTAGAAGGCCAATGAATCTACTTCTACTTGTCATTATGTTCGTACATATGTGGAACAATCTAAATTTGAGGTTGCTGATAGTTATGACAAATCGTTTTCCGTTAACTTCGCTGAACGGTTCTGCCAATTTGGGAAATTTAAGGCATTCAAGTATCCTTGTAGTCATGCCGCAGCAGTCGCTTTGCATGTTCCTCAGTCACCGACAATGTATGTGGATGACGTATTCCTTGTGACAAACTTGGTGAACGCGTATTCATTTCCATGGCATCCAATTGGTAATGAGTAAGCAATTCGACCGAGTGCCGATCCAGTACTCATACCTGACAAGGAAATGTTGCGTGGTAAGGGTCGCCCTAAGGCAACTAGAATACGCAATGAGATAGATGAAGTTGAGACTAGCCAAAGTCGTGTTAGGTGTGGTATATGTAGATTACCTGGGCATAACCGTCGCAATTGTCCTAGTCGTCAATCTACCAACCCGTGACTACTAGAACATCATATGTTACCCTTTTAGTTATGGTATTATTTGTTGTCTTATGTATGTCTCCTAGTTGCCAATGTTCGTCATGATAAACATCAATTTGATTATCTTTGCATGTTCAGTTATTATGGTATTATTTCTTGTGTTATATGGGTAGATAAAAGCAATAAAAACGTTTCCAGAATGCCATCAAAACCATACAAATACTAAAGCATGCCACAATGTATCAAACATAGTCCATAAAATCCCTACAATAGTCCAAAATAAGTAAGAAACGAAAACACACAAACACTAAGCTGAAGGTGGTGGCCACTGGTTATGACGAGCTTGCCGATCAGGCAATCTACGTCTACCACGACCACGCTGATACTGTGGAGTAGGAGTATGTGCTGCAGGTGCATCAACAGTCGTAGGTGGAAATACCTCATGTGGGATTCCTGTATCATGCCCTGCTTCAGCAGCTAATGGAAAATCAAAGTTAATATATATTGCGTCAACATCAGCATCATCCCAACTATTACCTCCCTGACTACTGCTTCCCCCATGTCCCACTGTGGCGTTTGGACTGGACTATGCTGAGATGACGACCCTGCTGGCGTGTCTGTCGGGGTCTGTGTCTCCCAGGGAGGCCAGTAAGTCTCTGCCTGAGTCTGCTGGTCCGGCTGGGGGGATGAAAATAGGTCTGCTGAATACCATATTGCTAACCTAGAAATGGTGGCCTAAAATATCTGACACCCGTAGGAGGCCTAGGTTGAGAAATAGGCTCCGGAACAGGTGCAATAGGTCGGCGACGACATCCCAATCCTTGTCCCTTTTTTGCACGATGGCCAACATCTAGCGGTAACTGCGGTTCCGGCGGAAGCTGCGTCAATGGTGCCTCTGGACCTGGTTCCTCCACGCGAGCAGTTTCTTTCCAAACACCAATAAGGCGAGCCACCTCGCCATGCACATAATGCAACCCATGGTTAGGAAATTCATCATCCATGGTCACAAAATACAAATTCTCCAACCTGTCAACCTGTAAATCAAACCCTTTCATAAACAAAAATATATGCAGATACTAAATAAATCATTTAAAGGAAAGGACTTACACAACGATGTTGTGAGGCACCCCGCTTCGTCATGTATCGCTTGCCGCACATTCGATACCAAGCCATGTATTGGTGGTTCGGCGACATAAGACCATGTATTGCAGGAGGCACTTCAACATGACCAGCTCGCCTATTCCATCTCTCTATAAATTTTCTTAGCCTCCGAGGCCAATTTCCCTGGGGTTTACCTCGAAGCGTAAAATCATGAACACCTTTCAATTTCCCAGGCCTATGAGGTATCAACTGGTCCCGTCCAAATTGCCTCATACACCTATCAGGCAGTGCATACTCAGCAATGTGAAAACAAATTATTGGTGTCCGAGCCATCCACAAATGAATTGTGTCAACAGATGCACCCATGAAGTCATAATTACCATACGGTTGCCAAACAACCTACAAAATGCAAACATATGAACAAATCATTTCGCAAGTCGACACATACTTCATATTCTGCACAATATATTTCATTAATTACACATACCTCATCTCTAGTTAAGGTATCTAGTCTGTCACGATACCAATGCAGTGAATTCAAGCTAAACCGACCAACACCATTAAATCTATTATGAAGGTTAAACATTAAACTGTTAATTAATGTGCACATTGTAACACCCCGTCCGGCCGGCCCGGAATGTAACATCAACAGAAACAGAAATAGTCTAATACTTAAAATTTACGGAATAAATTTTGCACTTATCAGTAATATCATGCATGCAAAAATCCAATTACTGAAATACCTTGTGCATTTATGTATAACGACTCCAAATATATATCCGAGTCATACATCAATATACAGTCATCC
>PYAF01000687.1:282395-301386 GCA_007407185.1 Glycine tomentella | reverse complement strand
ATTATATGATGTCAAACATGAGTTTATCCTTATTAAGCAAAATGGATATAACTAAATACATATTTTCTTAAAAAGAAATATTGTTAACTAAAAAAATACTAAAAAGGAATGAAATAAACTTATCAATTATTTTTCGTAGTACATTATTAAACAACATTAGAATCGTTATTGAAAAAAAAGGGTAAAAGAGGAATGAAATAATTGATTAAGAATAAAATTTTTAAAAATAGAATAAAAATATGTTATTAAGAATAAAAATTTTAAAAATAGAATAAAATATGTTATTAAAAATGAAAATTCTAAAAATAGAATTGTTTGCATTTAATAGAATAATAATTGAATATACTCTAATAGAATGAATAATAAGTCAATGAAATATAGTTCAATTGGTTAAGTTTGTGTGAATTATTATAAACTCCTGATACTATCTTCGATTCCCCTAGATAAAAAATAGATTGAATAATAAAATATAATCTATTTACATAATATAATAATATTGATTTGTATTAAATAATATTATTTAATATTTTCAAAAGAAATAAATATGAAATTGTCATATGACATCACCTTATAGAAATATATATATATATATATATATATATATATATATATTAGATTACTAGTAGATAAAAATGATTAAAAACCGGTCTTGAAGAGTGTGTTTGGTAAGAGAGAAAGAGATAAATAGAGAAGAATTAGGGTGAGAATGAACTTCACATAAATCTTACATTTCTTACATTCTATTTTTTTTTAAATATCTCTTTTTATATTCTTTATCTTTATCATCTCAAAACACACTAGAAACGAAAAGTATAATTAAGGTGTTGCATTATATAGATATTATTTACACAAATTATGACACCAAAATAAATAATAACAAAAATATATTTTTATTTGGGGATATATGTTTTTAGGTTGAATTATTTAGAAGGTCCCTAACTTATTTAACAATTTTTATGCGAGTTTCTAAAATAAAAAAAAAAGAGTTTCCAAATTAAAATGGTAAGTTTTATTTAGTTAGTTTACTATGATTTGAAATTGTTAAAAAAAATTATTAATATGATATATATATATATATAGATATATATAATTTTATTTTTTAAACACGTGACTAGGAGTTTTTATGTCCTTGCATATGAAACAATAATGTTTGGAATGTGTATTCCTTTAAATGGATATCTTGAAGAATTGGTATTTGACTTTTAACTGATGAAACAATGTTTTGAAATTTTAGGAATCCAATTGAAAAAATTATATGATCAAATAACCTGCTAAGTATATCAATAATTTTTAATGTATGTATGTTAAAAAGATAAAAAGTAATTGAAAGATGGGTATAATTGCAAATGATGTTTTGTATATGGTAATAATATTAATTTATTTTTATGTTCAAATAATAAAACTATTATACATAATGTTATATTTAACTTAGTTATTATCTTCATTAATTTAACAATCGTTATTAATATTTGATTAGTTTAAATGAAATATGTTTAAAATTGTAATTATTTGTTGTGTAAATATAATTTGATATGTTTATAAGTGCATGGGGATAAGTAAAGTGCAAGTTTCATAATTTTTCTTTTGAAATAAGATTGACTTTTAGCTCTTAAAACTATAAGGTAAGCTTGGATTTTAATTGTCATTTTCAAATTTTTTTTTATACAATAACGATAATGACGTTTTAAATACATCACTTTATGTCAATTACCGAAATTCTTCATTGCAAATTAAATGATTTAATCTATCATAAATATTCAATACGAAATATATAAATTTATGAAGAAATTATAAAAATAGTATTTCTTTGATTCCAAAGCTATTGATGTTTTATTTTTTTTTTTAATTCCAAAAAATTTCAAGTCTCATTAAGAAATTGTTTTTAACATATACACTTATTTATAAACATGCATTTCTAACAAATAACAAATCACATTTATACTTAATAAAGTTTTTTAATTGTGTGCAATAATTTTAAACATTAATAAAAAAAATTTGAAATAAAGAGTACATTATATATATATATATATATATATATATATATATATATATATATTATGATTGTAGGGAATCACAAATCTTGTGAGTTAGGCGTACGCTTGGTCAAAGCCTTGGATGCCCAAGTGCAGCTATGTATGCATGCATATCGAAAATGAAGACAAATCCACATGGCAATTGTTAGGTGGTTGTTAGATTTGCAGCTTCTTTCAGAGAAAGTCACATGGTGGCACAATGTAACGTAAGGATATCATTATTCATGTCAAGATAGATCATTATCAAATTCAGCCTTTTATATGAAACTTTCAACAAGTAGGTCAGTAGCATGCTCTATCGTATAAAATTAAATAATTCCCATGCTTTTCTTCTATTTTCACACAATTCATGATACCTTTCTATGATTTAGAAGCAATGCATTGTTGGAGTACAGTGCAATTAAGTCATTATATCGTATAAAAATGGTATAAAACAATGGGGTGTGTCGTGTGTGAGTGTACTTCATCGGATTATTCTTCAACCAATTTATGGAAATCACTCTTACCATAACTAGCTACGTTACAACTCATATGATGATACTTTTTCACTTAACCCCACAACATTGCATGGGATCTTTATGATGAGTGGAGATCACCATAAATAAACAAGCTCGAATAACTTACAAGGTTGTCCTAATGACGAGGATTTGGATAATATGGATGAGATTTTAAATTTAAATCACATTATTTGGATAGTCGGGTAGTTTGGATGAGATATAAATTCAAATCTGTCTCACTGTTAAAAAAAAAAAAAAACTCTATTTGTGAGAAGACAGATTTTTTTCCCCTTTTTTTCAAATATTTACAGATTTTTTCTTCCCATTATACATTTTGTTTTATTTATGAGATCGAAGACAGGTTCATATTAAGTGATTTATAAAAAAAAAACTAATTCAAGTAAAATAGAAATGCATGAATATCATTTTTGTTTTTCCTAACATTCTAAGATCTCACTACTACAAAAGCATCATTCAAAGACGAAAGACGGTTCTAAACCCTATACAAAGACGGTTGAAGAACCGTCTTTGTATCCAACGTCGTTAAAAGTAAGACATTCGAATACGGTTATTAAACCGTCTTCGTAACAAACAATTATAAGACGGTTCAATGGGGAACCGTCTTAGAAGGTGTTGAAAAAAATTAAAAAAAAAAATCACTCTTCCAAGACGGTTCTAAGGAAAAATTGTCTTTGAATCTGAACATTCTAAGACGGTTATACCTTAAAACCGTCTTAGAATCAATGTGTTAAAATAAAAAATAGTGATTCTAAGACGATTCTTAGGTAAAACCGTCTTCGAATGGTCCATCTTAAGATGGTTATACCTTATAACCGTCTTAGAATCACTGTGTTAAAAAAACCACTCTTCTAAGATGGTTCTAAGGTAAAACCGTCTTAGAATGTGACTATTCTAAGACGGTTGTACCTAAAAATCATCTTAGAATCACTATGTTTAAATAAAAAAAATAAAAAAGTGATTCTAAGAAGGTTCTTAAATAAAACCGTCTTAGAATGAATGATTTCTTAAGAATCGTCCTACAATATATTTTTTTAAATAAAAAAAAATTAAGAATTCTAGTCCCCCTCAATAACAACATTTTCTGAAATAGACCTCTACAAAAACAAATATATATTTATGTTAAGTAAATTTATTAATCACTTTACAATATAATAGATATAATAAAGTATAATATAAGTATATAACTATGATAACAATATCTAGTAAAATCAAAACAACAAAAAGAATCCTGAAATAATGATCAGAATTAAAAAAATTAAACTCAAGCTAGAGATCGAACATAACCAAAGGACAAAGTAACCATGCATTGAATAATAAAACAAGATTCGTCACAAGTCACACAATCATACTTAAAAAGTCCATGTTCTCTTTTTATTTTTATTGTTTTCCATGTCTCATAAACTAGTTATTACATATAAGAGGAGACACAAACCTGCAACCAACCATCATAGCAAAAGAGAATCAAATATATTTCATGTCTAAATAAAATGTCGATCTCTAATTCCTTATTCATTATTTCACCCATAGATTTTCTCAGTCACTTGTTGCCTCTATCAATTAGTTAGGCTACCCTCCAATCTAATCTACTCTCCTTAATAACTTCAACAATTTTTTTCCACACATGCCCAAATCACCTAAGGCAAGTTTCTACCACTTTTCTACAATAGGCACTATCCAACTAAGACAATAGAAGCAAAGTAATATAAAATACATTTGGAAATCACGTGATCACTTCATAAGAAAATATATTTTTATACTTTATATATTTTTTCTTTCACCTTTTTTACCATTTCTTTTTAACTCAAGAAATTGTTAATATGTGAATTTATACTTTGTATTTTCATCATTTAATAAAAATTATAAAAATAAGTACTAAAAATATTTTCAATTATAAAAAATTACAAATGAAATACAAATTAACAAGGGATTAAAATGAATATAATTATATCTAGATGAATTAAAATATATGTAATTAAAACATAAAAATATTACCTTGTATTTTATTTAAAAATAACACTTAAATCGCATTAAAAATTCAAAACTACTACCTAATTGGTGTCTTTGATACAATAGATTGAATAGCCATCTATATCCTCAGCCAAAGCTTTAATTGGTGTCTCACGGAAATCAAATGAGAGAATAGGCCTCTTCTGAGCATATATGTCGTAAAGGCGAACCTGTTCAAAAGACCAAGGTTGTAAATAAAGGACAGGTACTTGAGTATTCTTTTGGAAAAAAATTCTTAGAAATATCATTTTCATTTCTCTGTAATTCTAGGTTAAGAACAACTTATTAATCATTCTCAATAGTCTCCAGCACACCTTTTTTCAAGGATATCAAAGAGGAATATTCCATGCATTATTAGATATAAAAATTATATTTCTTTACTTATTTTAGAATGAGAAGAATCCACTAATTAAATTTACCTGATGGCTGCTGGTGCCAGCAACAAATTTTTGATGGTCATCTTTCATAAGAAATGTAGCATATGTGAACCAAGTAGGTGTAAATATACCGAGGTTATCCTTAGGTGGCTGCATAGGTTAAAAGGATTTGTAAAATCAAGCACTAAAAAATGTGCACCAGCAAAAGATAAACTGGAGGAAGATAAGTTAATTAATAGCAGAGATGAAAAGTTGGGGTTGAAGTAAAGACTCACAGGTTTGGAAATCCAGATCATAGTGAAGTTGTTAAGATCCCAAATATTCATTTCAAAATTTTTCCACAGATAAGGTACTTAATGTATTTTGAAAATGAATGAACAAGTGCATGTACACGCAGACTAAAGATATACTTTAAGGGAAATACCAATACATTAGTGAAAGGATGTAAATACATTAGTTAAGTAATGAAACATAAGCAACCAATTCATATATATATAATGATCATATTCCTTTGTGCAACATTATATTTACTTTTAGAACAAGTTTTCATAAAAAATTCTAATATCTTAATACCATACATTTTGATTTAAATTGAGAGGTTGCCACAGAATTCATTCTAAAACTTAAAAAGCCCTATTTACCTTACAGCTGAACCCAAACCACTGGGGATCATCCAAGCAGTTGTTCCTGTATTAAAGCTGAGAAGATTATATTATGTTGGTGAAATTAATAGGAAAGTTAAGTATGTGTGGAAGTAAGAATCAGAAAGGTAAGAAGTGTAAGGACCCTCAATGTGGCGCGGTTGGCGCCAGATCCCGCGCGGTTAGCGTCGGGATTGTTCAGCAGAAAACCCTGTTAGGGTTGTGGCGCGAGTGGCGCCAGGGCTGGCGCTGATGGCGCCAGACCCACTGGAATTCCACGCCAAGGGCGTCAAACTGGCGCGAGGGGCGCCAGAGGTTTCCCAGCCGCGTGGATAGCGCCATGGGTGGCGCGGGAAATAGCCTGGAAAACCAAGTTTCACTGGAATTCCACGCGGTCAGCGCCAGGTGTGGCGCTGGTAGCGCCATAGGTCAGGGGAGGTATGGCGCGGATGGCGCCAGGGTGGCGCGGGTGGTGCCATAGGTTCGGGAAGTTGACGCTGGGGGCGTGGGCGTGGCACTGGTAGCGCCACATTAACCGCCATGGTGGCGCGGTTAGCGCCAGAGGTGGCGCGATCCGTGCCAGACCTCGGGCAGGCCCAATATAAAGGGCAAAACGCGATTTTTGAAGGAGAAAACTGTTCCTTCTTCTTCCCCACGCCCAAACCTCCATTGTTGGAGTGCCCAAGCTTCCTAGGACCTCATATGCTAGCCTAAACACCTTCCTATGACCAATATATTTGAGAGAAACCTTTGGAAAGCTTTAATCCTTCATTTCTGCTCTTGAAAACCCCTTTGTGAGTGAGAAGTGGAAACTTCAGAGAATAGCTCAGAGAACTCGAGTTTGGCAGAGACCCAAGGTGTGTAAAGGACACCAGAGCTCAAGGAAGCTGTCCTGAGGTCTTTCTTGTCGCCACTGAGGTAAGAAACTCGAGTTTCTCCGATTGATTTTGAATTTGGGGGTTTTCTGAGAATAGTGACCCATATGCTATGGGGCTTGAATTAGCCCAGGGTCCTATAGAGAAACTTGTTCAGAATTGTTTAGTGATGAAGGATTAGCTTTCAGTTTTTGAATTGGTGGATTTTGGATATTGGCTCTATGGATGCATGTGTGGCTGTGTGATAGTCACTTGTGATGGTTATCTGACATGCTAGAGCCTTGATTATGACTATGTTGAGCCTGAGAGGCTATTTGAACGGTGTTTTGAGTGAAACTCAGACCGTTCCAGTGATATTTGTATTATGGGCCAATGTTGGCCAAAGTGTATATGTATAGGCTGTGCATTGAGTCTGGGATGACTCAAATACTTGGTATTTAGCCTTGAGAGACCTTGTGTGGTCTGTGAGAAGCCTAGTGTGGGTTGAGAATGAATGAACCCTAGGATAGGGGAATTCTATACATGATATGTGCTGTATTTGAATGTCTGTGGATTGGTCTTGATATTAGAATGTCCCTTGAATAGGGCGTGATATTGGAACTGTTGGTGGCGGGAGCCACAGACCAGGGAAGGAACTGCAGAGTGATACCTTGCCAGGTAAGTTCTGAGTCCCTGGGGAATGATTCCCATTTGGTTGCACACCACACTCCGGGGAAGTGATGGTCATATTCATAATGCATGCATTGGGTGTTGCATATATTACTCTGTGCGCATTTGTGCCTAGTTGTGCCATGTGTTGGGGCATCGAGTGAATCTCTGCCCAGGGCATCGAGTGAATCTCAGCCATATTGAGGGCATTGAGTGAATCTCTGCCATGTTGAGGGCATTGAGTGAATCTCTGCCATGTATTGAGGGCATTGAGTGAATCTCTGCCATGAGGAACGACATTGAGTGAATCTCTGCCATGGATGTGAAATAGACTTGATATGTATGCTTGTCTGAGGTTTGTCTTGTGAATTGTGGGCCAGGGTGGGGATGATTTCCCAAGGACCCTGAGCTTACTGAGATATGTATCTCACCCCGTGTGGGGATTTGTGATTTCAGGTGGCTCTTCGGACAGAAGAGAGCAGTCTCAGGGCAGGAGGCCCGAATAGAGACATTTCTGCTTGATTGAGAGTAGCAGAAGGAGCTTGAAGGCTCAGTTGTGTTCTGTTTATGTTTTGTACCCTGGATAAGGGTTGTATAGTTCTGTAAACCCTCTGTGAGGGTAATTATTCTTTTGTATCACCACGGTGTGGTGAGGACATTGATGTATATGTATGTACAGAACTATTAATAATATGATATGAATTTTCCTCCTGAGTATATTGTGGATGTTTTATCTGTCTATGGTTATGTATGAGAAACTGGATCAGCAGGGGCGTTAAATATGTGCCTTCTATGAATAGTCACTTTAATCTGTTTTATTCCATACATAATGAATCAAGAAAAACGATTCTATGATTCCGCTAAGTAATATTTAGTGTTAAGGAGACGCTTATCTGATATTGTTAATGATAACGCACCGGAGGCCTATGGGGTGTTACAAGAAGTATTTTAACTATGAAACTCACTAACCAAATAGAAAGCACTGATGTTTCCAACTTTGAATTTGGAAGAAGCTCGGATAGGAGAACCATCATTTTAAATGACCAAGTTTCCAGACTGTTCAGTTCAGCATAGTGGGAGTGATAAATTGCAAACAACATTAGGATGTCAAACTAAATTGAAGTTGGAAGAGTAAATCCTGATCAGTCATAAAAGGTAACTAAAACATTTGAGAATGGAATTACCATACCATAATTGCTGAAGGAATGGAAAGCCTCAGAAAAGAGGCAATGTCGTGAAGTGTCACTCTTGAAAAGCCTGTCCAAGAATTTGCACATGAGGGAGAAAACTTGACATAGAGTATCAGTATGAAAGCATTCACCCAATAAGATAATGAATTTGCTATGGCAGCTCCTCTGCTTCCTAGTCCTGATTTGATACCATAATCCAACATACATGAAGATGTATGTAAAGTAGCAACTCCAGAAAAGAATACTACTACTTCTCTTTAGTGATCTAGCGTAGTGATAATATTTATAAAAGGCCCTTTAATGTTCTTTGGTTTTCGGAAAAGTAATGTTAATATAGTAAAGAAAAGAATTAATGCTTTCCTTGATGAACTGGGTGTTTGAGCTTGTATAAGGTAAGGACATGGGTGAATCAGACTCATGTGCATATATAGAGTCCCTTTCTTGTCATTGTAATAAGGAAATGGTGATCAGTCACTCTATTTTGGGGGAGTATGAGGATGAAACAAAGGAGAATGAAAATAATAAAAAAAGAAAGAGGAAACGATATATATTGTCATTATAAATAGTGTGATTTTTTTTATGGAATTATAAATAATGTGATAAAAAATAAAGAAAAATGGAAAGAAAAATGATGTAATAATGAAATGAAAGAAAAAAAAATTAGTTGTATGATTTTATTTTATTTTTAAGGAAATATATTTATGTCATTTCATTCATAATTTATAAAACAATACAAGAAAGGATGTAATCAAACTCATCAGAACTAACATAATATTTTGAATTCCTTATTAAGTTATGAGTTACAAGATTAGCTTTAGCTTGTCTCTTTATAAAACTTATCCTAGAATTTCAGTTTATGGAGACTTGTAGCCTACATTTACACTACTACAAATAAACCCTTTAACGACACACTTTCAACGACGGTTGCAGGAAAACTGTCGTCGTTGAGAACGCGGTGGCAGAGCCGTAATATTCAACAACTTGGTAACAATGGTTTTTAAATAAACCGTCTTTGATTGAAGTAAACGACGACGGTTATATACTAACTGTCCTGGTATTTGTTAATTCAAATACGATTTTTTAAAAACTATCGTTGTCTTCAATAACTTTCCCATTTCAGCCTTTTTCTCATTAATGCATATTTGACTGGTTTACTAATTTTTAACCTAAATTTCGCGAGTCACCATTTGGTCCCCTCCTACATCATCGAAAGAGTTGTATGCACCCTAGTCTAAGCGTAAATCATTTGGACTTCAACCATCTGATTCACATTCAAGGAGTCTCCGACAGCATCTATCACTGCTGCGAAGACATCATCGTTGTGGGCGAAGCGGTTTTGATGTGGTCGCATAATGAAGGTATTGTTTGTCCGTAGCTTATGTACGCATGTATAACTTCTTCGCAGTTCCCATTTCCCACACATGTTTTACCATCTGAGTTGTTTTCGGCCAATTCGTTTGGGCTGCAACCTATTTGGCCTATAACAAACAACACCATTTTCCTTGTATGCAAAATTGTACAAAGTCTGAATGACAAACACAAACATTCAATATTTCAATTTGTGGAGCTACTAGCTTTTCAATTTTTAATTTCATTCCTGACTTTAAAATTGAAAAATTGAATGGCTATTTGGAACAATGCATGTTAGTATATTTAGGTAGAAAAATTGAACATGGTGAATATGAAGTGGTAAAAGACAGAGATAGCTAGAGACTAACTTTTAGTTGTTTAGTATAGGCTTGCATAAGAACATGTATGCCATGACACATCTGTTGAGTATTGCTTACTGCTGTAATAGAATTGAGGCATACTGTAGTTGTTGAGGTAATCATTGCTACCCAACCCAATTGAGTATATGCACTTACTTAAGTAATTTGCATCTGAGTCCTCATTTCCAAATAAATTTACCACTTGAGACACTGTGTTTTGGTAATTTTGCACTTGTCCCCTAAAACTAATGTGCCTTCCTTACAAATCATCTATATGAACAACTTTAGAACATAAGTAGTTATTTTTTCTGTGTGTGATAATATAATGATCTTCACAATGCATTTTGAATTGAGAAAAAATGTTTGTAGAGAATTCAAGTTTCATGCTATGACTAATAAATTTGATGGTTGGTTGATTGGTTATGTTGTTATTCTTCCTTGTTTACATATAATTGTTTAGATATAGAACACATCATACTCTTCAAGCTCAACTCATAGTAAAATGAGAAAAACATCCAGCCATCCACAAATCAATTGTGGATGAACCTCCCTCATTTGGAAGTTCGTGTGGCAGCCACATGCAGCACAACATGTGCTGACTGCATCGGTTCATTCTGGTCTACTGCCTAACTCTATCTGTCCAGCCATCCAAAGCATATCCTCGAAAGTCAAATGCATGATTAATTCCTTTGGCACTCGTGGTATCTTACGTGCCTCTGTAATGAATTGTTTGAGCATATTTTATAAGCCCCTCTTTTTTCAAAACCATTATCCTCTTGGTATGCTATCGTTCAATTTCTCTACCTTTAAATACACCAAAATTGATTGCCTAATTTAGGTGAAGTTTGATGCATTATGCAAGGCCGCATAATAATCCCTAAATTCCAGCATGCCACCATACTTTATTTTGTTCATGTTAGCCTGTGGTCAAACCCCAGCAGCATGTATACAACATGCCACTTGAAATCTTAAAATGTCTTATCTCTAAAAAACTTCAGTTGTTGGAGATTAGGATGTAGTGGCTTGGATTTTTTACTTCATTGCTTTTGGGCAAGTGGTTGTGTGCTTTTCCTTTGTTTGCTATTATTTGAATCTGTGGTGCCTTTTGTTGGAGAGGAGTGCTAGAATTTTCAAGGACAACTATAAATATTAGTGAAACTTCCTCTTTCCTGGTTGTTAGTTCTTGTTTTCCAAACAAATTCCACCTCCTTTATGTTTGCATATTAGTAGAGAATAATGTTACCAACATAGATGTTGAGTTCTTTAAATAGGTGCATAGGCAGCATGGCCCCAAGTTTTGAAATAGTTTATTAGCTCTAAGTTTCTAACTGGTTGGCACTGGAAGTCGTGCAAATTCTCATATCTTGTAAAATCTTGTCTCATCATTTATCAAATAGCCTGACAAGGAGTAACCAAAAGACTTCGATCTAAAATTCAAAATTAGATTGACATTTTTTTTGTTTTCATGAATTCACAGTACTCACAAATTTGTGATCCAGATGTTCCCTCTCTATTTTTATATTATTTTTAAAATGCTATTAAGAAAATCATGGATTGTTGCTTTGGTTCAACCTATAATGGAACATAGGGTTTATTTCTAGTATAGTGTTCACTTCAGCCTTTTTGGGCTTGTCTACTCCTTGAAAGGAAAAATTAGCCCAAACAATTATTTAAGGTGTTGAAAATACAAATTTTTTTTTAACGAGTAAAAAAGTAAAACAAAAATTCAGACCTTCAATAGAAAGCTAATTGGAGGAGTTTTGCCTTTATAGAGAAGAGATACTTAAAAAATAATGACTTGGACCCAATGTTACCAAATACAGTTTTATGGAGGCATAAGCAGATCAGTTTTGTGCATCTTACTTCTAATGTGTAAGTTCCAGCGGAGAACTCAAAGAAGTTACTTCTTATTGCATTTTGCAGGATATGTATGGCAATCATTGACAAAAAATTGAAGAGGTGAAGCGCAAAACAATTCTGTTCCAACTTGGTATAGAATTTGCTGTTTTCTCAAATACATACCAAATAAGTCATCCAACCATAATTAAGGTAACAATTATGTCCCATTGGAGCCTTCAATGTTTAACTGTGTATAGTCCGAAATGTGATCTGTAGGCTGTTCGAGGTTTATCTAGCATGCCCTTGCTTTTGTAACAAGTTTTTGTTTGTAATTTATGTACAGGTTCACTACACTTATGTCAAAGGAAACTTAAAAATTCAGATACCACCATCATACTCATTGTTCATCCAGGTAATGCATGTAGTGGCCATTCTATTATTCCTGTTAGAAACTTAGTATTCTTTTCTGTGTGACATCTTAGTATATCTTCCTACTATTTGGCCCGAGACACAATTGGTCTACCATTTTCCCTCTAGACTCTAGGTTCATTTCTCGTATTCTGGTTATTAGCAGGCGATTTGTATTGTCATCTGATAATGTGATGCCTGAGTATATTCTTAATTTTTTTACCTCTAATGTACATATAAAAATGAAAATGATGTATGAATAAAACTTAAAATGAAGTTTTGCTAATTAACAAGTTTAAATACGAAGGTCAAAACTGTCACCAAATCATTTCCAAACATAGTTACTCTTGTTCCATCACAACTACAATTGAATCCTTGTATTTGTGTGTTGTAATGATGAGAGAAGCATGTGATCGGGGTGAGGGGGTGGGGGAGGGGAGCATCAATTGATCCGGGTTTGCAACCAAAATAAAGAGAAGAAAAAGTATGCAAGAAAAATAGAAGTGGCCTAAGGAAACTAAATAGGCCAGTTGTAGTAGTAATGTTCCCAGTGGTTCTTGTCCCTGGTGTTGTACCACTTCAACAACACAATTGTTTTTATCATATAATTAGGTACTCATATTAAATAAAGCACAAAGTTAACACAATTATCAACTTTAAAAAAACAAATAGATAGAGTAAAAAAGCATACCATGAACTCATATGGTCGATTGTTCTTTGTTGCCTATTTCCAGTGATATTGCTCACTTAACATTGCTTTGTGATGCCAACTGTACATTAAAGGATCTTACAATATGTAATGTAAAAATGAGGGACTAACATATAGCATTGCTCATTTAACATTGTTTTCCTCATATACCATGAAATGTATAAAGCATAACATGAACACATATTGCTCACTGGTTGTTACTACATTAATTTGAAGTTAAAAGTATTAAAACTAACAGATGTATGAGGGAACAACATATGTATACACACCCTGATTTCATAGCTGCAGTGTTTGAAAACTTTAATGCTAACACCTTTCCGATGTGACAAAGATCGATCATATATGGAAACAATACTCAGTAGTGGTTTATGATTTTGTGTACTGTTATTGTGAATGCTAGTTTTCTAGAGCTATATATTGTGTGAACAAAGGTCAAAAGGTTTAATTTTGAGCCTCAGATGTCACTGGCATACACTGGGCAGGCAAATTTGAAATAGACATAACAGTTTAGTGTCCATAATAATTGTTGTATAATTGAAGGTAAGGCTTCTGAGGGAAAAAGGTGTAAGTAATTACAAGTCTGATTTTAACAGATTTTAGTTGCAAAGCAGGACCAAATTAAAGTAGTAAAATCAAAATCTAATGAACACTACTAGGCCTTCTTGCAGAATAATTAGTTGGGTGTGGGGGTGATGTTTTCGTACTGCTACTTCAGCGGTAGCATAGATAGCAGTACCATAGGCTGAGGCAGAGACGTGTGGAGTTAGTGTGCACCATAATGGAATGGTGGTCTCACGTATGTGCCATAGCAGTGGTGGTGGTCCCACCAATACTTCTCTGCTGGTTTGGTTAGATGACTCTGCCATGTCTTTCTTTCTTTCTTTCTTCTTCAAAGTGTTTTCGGGTAATGAGAGAAATGAACGAAGGTGCGTGTGATGTTAAAATTCTAATTATAACCTTTGGGTAAGGTTGATTCCTTCTATTCTCCCCTTAGAAGGAACACTAGGTGGGAACCA
This sequence comes from Glycine tomentella, assembly GCA_007407185.1. Classification (NCBI taxonomy): domain Eukaryota; kingdom Viridiplantae; phylum Streptophyta; class Magnoliopsida; order Fabales; family Fabaceae; genus Glycine; species Glycine tomentella. The sequence continues at coordinate 287,416 of PYAF01000687.1, read as the reverse complement.
TCTGCACTGGGTCACCCTTTTTTTTAAAGATTTACCATATTGGTTATTGATCTTATAACTCCATAAAGTTTTATAAAAACACGATTAGATATCAGAAATACCTTAATTAAAATAACAAAATGATCTCCTATTTTCAGATAATATGAAGCATTCATCCCCAAAATCCTAGCCTGCAATGGTCAGCAAAACATCATTAAGAAACCAATACATAGAATATAGAATATAACTGGAGTTTCAAAAAGGATTTTATTTTGAAATACAATAGAATTCATTTTCAGAAAATGTAAAATGGAATCCACAAATATAAAATCTAAACACCACTCCAACCACAGGTAGACTTTCCTCGTGACCCAGTCGCATATATATACTATCATAACACATCATAACATTTCTGGTCCATAATCCAATTGAGGCTGCATATAACAATTGACGGACCACCCCAACACGAGTAAGCAAGCCCCTAGTGAAGCTGTAAGATTTTAAAACCAAGATTGTTATAATAACCCAGAGTCTTGGCGCCGATGGCGAGGGAATCCGCGCGGATCGCGCCAGAGGTCCTGCTGAGAAAACCTGGTTTGGTATATGGCGCGATTGGTGCCATGGTTGGCGCGGTTGGCGCCAGACTCTCTGGAACATGGCGCGAGGGGCGCCATTATCTTTGCAGCCGGCGCAGATAGCGCCACAGCTGGCGCGAGTGGCGCGGGAAGTGGCTTGGAACACCCATTTCCCCTGGTTTTCCACGCGATCAGCGCCAGGGTTGGCGCTGGCGGCGCCAGCTGGGTTTTGGATATTGGCACGGATGGCACGGGGTTGGCGCTAATGGCGCCATGGATTCTGGAAGTTGGCACTGGAGGCGTGGGTTCCACGCGGTTGGCGCCACCAGGGCGGTGCAGTTGGCGCGGGTAGCACGGGATCTGGCGCGGATCGTGGCAGACCTCGTACAGGCCCAGTATATTAAGGCTATCGCGATTTTCAGAAGAGGAAAATCTTCTTCTTCTTCCTCTGAGCGCCAGCAGCCATGGGAGAGCATTCCAAGCTCCCATAACCTTGCCTTGTGACCCCAAACACTTCCTAGACCATCCAAACCTCCCAGAAACCAAGTTTTAGCTAGAATCCTTCCTCCCTATCCTTTGAAACTCAGAAAAGCCCCTTCTTCGAGAAAGGCTGAAGAGAGCTCGAGTTTGGGCAAGGAATGGCGGTGTTTCAGCTGCACCAAGGCTAGGGAGACTAGCCCAGAGGCCTTCCTCATCAGTTTTGAGGTAAGAAACTCGAGTTTCTCCGATTGATTTGTGATTTAGGGGTTTTGATGAATAGTGACCCATTGTTGATAGAGCTAGAATTAGCTCTGGGTCCAGTTGAGAGATGTGTTTAGAATGAAGAGAGGAGGAAGGATTAGCTTTCAGTCTGTGATTTGGTGACTGTTGGTCTTGGCTCTAGGTGGTGCATGTGCGACTTGGACTGAGTCACTTGTATTGAGACATGCAAGGGCCATGATGATGGGCTTGTTATGCCTGTGAGGCCATGGAAACGCTGTCTTGCGAGATAGACCGTCCAAGCCCTGTGGAAATCCTTGAGTAAGCGGATTGTGTGAGCTTTGAGCTCATTGTGAAGGGCTTGTGTTGAGTCTGTGGTGACTCTGAGGCCATGGCTGGGTTGAGATGGACCATTGAGGGTCTATGGAAAGGCTTAGAATGGATGAGCCTGATGAACCTTAAGTTAGATAACTTGGGTTGGTGGAAAGGACTGAGATTCCTTTCCCAGAGGCAGTTAAGGACTGCTTGATGAGCTTGTATATGTTTATATGCTTGTATGGTCTGTAATATGTGGTGGTGTACCTTTGGTAGGGCTTGACACAACGGGGGTCAGTGACGCAGACCATTAGTTGAGTTTGGAGCTGTGAGGCACGGCTTGCCAGGTAAGCTCATTGTTATGGGATTTTTCACTTATTTTGGTTTACCACCCAAGTGGGTGATGGATGATATATATATATATATATATATATGTTTACGGTAAGCCTGAGTGGCTTGATGAACGGTGCTTGGAGTGAAACTTAGACCGTTCCAGATTTATTGGATTATATGATGGCCTAGTGTGTGCTGGGCTGGAATGATGAACCTTAGGCTAGACACCAAGATGGTGTGAGGGTGTTTTAGCACCTGTGGTTTCAGGTTTGGGGCCTTGGGCCTCTGGATTGATGAACACTGAGAGAGTGTTTTGTGATGTTGTAAGAACCATGAGACGGTTAATGTTGGAACCTATAGGATACTGAAATAGTATCGGGCTAGATGAGGTTCCCTAGCCAGAGGAAGAGTTTGAGGACTCCCTTGGAATAGCTGAGATTCCTTGGGAGGTGCCACTGCTCTCCGCCTAAAGTCCTAAGGATAGATTGCCCTGTATGGATGTTCCTCCTTAGGCAGTGATAATGAAAGTCCTGAGTGGTTGTCCTCATGCCAGTGTCTGGAAGTCCTGAGAGATAGAGTGCCTCCTGTGTGGGATGATCTCTCTCAAGCATGTAACTGAGAAGTCCTGGGAATGATTCCCTGTATGGATGTTCATTCCAGGCCAGTGATGATGAAAGTCCTGGAGAGGCCAGGCAGTAGATAGATATGGTGTATCTCTAAGAGAGGGCTTCCCGAGGGGATGATAGCCTAGGGCCTCTTAGATGAGCCATATCTGGATTCTGGAAGTCCTGAGTAGATGACTCAGGCAATGCTTGTTCCGATAGATGAGGCGGTGCCTCTCTGGTATGGAAAGTGTCCAGTGGTAGACACTTATGTGATAGTGCCTCTGTGAGACGAGTCTGTGGTGGGGGGAGAGCCAGTATGGGGTGGAATACCTCTGATGCTAATAGCATCCGGTTAGTACCCAGATAGCTGGGGAATGAATGATAGCCAGGACGGTGTCCTAGGCTCTGTTATGTTTTGTTTATGTGTTTGTGCTTAGGGGGTGAACCTGGGTAATGGAGGATCTTCCAGGACCCTTAGCTTGCTGAGATGTATATCTCACCCCTGTTGTGGGTTATGGTTTTCAGGTGCTTCTAGAGAAGAGGATCTACCACCGGGTAGGAGACCCTGGTTGAGTGTGCTGGAGTGGTCATGGGCTGCAGATGAAGACTGGAAGAGTTTTTGGTTTGATCTCTGTCTTGTACCCTGTATAGGGATATGGTGTGAGTGTACACCCGTGTACTGCACATATGTTGTTGTATAACCACGAATGTGGTCAGAACTTATAATTGTATGTATATGTACAGTTGATACATATGTACTTGAGTTATGGTTCCTCTTGATAATCTCTGTCTGTTTTTGGTATGTCTGCCTATGTTGTGTATGTTTTATTACCTGGATCAGCAGGGGGCTTGTTTTATATGTGTTATGATGTGTTTTTTATATTCCATGCATGATGTATCAAGAAAAGTTCGATTTTATCGCTTCCGCACCGCGTTTATTTAACGCCGATAGTGCGCTTATGATATTATTAATGATAACACGTCCGGGGTGTTACAACTGTGTACACAAAACCCTTTCTATTTGCCTTCAGACACTTCCAAGAATTGATTGTAAGCCCCCCTCCACTAGTTCTATTTTAAAAAAACAAAATAATGAAATAATAGAAAAAAAGAAAACAAATTGTAGCTGAGTTGAAAACAATTATAATATGTCACTACTGATACGTGTCCATAATATTATGTAACAATAGTATATGGGCTAAAAAAATGAGGGCAAAACCAAACTCATTAGGTATGTTGTACGAAATTTAAACCACACCTGATCAGGCTGGGCAACATCATGAAATATGACATCAACCATTCCAACCACCATTCTATATTTAGCTGGATGTCTAGCATCTTCAATAAAGGGTATAACATTAGTTATTTTCTTTGCAATATTGACCAAGTGACGTCCACCTTGTTGACTATGCTTCTCCTATGCATATAATATATTGGTTTTTAAATTGCATGTTTTGTACATTGTTTGTATCTGCGGTGTATGAGATCGTATAAGAGTCGATTAACCTTTACATTCTTATATTGGTTCCTGCCCCTTGGTCTTGTAGGGTCAGCTACGATTTTTTTTAGATGGTCAAGAAGCTTTTATGACACTAACAATAAATTCTTGCTTGCTACTATATTTGATTGAATGGATTATTTCTCTACTGGTTTCAAATTATACTATGATTTACGGTGTAGGTAGTTGAACACTATATATATATATATATATGTTAAACATTGTTTTAAAGAAATATTGTTTGTTGTTTTAGGTCCAACTTATTCACTATGTTACCTCGTAAAGTCTTATTTTGGTAGCAACAAAAACTCGTTTATACAACTTCAATCACATCTGGCCGTATAATCAATCATATAATCCATATTTTTAGGTATGTCCTATGAATGTTAATTTGATGTCCTACTTTCTCTTCATTGTGTAAGTTTTGTAGTTTATTTATAATAACATGCATTGCATTTGTAACGCCCCCTTCATTCCGAGGGTCATTACCAGACATAACCACAGACAAGCAATTAAACAATCAGAGTTTAAGCAGTTTGGAAGTACAAAATATAAGAGTGACATCAACAAATGTCATCATCAGATACACTGTACATGTAATATGGTGAATATACATATATCTCTGTGTAGATACAAAACTGTACAAATATCCCCTCAGGGTGTCAAAATCAAAACCAAAGGCTAAGTACAAAACATCAGAGCCACATGCTCTTATCATCTAGCCTAAGGTATACACACAGCAGCTATCCTTGCATAGGCTTCTTGCCTTGGGATCTATCTACTCCTCGTGAGGTATCACCTGCATCATAAGTCCCACAAACGGGGTGAGATATAAAATCTCAGTAAACTCAGGGTCCTTGAAGGTATTTCCTTCCCCTGGTTCACTGACAACACAGATATGTATCAACCACAATCATAATCATTATCAGTGAAATACTAACTCAATCATCAGCCAAAAGCAAGGCATACTCATGGCATAAAGCCATTCATCACATCAATAACTGTCATGCAGAGGCT
>PYAF01000687.1:268703-282295 GCA_007407185.1 Glycine tomentella | reverse complement strand
ACACCACCAGAGCTATCAAGCTCACGTCCTACACAAGAACAAGCATATAATACATCAGACACGGTCCTAAGCCGTTCCAACGAAAGGAAACTCTCATCCTTTCTATACACATAAACTAATCACTGTACACGTGATCATCTGATCCTTAACAGGATCCTTCTCAGCCTATACAAGGCTACAGAGCCTCTACAAAGCCTCTAATCAGGCTAATACAAAGCATGTCTCTGCTTAAGCCTGCTCAATTTCTCATTCCTCAGTATCAGCAGTTTAACCTCATAAACCTCATCTATACATGCTCATGAGCAACTTTGTCAACTGCTCTAAGGTCCAGACTAGTCATATAGTCAACCTTTTATCTCTGCTAATACTGACTCAGAGCCAAAATCAAACTTCATCAGTAATGATGATTCAAGGCTCTAAACTCCTCAGAATACCTCTCTGAGTACAAAACTCTACAGAGTTCTAGCCGAATAACGGCTCTAACACCTCCAAAAACACCCCTCAAGATTACCCCAAAACCTCAAAATTCAATACACAGAACCAACGGTTAGAGCTCGAGTTTCTTACCTCTGTGATGTCCAGAAACACCAGGGAATCACTTTCCCCTAAGGTAGCTCGCTCAATCAGGCTTCCTTCGCCTTTAAACTCCAAGCTCCCAAAGGTTCTCTCAGAGAAATCAAATCTCACTATTTATCGACGATTCTCACGAATCAATCGGGGGTATTCTCTCCTTTCAGGGCTCTGATCACTTTCTCAGTTGGGTCAGAGGTGTTTAGATGAACAATGAAGGAACTAAAACGCTCTGTAGCTCATCAATGGAGGTTTCTCTCTTTTCTCTCCTCCATTTTCGTCCAATTGAGCTAGGATTTATAAGCTGCCCGAACTCCCGCGCTGATCGCGCCACACACATAAAACCATGGCGCCAACCGCGCCGCACCTGGCGCCAATTGCGCCGGATTCCAGCAGAAACTGATTTTCTAGGCCACTTGTGGCGCGACTCGCGCCATCCATGGCGCTACCCGCGCCAGCTCCCCGAGGCCACGGCGCTAACCGCGCCAGCACGGTGCTATCCACGCCACAACCCAGACAGGGTTTTTTGCTTAAGAGTCCTTAAACATGAGCTTAATCTAAGCTTAATTACATACATAAAATTCAAGGCATTACAGCATTTTACAACCTTAGTTTCCCATTTAAGGCTTTTTATGGTTGTCAAGAGAATGAAATGGCGCCTACACCATTAGTAGGAAAAAAGTTTACGATTGTGTGAAGGACATCATGAGTGTTTTTGGAAAACACAAAAAAAGGATGCATCTGAAAAGCAAATTTAGAAGAAAAAATCCATATTTTTTTATCTTCCATACTGGGCCGATTTGGATGTCAGACATTGTATAGACGTAATGCATGTTGAGAAAAATGTTTGTGATAGTTTGATTGGCACCCTCCTAAACATTCAAGGGAAGACAATGGATAATTTGAAATCTCGCAAGATTTGGTTGAGATGGGTATATGACACCAATTGCATCCAATTAAGCAAGGTTGACAAACGTATTTACCCCCTGCCAGCCACACTTTGTCTTCAAGAGAAAAAAAACAATTTTGTCAGTGTTTGTGGACAATAAAAGTCCCACAAGGATACTCTTTTAATATAAAGAGCCTTGTATCCGTCAATGAGTTGAAATTGGTAGTGTTGAAGTCTCATGATTGTCACGTGTTTATGCAACAAATATTGCCTATTGCTATTCATGGTCTATTGCCTGAAAAAGTCAGGGTAGCAATTACTCGTTTGGCTTCTTGTTTAATGCTTTTTATAACAAAGTCATCGACCCAAAACAGTTGGATGATTTGGAGAATGAGACTACCGTTGTCCTTTGTCAATTGGAGATGTTTTTTCCTCTATCTTTTTTTTGACATAATGGTCCACTTAATTGTTCACTTAGTCAGGGAGATCAGGTTGTGTGGTCCAGTTTTTCTACGGTGGATGTATCCTATTTAGCGCTATATGAAAGTGTTAAAAAGTTATACCAAGAATCAAGACCGTCCAGAGGCTTCCATTGTTGAAAGATATGTTGTCGAAGAAAGTATTGAGTTTTGTTCTGAGTACATCGATGCACTTAAACCTATTGGGATTCCACAAAGCCGTCATCATCTATCAGCGGGAGGTAAGGGTACACGGGGATACAATGTAGTCACATATAGTCAACAGCAGGTTGCACAAGCACATTTGTATATTTTGAATAACACAAAAGAGGCTTTGCCTTACATAGAAAGGCACAAACAATATTTGCAAGAGTGTCACACCCAAGAATGCACTTCATGAAGGTGTTGCAAGAACATAATAAAACTTTTGTTACCTGGTTTAAAGAACAAATACTTCGTGATGACATTGCCTCAAAGACGTTAAGACTGTTAGCTATTGGCCCGAATCTCAACATCCCCACATGGAAGGGATACGACATCAACAAATGGTCCTTCTATACAAAATCACAAGATGATCATAGTAATGTATAGAACAGTGGGGTCAGTGTTAACGCGGCTTCGGAGCACTTTTGTGGTGATCTGATAACAATCCGATTAGAGCTACAATGCCTTACTTTGGAGTAATTCAAGAAATATGAGAGCTTGATTATACTGCATTCAGAGTGCCTGTGTTCAAGTGTTAGTGGGTTAACGGTAACACTGGTGTGCATGAAAACCGATTTGGTTTTACGTTAATAGAACTAGATAAGGTCGGTTACAAGGAAGAGCCTTTTATAATGGCAGAACAAGCCAAGCAGGTGTTTTATGTCTAGGATCTGTGCGATGCAAGATTTTCTGTGGGGTTACGTGGAAGAACATCAAGCGTCAGTAACCAAAATGATGAAACTACTGTTAATATTAGTGCCATACCTGCTTTCTCAAAATGAATGCCTTCCATTGTTGAAGACCAAGAAGTTGACGATGAACATGCAAATCGTGTTGATCATGATGGAGGTTTATGGAAGAACATTCATACATAACTGTGTCATATTCAAGTAATGGTTTTAATTACGAAAATAACAAACAAAATAACAATGTTTTTCAGTAGTAAATACATTAATTTTCAAATATTTTATTGTTATCACTTATGTATTTTATTGGTTTTACTTATGTTTTTCAGATTGATGGCTACCCCTCCTCTGTCCCCTCCCCATTCAAATGCCTGTTCTGAGTCCATATCTACGAGGAGTAGACAATCCACCAAGCTAAGAAGGTTGACTTTGAGAAGCTTGGATGAGGCTAGTCCAACGGTAAACGTCAACCCTAATACTGGGAGAGGATCAGGCAACAACAAGAGAAGTTCCACAACTATCTTGGTGTCGTTGCAAGAGAGAAGATTCCTATTACACATTGCAATTGGAAAGATGTATCGGACTCCCTAAAGGATCTAGTATGGAATTACATTTTGGTATGCCTGCTTAATTAGGCTTTGTTTGATTTCGTTAAACTCATATGTAAAAACTTGTTAATGACTTTTCTGTTTCATTTGTTGTTGAAGGCAAAAATTGATATCCCCGAAGCTGCAAAAGCAAAGAAGAATGTTATGGCATTGGTGGGCACTAGATGGAGACAATTCAAGTCTAGCCTAACTACTAAATACATCTATACTGACCCAAACAGGCAACGTAAAGACGACTCGTCACTTGTGTATGGTTTGGACACACACATGGGACGAATTTGTTGCAAGCCGAAAATCCCTAAATTGGTAGGTTATAACATAAATTATTGTTTGACATCAATGACACAACCTTATCATTTCATATAGAAAAATTAAGGTCACATTACCATCAATATTTTTTTTCCACAGGGAATTAGGAAAAAGGCCCAAGAAACTCAAAAAATGAATGATTGCCCACACGTTTTGTCTCGTGGGGACTATGATTTTCTTGAAAAGAAGCTTATGGACGAAAAAAATTAAGAAACGACAACAAAATGCAATGAATACTGAAGATTCATCATTCGTCATTCTTCCTCCTTCTCCAATTCCACAACAGGTTAAGTGGAAGATGACCCGAACAAAAAAATATGGGCAGATGACATCTATTGCCGCACAACAAATAGCGGATAAAATTGTGAGTTGCATAATATTGTTAATTTGTTACATTTAGTTACATAATTTTTTACATTAAGTTACATAATATTGTAATGCTTATAGGACTCTTTAGAAGAACAAGCGACACAAGGTGGATTTGTTCCCCAAGGTCAACATGACATACTAAATGCTGCCATCGGAAAATCGGATCACCTTGGTCGTGTTCCCGGAGAAGGGTCAGGTGTGACCATCAGCTAATACTTTAGAGGCAATTCACGTGGCTCTAGTTGTTCATCTACATCCATCAGACCAAAACAATTGGCTGAAATAATCCAAAACCTTAAGGAAGAATGGAAGCGAGAGTTGAAGGAAGAATTAAAAGTTGAGTTATCTTAAATGGCTTCACTAATTGCACACCCAGTTGAGGCAGATATAGAAAAATTAGTTGCAAGAGTGAGCACAAAGGGGAGTTGTGCGGAAAACCCAGCCAACCCATCTACTGAAGAAAACACTAATGATGTTGTGCCATTTATGGGGTTGTACGTTCAATGTAAGGATTCTACACTGCTAGTGGCACTGGGAAAAGTTTATACCAGGGACTCCATCATTCACAACATACCTTTTGTAGATGATGTCGTAAGGGTAAGTGCTGAATTTTTTTTTTGACGGGGACGCGCAAGTGCCATACCCACGACAGAGATTAAGTACGTCAGAGACACCGTTAACACATTTGTTGCATGGCCCACAATTCTGGTTAAGCCAGTGTCACAGAAGGTACGTTTATTAATTGCGTAAGTCACACAAAGTTGGTTGCTTTTCATCCAACTCAATGGTAAATTTATGTCGGGATTGACAATCATATGTTTACCACATTTAGGATTCAGAAAAGTGTCGAAAACAGGTGGTTGAAGCTGTTACAAGTCCAACAAAATGTGGAGATGATCTTGATGTGTTGGATGATTTGCTTAAGGTCCTATATGAACTATACTACAAACCTGTAGCGGTACCATGGGAAGGGTCAACATTTGGACATCCATATGTTGAATCCTCCTTGTTCATAACATTTTCTGATGTGAATGAAATTATAGCAGGGGACAAGTGTTTGTTGTACTGTAGATGTGGATCATGTACGTAAATGTTCATTGAATACTTTGTTACAATAAGTTCTTTTTCATAGCCGTTACAAATAAATATGCTTCATATGTCTCAATTAAAATTTATAAATAGGTTTATGGCGGACTGAACTTCAATATTGGGTGAAACCTCCGTGTATGCATTTTTTGAGCCTCAATCGATACATAATGCAAGGGACAGATGCGCACAATGTTAGGAATACATTGAAACATGGATGAAGGATTCACAAAGACAACTGTACCTAGGAGCATACTTGAATCAGTAAGTAAAATGTACATAGCATAACAACATGAAAATGTAGCTGCTAATGCTAGGTATTTTTTTTGTAAAATGCAGGGCCCATTGGCAGCTTTTTATTCTTTGTCCTAACAATGATACCGTAGTATGGCTTTGTTCGTTATGTAAGAAGGCTGATGTTCACATAAAAGCCATAATTAACAAGTAAGTTGTTCAGAACAATTATCATTTGCTTTGTTCATAATGGAAGGTACACATATCATTTACACATTAACCACAATTATCACGTGTTTTAACTAAATCAGTGCAATGAAGACATTGAAGACCATTAGAGACGGCAAAGCTAATCCAGCTGCACCCACCTGGATTGAGTTAAAGGTTAGTCTTTGAAAGAACTATACGTATCCATTGCTGATATTTAACAATGTTATTGATGTAAAAAAGTGTATATGTTTGTTGCTGAATCTAGAGCCATGTTCAACCCAAAGGATATGTGATACAATCCTAAAACCAAGGCAAGTGAAGGAAGACTTGGAATTACACATGGAGACACTTCCTTTGGTGATTGAAGGGCCAATGACAAGGGCTAGGGCTCAAACACTCCAAGATCATATACAATCCAGTCTATATCTCTTGGAGAACCATGAAGAAGGCTACAAAATGTGAGCTTATATGTTGTAATCGATTACAAGTAGCATGTAATCTATTAAATACACTTGTATAAATGTTAGATTTGAAATAGCTCTGTTGTAATCGATTATCCCGTCTTGTAATCGATTATATGGAAGTAGGAATCTCTATTGTAATCGATTATTTTGTCTTGTAATCGATTACATGGAAGTGGGAGTCCCTGTGATAATCGATTATTTGGTGAAATAATTGATTGCTTTGTTCATGAATCAGCTTCCAGGCCTGATATGAACAAATAATCGATTACCAAGATCTAGTAATTGATTATTTGATTCAAAATAATTGATTACCTTTACGAAATAATCGATTAAAGTCGTTTTTGCTGCAGAGGCGCTATTTTTAGATTTAAAAGCTGTTTTAGAAAGCTTGTCTTGGAAGCTACGTTTGGGTTTCATTTAGGACGCATTTACATTTCATTTAGCTTGTAGATTCGTGGTCTATATAAACCATATCACAACAGATTGTAAGAACTTTTTTGATTGAATGAAATTAGATTGCACTTTGTGTGTTCTCGGTTGAGAGTTATTCTCCCTTGTTCTTAGTGAAGAACTTCTTGTTTCTTATCAATGGCTTCTGAGCTATTGTGGTGATTCTTGCAAGACTTATTGAATTCCAATTCCATGGTGTCAATCCAAATCCACTTCTATTCTTCTTCCATTTGTTCCAATTCTTACATTACAAAAACCTAAAAAGCTGTCATAAAATAAAGCATTCATACTTTGTTTTTCTATCAATTGGAGAATTGATTCCATTGCAAGGAAGATCAGGGCAAACAGGACTTGATTCAGTTCAGGAGTCCATCATATGGTATCTAGAGCTTAAACCTTGTGGAATTCTTCTTCAATTTCAGTTTTGGGATTCTTCAAAGGTAAAATTCAACATTAGAGTCAAAAACGAAAAATCCTTAGTAATTCCCTGTTTCTTGATGTTTTCTTGTGATTCTTAGTGTTATAGTTTTGTTAAGTGTTGTGTTACAAAAACCCTAGGTTTTCTTCAAGTTTCCTTGTGAATTCATGTTCTTCATGTTTCTCATGTTCTTCATGTATTCTTCATAGTTTTCCTAATTTCTAGTTTTGATTCTTGTCAATTTGTGTTAGTATTGTTGTTGTATTGTGTAATACTTTGTTTTGGTTTCAATTTCGTGCTTGATCTGGAGAAAGTGTTAAAAACAAAAAGAAAAACAAAAGACAAAAAGAAAATTGCATCAAGTGATATTAGAAAGCAAAAGAAATAGTGAAGAGTAGCTGGAAAAAGAAAAGGAAAACAGAAAATTAGAAGTAAGCTACAAAATTACAAGTTTTCAAAATTGCTTTGAACAACAAAATCAAGTGAATGTGTATGACATTCAGAATTGATGAAAATGTCTTTCAACAATTGAATTCATTAACATATCTTTATTGTGAAGTTTGATACAACTATAGCATTCCTTGAGCTGTCTCATAAATTCCAATTTGAGTAGTCCTTTCTAAATTGTGCTTTGTTGCTTGTCTCTTTAAATTTCCAAAAGTTTTGTCTTAGAAGTTTTCTATTCTTTGGACTCTTAAGCCTTGTCTAGAATCATTTCATATTTCACTATAGCAAAGAGGCTTGATTTGATTTGAAGTTTATGCCTAAGAACTAAAGAGAGAATAAGAGTGGAAAAAGGCAAGAGAGAATATTATAGAAAAAGCCTTGAAAGTGTGCAACCACGAGAGTGAGAGTAAACACTTAGAGAGTGGTGAGGAATTTCTTATATATACTTGTGTTTTGCTAACCATTTTTTTTAAGGATGAGTTCAAGTGAAAGAGAGGCTTTGTCACCTAGGTCCTCTAGGTTGATGAAAGCTATGGCAAAACAAATGAAAGACTTGAAGGCCAAATTGGAGGCCAAAATTGATGGGAGACAAAGGAGGAGTCAACCCATGGAAAGTGTGGATGGAGAGGCTCATAATGGTAGGAGGTTGAGTGAGTATGCTTCTTCTTATGGAGGAAATTATTATGATGAGAGGAGTGATAGGGAGGATGGGAGAGAAAATAATAATAAAAGAGAAAATCATAGGAGACATAACCTTAGGAGGCAAAATAGAGATGATAAAGATAGGAGAGTGAGAAGAGAAGAGAGAGATTAGAGGAATGGAGGGTTGAATGGAGTGAAAATAAAAATTTCAAAATTCCTTGGCAATAATGATCCGGAAGAGTATTTTGAGTGGGAGATGAAAGTAGAACAAATTTTCTCATGCCAACATTTTGAGGAAGAAAGAAAAGTTACTCTAGCAACTTTGGAGTTTGGTGGTTATGCTTTGACATGGTGGAACCAAATTCAAATGGATATAGGGACGATGAGGAGACAAAGAGTAAATTCTTGGGATGACTTGAAGGGATGCTTGAGAGGAAGATTTGTTGCAGCTTATTATGCAAGGGAAGTCCATAACAAGCTTCAAAGACATTTCCAAGGTGCCAAAAGTGTTGATGAATACAATAAGGAAATGAAGTTGATGATGATAAGGGCTGAAATTGTGGAGGTTCAAGAAGCAACAATGGCTAGGTTCCTTCATGGCTTGAATAGAGAAATTCAAGATGTGATAGAACTACATTCATATGCAACAATTGAGGAGCTAGTCCACAAAGCTCAAATGGTGGAGCAACAACTAAAGAGGAGAAAAGCTTCCAAATTCTCCAAGGGGACTGCAACTTCCAGCTGGAAGGACAAGCCTAAAAGGGAGCTTTCTCCTAAGAAAAATAAAGAAGTAAAGGGGGAGTGCCTAAGAAAAAAAATTGTGGAGCCAACTCCAAGAAGATCAAGCAATATCAAGTGTTTTAAGTGTCTTGGCAAAGGACACATTGCTTCTCAATGTCCTAACAAGAGAACTATGATATTGCTTGAGGATGGACGCATAAGAAGTGAGTCTTCAAATGACTCAAATAGTGCTTCAAGTGAAGAAGAAAAAGAACCTCACACTAGTAGAGGCCGAAGAGGGTGATCTCTTGATGGTAAGGAGAATGTTAAGCAATATTTGCCTAGAGAAAGAGGAGACTCAAAGAGAAAATATTTTTCACACAAGGTACTTGGTAAAAGACAAGGTATGCTCACTTATCATTGATGGTGGGAGCTGCACCAATGTTGCTAGTACAAGACTTGTGGAGAAGTTACACTTGCCAACCACAAAGCATCCAAAGCCATACAAGCTACAATGGCTTAGTGAAAGTGGGGAAATGGTGGTAAATTCTCAAGTGCTCATTCCTTTTTCTATTAATGCTTATCATGATAATGTTCTTTGTGATATTGTACCTATGGAGGCTGGTCATATCCTTCTTGGTAGACCATGGCAATATGATAGAAAAGTGATACACAATGGCATGGAAAATACTTTTGATAAGAAGATTATTTTGAGGCCTTTAACTCCTAGACAAGTGTGTGAGGATCAAATAAAGATGAAAGAAAAGAGAATTGAGGAGTTGAAAAAAAATACTGCACCTAAAAAAGAGAAAAAAAAATGAGGTGCCAAAGAGAAAAGCTAGTGAGAAAAAAAGAAAGGAAAAAGAAAATGATAACAAAAAAATTCATGAGATTAAAGAGAGCTTGTTCTTGAGTGAAAAACAAATTAAGAGAGTGTTATTGGCACAACAACCTCTTTATTATATGCTTCCTAACTCTCTTGGTTTACAGCTTAAAAAGGAAGGTGAAAAATTGCCCAAAGCTATGCAATCACTTTTGGAAGAATATCATAATGTTTTTCCAAAGGAAGTGCCTAATGGCTTGCCTCCCTTGAGAAGGATAGAGCATCAAATTGATTTAATTCTAGGTTGTGCACTCCCTAATAGGCCAGCTTATAAGACTTCACCAATGGAAGCAAAGGAAATACAAGCACAAATAGAGAAGCTACTTGAAAAGGGATGGATCCGTGAGAGCATGAGTCCTTGTGCTATGCCTATTATTCTTGTGCCTAAGAAGGAGGGAACTTGGAGAATGTGTACGGATTGTAGGGCAATCAACAATATCACCATAAGGTATAGACATCCCATCCCTAGACTTAATGATCTTTTAGATGAATTGCATGGTGCTACTATTTTCTCTAAAATTAATCTTAAGAGTGGTTATCATCAAATAAGGATGAGGGAAGGGGATGAATGGAAAACGGCTTTCAAAATAAAATTTGGACTTTATGAATGGTTAGTTATGCCTTTTGGTTTAACTAATAGACACTTCATAGGTAAATTTGTGGTAGTATATTTGGATGACATTCTTGTTTATAGTGCTAATTTGGATGATCATTTGATGCATGTCAAGGATGTTTTAGAGGTGCTAAGGAAGGAAACTTTGTTTGAAGCTATTGATAAATGTTCTTTTTGCACTTCACAAGTTGTGTTTCTAGGTTTTGTAGTAGGTGCTCAAGGAGTCCAAGTGGATCAAAAGAAAGTGAAAGCAATCATGGAGTGGCCAACTCCAAAGAATGTGAAAGATGTGAGAAGTTTTCATGGTTTAGCTAGTTTCTATAGGATATTTGTGAAAGATTTTAGTACTATTGCTTCTCCTTTGAATGATTTAATGAAAAAGACCATGAACTTTTCTTGGAAGCAAGAGCATAAGATTGTTTTCCAAACATTGAAGGATATGTTATCTAATGCACCTATTCTTGCATTGCCCAATTTTAATGCTTCCTTTGAATTAGAATGTGATGCATCTAATGTAGGTATTGGGGGGGTTTTAATTCAAGATAAACATCCCATTGCTTATTTTAGTGAGAAATTAAAGGGTGCATGTTTGAACTATTCCACTTATGATAAAGAATTGTATGCACTTGTTAGAGTTTTGCAAACTTGGCAACATTATCTTTTACCTAAGGAATTTCTGATACATAGTGATCATGAATCTCTTAAATATTTGAAAAGCCAAGGTAAGCTCAACAAGAGACATGCTAAGTGGGTTGAGTTCATTGACCAATTTCCTTATGTCATTAAACACAAGAAAGGAAAGTTGAATGGCGGATGCCCTTTCAAGAAGGCATTGCTTGATTTCTATGCTTGAGACTAAATTGCTTGGTTTTAATTACATAAAGGAGTAGTATGTAAGTGATAATGACTTCTCTAGTATCTTTGCTATGTGTGCAAAAGGAGCTCATCAAGGATATTTTAGACATGAAGGTTTCTTGTTTAAAGGCAAGAAACTATGTGTTCCTAAAAGTTCTTTGAGAGAACTTTTCATAAGGGAAGCTCATGAAAATAATTTAATGGATCACTTTGGGGTGGATAAAACTTTGGCTATTTTACATGAACATTTCTTTTGGCAAAAAATGAAGCATGATGTGCATAGATTCATTTCTCATTGCATTGTTTGTCATAAAGCTAAATCTAAATTCATGCCGCATGGTTTGTATACACCTTTACCTATTCCTAATTCTCCTTGGATTGATATCTCTATGGACTTTGTCCTTGGTCTTCCAAGATCCAAGAGAGGAAAGGATTCTATTTTTGTTGTTTGTTGATAGGTTCTCAAAGATGACACACTTCATACCTTGCCATAAAAGTGATGTGCTTGTGAAGTGGCTAATCTTTTCTTCAAAGAGGTAGTGAGACTACATGGATTACCAAGAAGCATTGTGAGTGATAGAGACACCAAGTTCCTTAGTTATTTTTGGAAAACATTGTGGGGTAAGCTTGGTACTAAACTTTTATTTTCATCAACTTGTCACCCACAAACGGATGGTCAAACCGAAGTGGTAAATAGGACATTGGGTCAACTTCTTAGATGCTACATCAAGAGTAATTTGAAATCTTGGGAGGAATGTCTACCTCACATAGAATTTGCTTATAATAGAGTAGTTAATAGTACTACTTCCATGTCTCCTTTTGAAGTTGTTTATGGCTTTAATCCTTTAACTCCTCTTGATTTATTGCCATTACCTAACACATCTTCTATGATTAATCATGATGCTTTGTCTAAAGCTTCTTATGTTAGGAAAATGCATGAACAAGTGAAAGCAAATGTGGAGAGGACAATGGAAAAATATACCAAGCAAGCCAATAAGCACAAAAAGCAAATGATATTCAAGGAAGGAGATTTGGTGTGGCTTCATTTGAGAAAAGATAGATTTCCTCATGAAAGGAAATCCAAGCTTCAACAAAGAGGAGATGGACCTTTTAAGATTTTAGAAAAGATTAACAACAATGCTTATAAACTTGAATTGCCTAATGAATATGGAGTTAGTAATACTTTTAATGTTGGTGATCTTTCCTTGTATAACGCAGGTCCAAATGAAGATATAAACTTGAGGACAAGTTCTTTTCAAGAAGGAGGGGATGATACAATCCTAAAACCAAGGCAAGTGAAGGAAGACTTGGAATTACACATGGAGACACTTCCTTTGGTGATTAAAGGGCCAATGACAAGGGCTAGGGCTCAAACACTCCAAGATCATATACAATCCAGTTTATTTCTCTTGGAGAACCATGAAGAAGGCTACAAAATGTGAGCTTATATGTTGTAATCGATTGCAAGTAGCCTGTAATTGATTAAATACACTTGTATAAATGTTAGATTTGAAATAGCTCTGTTGTAATCGATTATCCCGCCTTGTAATCGATTACATGGAAGTAGGAATCTCTGTTGTAATCGATTACATGGAAGTGGGAGTCCCTGTGATAATCGATTATTTGGTGAAATAATCGATTGCTTTGTTCATGAATCAACTTCCAGGCCTGATATGAACAAATAATCGATTACCAAGATCTAGTAATCGATTATTTGATTCAAAATAATCGATTACCTTTACGAAATAATCGATTAAAGCCGTTTTTGCTGCAGAGGCGCTATTTTTAGATTTAAAAGTTGTTTTAGAAAGCTTGTCTTGGAAGCTACGTTTGGGTTTCATTTAGGACGCATTTACATTTCATTTAGCTTGTAGATTCGTGGTCTATATAAACCATATCACAACATATTTTAAGAACTTTTTTGATTGAATGAAATTAGATTGCACTTTATGTGATCTCGGTTGAGAGTTATTCTCCCTTGTTCTTAGTGAAGAACTTCTTGTTTCTTATTAATGGCTTCTGAGCTATTGTGGTGATTCTTGCAAGACTTATTGGAATTCCAATTCCATGGTGTCAATCCAAATCCACTTATATTCTTCTTCCATTTGTTCTAATTCTTACATTACAAAAACCTAAAAAGCTATCATAAAACAGAGCATTCATACTCTGTTTTTCTATCAATTGGAGAATTGATTCCATTGCAAGGAAGATCAGGGCAAGCAAGACTTGATTTAGTTCAGGAGTCCATCAATATGAGTGTGGGTATTATGTAATGTATTGTGTAACGACCTAAATATTTACTTATTTTTATTTTTACTTAAGGGTAATCTTTAAGAAACGTATAATAGTAAAATTTTTAAAACGTAAAATTTGCAAAAGATTTGTTACTCATATACATAGCCAATGTCTCGAATACAAAAGTTTATATAATACAAGTACACTACTTTTCTCAAAAATTCAGCGTAATTCATAACTTC
>PYAF01000687.1:248556-268603 GCA_007407185.1 Glycine tomentella | reverse complement strand
GGGGCATTTTGGTAATTATGCCATTCAACCTAGGGACATTTTGGTCATTTTCAAAAATGTCCAAGGGCATTTTTGACATTTTCATCTTAAGGGTTTTCTAGTAATTTCTACTTCTTGGAAAGAGTGATATAGTGATTTTTCTCTAAACATACTTGTATCCAATTATCATCACATTTTTATAATTTTGGGGATGTTACATATTGGATGTGGAACATAGTAACTGGGGGTGTGAAGAATGACAGGAGCATCGTATATATACACTAACCCCTTTAAATTCCTTCAATTATTATGAATATATATTTGTCAATTACATTAAACTGAATTGATTTTGATCCAGATTTATGTTGCAGTGGTTTGGTGATGGAACACCGTTGAGCATTGAACAAATAACAAAAATTCGCAAGCAATGAGTGATAAGTGCCTTAATTCAGTTAAATTCAAGTTTCAAATGCAGGCACTTATCTTTTGATTTCAATAACTTTGCTTATAAACTTGCCCTAAACCTAGTTAAATTATATTTATTACTTGAATGAATGTAGTTTTTATATTTTGGAAGATTAATCCAATCGTGCTTTGTATTTTGATAGATTCCGTGAATTTCCGAGGCTTTCGAATAAGCAAAGCAAGCAAGGACGGCTTACATAGCAGACCTGGGAGGTGCAGAAAGCAAATCAAACCCAAAAATGACTCATAACAGCAAACCTGGGAGTGCAGAAAGCAAATCAGGCCCAAAGACCCTTCTGGAAACACTTTAACTCTCCTAGGCGAGTGAATATAGTGTATTTTGCTCGCCTGGGCGAGCAGAAATAGCAAATGGGCCACTTGAAGGCCAAGTGGACGTGTAAGTGGGCTGCAAGTTGGCCTTAACTCACCCAAGCGACCAAACAAAGGCAAAAATGGTCGCCTGGGCGAGTGAACTCGAGCAGATCACCTCCTATAAATACCCAAGCACCCCCCAAGGCAAAATCCATCCCTTCCATTCCATTTTTCTTCATTCCTTTGCTTTTCTAAGCTTTTTCTTTAGTTTAGGTTCTTAAATATTAGCATTAGGTAGGTTAGGAAAGTGAGAGAAGTGAGATTTAGTATGGAGACTCTGCCGGAAAGAAGCGGTGATGGGGCCCTTCATCAATTCTTCTCTTAAGGAGGTTCTCTCCATGCTTGGTTAGTTTCTCTTATGGATTGGATGTAATTTTCTACTTTTAATTATCTCTTTTAATATTTATTTATGCATAAGTCTTTTCTATTTATTATTGGTAATTTTATTCCGTGCTTAATGCTTGATCCTACTTGATCACTAGTATCACGAACTTAAACCCGAAGTGAGACTGGAAAGTAATCTTAGGGTTTGAACTGAATGAAATTACTCGTTACGTTATGTTGCTAGGAATAGGGCATAATGTTTCGATTGCATAAAAGCACGCGATTATAGTTCTTAACGCTGGGATAATTTACTTAAATATGCGAGGGATCGATATTCAGTAAATATCCTTAGAACTTGGATGCGAGGAATCGATTCGAGGTTAATTAATGTGTGCATCAATAATAATAGAAAATGATTCATACATGGTAATATTAATTGGATACCAAGGTATGAATGATGAAATCCAATCCTACGCTTTTCTTTATTTAATTAAAATCATTTTATTAGTTTCCGTAATCTTTCGTTATTTCCGTAAAATCATCAAAACTTCGATCATACTCGTTGTACATAACTATTCAATTCTTGAATTCTATTTGGATTAACTGAGTAGCACAAGTCCCTGTGGAGACGAACTTTTATAAATTTTGTAACTTACAACGACAATTGATACGCTTGCCAAAAGTCTAACAATGAGCAACATTTTTTTGGAAATTAAAAGAAGTCAAGATTCTGAATTATAAAGAATGTCACCTATCACAAATGCTTAAGTTGTATTTGTTGGCCATGATACATTTTTAACATTGTGTTACATTATGAACATTGGTGTCACCCACGAAAAATATTGGTCTCTGGCCTTTTGGCTTTGTCGTTGTTTCTGCCTGACACGGATCATTTTATTAAATTTGATTTCTGAATAAATATTTTAAGAACAATGAAACAATGTCAATGGTACAGTTTGGATGTCTATATTAATTTTGGCTTGTGATGGCTGAAAAAGGTGATCTTATTTATCCATCTAGTGATGGAATACTAGATATTATTGTCCACCCTGTAGTTTTTATTGCCTATCCATTTAACGGTACGTGCAGCATGCTTCAATGGTAATAGCACACTTCAGTGCTATACCTCAGAAATATTCAGTCTGCTGACAGCAGGACTTTCATGATTCATATTTGTTGGTTTATTGCAAATTATAGCAGATATGTTTGTTATCTGACATTCTCATTTTTCCAGGTGCCTATGTTATGCTTGCAGAGTTGGCAATGGAAGTTGGTTTGCCTGGGGGTGTCCTAAATATAGTTCATGGAAACCATGTAGGCTATAATGAAATAGGTAAAGAGCATAGTGCTTGGTGTAACCACTATGGATGTTAATTTTCACCCATATATTCTCTCTTTATATTATTATTATTAAAATTATTTTGGTTATGTTTCAGAAATCAAGAGACAACAACTTGTTTTTTAAGGTGAGTGAACTACTCTATAATTTTCCTATGCATGAAATCGGATCTTTTTCATCTTAATTCTTTGAGCATCTTGAACAATGGCAACTGGCAAGTCTCCTTGATCAGCAAATCATTTGTAATTATTGTGATGGATATGGCATGAGTGTGGAATAAGTTGAGCATCTGATAATAGGTAGGTTTACAGTGCTTTTAATATATATTGTATCACTGCAAATGATAATTTACTTAGGTTGACATGGATTTATCATAAATGGGGTGTGATATAAAAAAATCCCAAGTGCATCCATCATTTTAGAGCATGTTTGCTGTTGAAAGTGTTTATAGTATATAATATATCCAAGAATCTCATTCTTCAGCATTGGGATTTGGGACATATACTACCCCTTCATTATTTATTGATAGAACACTCCACAAGTGACAAATTTTACATCACCACCACCTATTAATTACATTAGATCAGATAAGATACTCTCTTTTTGTTCCTACTAAAAAATTATGGAAAAATCAATACGAAGGTCACATGCATTTTCAGCCACCTTCCCTCCAGTATTTAGCTTGAGTGTGGATTACATTGCTTTTAACAGCCTATGGATAAGAGGGTCATATTGACATTTGAGTAGACACCAAAAATTGGAATATGCTTTGTGAAAATACAATGAACACACTTCAAATAAACCAAGAGGGGGATGAAGTGGTTTAAACAAGGAATTTAAAATTTTACTTAAAACAATTTGTGGAATATGTAATCAGAATCGTATCACTTAAAATCTTTTAAAATTAGAACCTTTCTTCCAACCAAGATCACCCTTGGAATTCAAGTAATGCCAGAAAATAAATCTTGTTGATAATTTCTTGATCACCCAAAAACAAACAATGAGAAATGAATAGAATTAGAATAAAGAACTCAACGATCTATACTAGTTCACCTCACAACCTTGGAGGCTACATCTAGTGACTTCCAACCAACTCTTGGTTAGAGATTCCACTAAAACAAATATTATTCTTTACAAGCTTTTACAACAGATCTCCCTTGTCAAATCTAGACAAAGATACAAAATCTAAACCTTATAGATTCCTTAAGATCAAGAACCTAAGAACACTACTTAGTTCTATCCTCTAGAGAACCCTTCTCCAGAAACAGCTTTAAAGAAACTATTTGTTTTTAGAAAACAACACAGACTTTTAAACAAACAAAAGAACTAACACAGTCTAGAGTTCAAGAAAGATATCGCCTCATGATCCTTAGCAAATGAATGAGATGAACACTAACAATCAAACAGAGTTTGAATGCATGAATGTATAGTACAACTTTCTTGAAGACCTTTGTTTAAAACCTTGCTTAAAACTTCATCCACAATCAATTGTGAATCCTATGTTTAGATGAAGAATGTTTTTGACTCAGAACGAATTCTTTCTCAGATTCTAAAGCTTTGTGAGTATTGGGTATTTCGTAGAAATGATTTATAGGACATTACAAAATAATAAACCCACAAGCTATTTATAAAAAAAATAGTTTTAACAGAATGTAATCGATTAAATCGCAAGCGTAATCAATCAATTTAATAAATGTAATCGATTAATACACCATTTAATCGATTAAACTGTTCTTAAGCTTTCTGGAAAATGTTTATGAACATGATAATCGATTATAGCGACAAGTAATCGATTAAAGTAGCAAAGCATAGTTTTTCAATAGGCTTATGTAATTGATTATGATCCATGGTAATCGATTAAAGCAGCAATGCATGGTTTTCATTTAACACTATATAATTGATTACAAGAACACTATAATTGATTAATGTGTTCTTCATGGCTTTTCCAGATTAAAAACGAAAGCATGTAATCGATTATAATACCAAGTAATTGATTAAAATGGTAAGTTTTTCATATTTCAAAAACTTCAACCATGAGAACATGAACTGTGCAAACTCATTTAAAAACCTTAGTTTATTAATCAAAGACATGTATGCATGAGGATGAGAATGCAAATGCAATGAAGGATCATAAGGAAATACACTTAAGCCACTTAGACAATTACAAATGCCATCAAAATGATTGGGCATGTAAAAAGCTAAAACTTCAAGCTCTCTTTGCTTCAATCTTCTTGCAGCTTCTTTTAAATCCAACACTTTGTGTATTGTGTTTGCTTGGCATTGTTACAAAAGCATTAATGCATTAATCCCTTTCTCTTATTTCTCTGTCTTAGTCATAATCCAAAAAACCCTTTCCCACTAGTACTACTACTATACTCCATGTTTTCTCATTGCATTTGCCACTTTTTGTTGTTATTTAAAACAACCTCGTTCAACACTAAAACACATGTCACACACCAATATGGTTCCTCTTCAACCATGAATCTTCCTTCCTTTTTCTTTTTTCTATCAGAGCTTTCTTTTGTTGTTATAATTTTTACTATGTTTTCATTGTTAGAGTCTTGAATTGGTGGTTTATGGTTGCCACTCTTTATTTATAGAACCAGGTTATTGTGTCCTACATCCTGGCTATTATCACTATATGCTGATTTATACAGTGCTTTTAGTGACCAAAGGTTGAGACTTTTAACACATAAGAACAATGTCTTCTTCTGGTTATGCTACAACCACTGCTTTGTTTATTCTGTTTCTGGCTGGGTTTGCTGCAAAAGTTACCTTTTGCTTTTCCACCAAGGTAAATTCAAACAGTGGCTTCTTTGTTTAGCGTCAATGATATGGTGTTGACTAAGTTTTGGGGGTCTTAACTGAAGTGTAGAATATGGATTGGATGGCAGGTTTATGTAGTGTACATGGGAAGCAAAAGTGGGGAACCTGCATATGATATTCTGAATGAAAATCATTAAATTCATGCTTCTGTTCATAGTGGAAGGTCAGAGTTATGACCACTTTTTCTTTTGTTGGCAAATTCTGTAAGTCTTTTTTAGTTACTTGCATTTCTTAACCACCCCTTGTTTTAAATAAGTGATTTTTCCCCTCATTGTAATGTATTGATAGCATTGAACAAGCCCTAGCTTCTCATATTTATACCTACAAACATGGATTAGTGGCTTGGCAGCCAAATTTATGGCTGAACAGGCTTCTGTAGTATCCAGTATGTCAGAGGAAGTTTCCTGCTGATATATTTTATTTTCCCTTTTCTCAACTACTTAATTTTAACCTCAAAACTTGTTTTAATGGTGATTTTTGTTATTGTGACTTGTGTGTATAAATTTAACCACAATTGCCAGGAGTTGTTTTTGTTTTACACAATTACAAAGGAAAGGTGCACACGACTCACTCATGGGATTTTATGGGACTTCTTGATGACCAAACCATGGAGACTCTTGGTTACTCAATCAGAAACCAAGAAAATATCATCATTGGTTTCATTGATACTGGTTACCTAGTTACTAGCCTTACCATTTTGCAGAAAAGTTTTGGTCTCCATGGTAAGTTCATTACTTCCATGTAGCATAATTGCATTTATTCGTCCACACTTCATTTATTACTTTAGTGGCACAGTCTCGGTCCCTTCATTCCCTTCCTTTTATCCCTAGCAGACTTAAGGAAAGTATAATTAATAACATTGGAAAATGGGCTTCAAATGCCATTACTATGTTAGTCAAATTCTTATTACTATGTGTAGCTTTTCAGTTACTTAAATCATTTTCCGTAAAGAATAACAAAACCAGGCTGAAATATATATATGTTTTTCCATTTCTTGTTTCTTGTTGGTATAATTCCTGCAAAGAGAAATATCAACAAACACTACACTACTCGAATTTGTTAGTAATCACAAAATTATATGACTCACACTCCTTATTTAATGAACCTCATTCATAATTTTACAATTTTTGATAAATTTTTGTAAATAAAAGATAATGAGTTAAGAAGTATATTGCTAGCCTTCTTCTACCTACAACATATGAAACTCAATCTTGAAAACATGCATTAGAAAAAAATGGTATAGGACATTAATCACTGATGCTAAAAATACTCAATTAACATGACAACCTTAATTATTGGATTTCGATAATAAATTGGGAATGATAATGAGTTTGTTCTTTTCTTCTCTTTTTTTTTTTTCAAAATGACTATTCACTCAGGAATATGGCCAGAATCCCCAAGCTTCAGTGACACCGACATGCTTACAGTGCCACCTACCTGGAAAGGCCAATGTCAATCAGGGGACGAATTCAATGCCTCATATTGCAACAGGTTTGTGGCTGAAACCTTATCCTCATGTGGTTTCATTTTTCACCTCACAGACCAAAAATACAAGTCATGTTTCATCGGCTGGAAATGAAGGCAGTGCTGGCTCTTAAGTATATGAATTTCGCCATACACCATACAAGTTAAAATAAGTACGGGTATGGTTACACGGGGGCAGATATATGCTTATGACTCATTGTAGTCACTAATGAACTCAACTGAATAAAATAATCCCTCAGTCCATTTGCATTTAAAAAGTCCTAGCTAAAACTTTTCTATGTTAAACTTGGTCAGGGTAATGTATGCAGTTATTCACTATTGGAATTGCAACATTTGAGCAAGAATATTCTGGTTGATATGTTCTTCATATTGATGATTCATCCCAAATACTCAATCACAACTTTACAAAATAAACAAGGCAATGACGGTTCGGAAATAGTCTTTGAAGCCGCTGTTATGAAAAATCAACACTTTCCACGATGGTTTTTAAACCGTCTTAGAATTTAGATTTCTATGTCGATTCTATTCGAAACCATCGTAGAATGTGCTTTTTTTATAAAAAAATTAAAAAATTGACAAAGGCCATATTCACATAAATTAGATTTTAATTAAGTATATGAATTTATCCATACACCATACAAGTTAAAATAAGTACATATATAGTTATAAGGGGGTAGAGATATGCTTATGACTCATTGTAGTCATTAATGAACTCAATTGAATAAAAGAATCCCTCGGTCCATTTGCATTTAAAAGTCCCAGTTAAAACTTTTCTATATTAAACTTGGTCAGGGTAATGTATGCAGTTGTTCACTCTTGGAATTGCAATAGTTGAGCAAGAATATTCCGATTGATATATTCTTCATATTGATGATTCATCCCAAACACTCAATCACAACTTTACAGAATAAACAAGGCAAGTATGTTCTCCTAATCAGTTGCATTATTTTAAAGGCACTGGTAAGAACCAATATAGGATGGAGCAATCATTATAAATATCCAAAGGAAGTAAAAGGTGTATAAACACAAATCATCAGCATTTTTCTAGCTTAAGTTTCTAACTTTAGTAAGTACACATAGTTTATAAGCAACCACAATGTTGGGACTTAACTTTGATAGCTACACGCCATTGTAGGACCTATGAAAGAAGAGAATAAGAAAGATTTGTATATATATCTACTTACACGAATGAATTTATCATTATATGGGTCCCATATATCTGGGTCGATTCCATTTATTATACCATGGAACTTGTGAAGATGAGGAGCAATTATAGGATTACCACAATCTCTCTTGAATATGTGGTAAAGACCTGCCAAATATGCATCACCAAGATGTAAAAATCACAATCAATTTCTTCATTTCAAATTACTAACTCTGTTTAAATTCCAAAATTTATATTATGAAGGGGGAATAATCAATACTTACAGTTGTAGCTTTGTCAAGATATGCCATAGCTTTTCCAATGGATTGAGCTCCAAATTAAAGTTTATGAATTGTGAAGACAACTCGTGCTTTACTAAGACCATAGCGTGTATAGTTGTCTTTAAATAGCCATGCAACTAGAGCACTTGACCAATCATGGTAGTGGATGATATCCTACCCATTGGTTAGAGCCAATTAAAATACATCCTTTGTGACAATGTTTTTTTATTCCAAAAGGTATGATAATATACATTGTTAAACCTAAGATCACTTGATTTATATAAATGGTATGTTAAATAATTCAGAAAGAGAAATGTTTAGCCCAAGTAGGAAAGTTGATCACTTGGAAATGAGCTGATAATATTTTTTGTTGTTTTATCCATAGGAACTTTAGTTTCAATTACACAAATGCATGCAACTACACAAGGAAGGCATAAATCAACAACAAAAAATGTAAAATACCAGTAATGTGTACAAAATGAACAGTTTAGTCACTAGTAAAATGATATCTCTTACAAGATGAATCATGAATTATAAATAACTATGGTTAAGAGAGTACAATCAAGATATACCTTCAATGTCTACTGATTTACACATGCCACCAACCGTGTGATGTTTCTCCAAAACTGTGATATTCTTATAACCAAGCTTGGCTAGTGCATAAGCTGTTGATAGGCCACTTGGACCAACACCAATTATTTCAATTCTTGTGTGGTCCTCTATTGATCTTTCTAGATCCATCTTGTATGAATTTGAAATTTGAATGTAAAAATCTATAAAACCTGTTGAAATCAAGTGACAAACACAGTCAAACTACTATCGACTCACTAGTACTTATATACATACATCATCTAACTTTCAACCTTTGGGAACAAAGTCAAACCTAACAATTACATAAAGATAAATTTCATACCTCAATCACTCAATGTGGGAGCATAGATTGAGGTGGTTTGGGCACATTATAAGACAACCACTGGATGCTCCTGTAAGAACAAGAGTTTGTTACCAAGAGCTCGACACAAAGAGAGGTAGAGGTCGACCGAAACTTACCTGAGGAAAGGTAGTTAAACAAGACCTAATAGAGTGGGATATAAATTGGTAGATGGTATGTCTTAGGACGGAGTGGAGAAAAGCTATAAGCTTGGTGGAGGGTTAAACCCATTAGTAGTTCTATGTTCCAGTCATTCCCTTGTTTTAGTTATTTTCCTATTCTTTTATCCTTTCTTCCTTTAACCCCTTTTATCTCCTTGTCTTATTTCCACGTTTTTCTTCCCCTCTCCCTTTCTCTTTCTATCTAATTTCCGATTTATCGTTGGGTTCATCTACCACCGACCCCAATTAACTTGGGTTAAAGGTGTTGTTGATGTTGATGTTGATGAATCACTCAATGCGCTAAGGCCTTCTCGCTAGAAACCAAAGTAAAGAGTAGTTATGAGTCTTATGACTTAGCACATAGATAGTTATACTGATTTAACATGAAGTGTGTTGTCGATATATGTCATTAGTAATATAAAAATGTTGTCCAGGTTTATCATCTTCGCAATACATGCCAACTTAATATATATAATTTAGAATAGCTAGCCTTTCAGCATTGAGACGTTTGACATACTTGAAACTAATTTGAATTTGAATTTGACAATAAGGATTTTGATTATATTGAAAACAACATAATGATAATGATGATGATAATCCCACTACAATTGTATAACATCTAATTTTGTTTTCGCATATCCCCAAACAACATGGCATGAACCAATGCAAATTATACCCTTTTTGATGTCTTTGATATCCCATTTACAAAATTAAACTAAGTAGTCGCGAACCACTTCGAGTCCAACCATCGCAAATTGAATTCCCCCTAGCAGCATCACCATGTACATGTAACACAAACAACAACAACAACAACAACAACAACAAAATTAAAAATTAAAAAACCCTAAGAAACCTAAGCTAAATTGACATGTCTGTGGCCAAACTCAGCTCACCTCTCTCAAATTCCCTACCAGTAAGGGCTAGGAACCAACACGGTGGGTGAAAGCAAAAGCTGTGAAAACCCTAACTGACCAGAAGTTGGGGAAAACAAAAGCCCCAATGACAATTGAGGGTAAGACACCAACTACGAATTCAAACACCCAAACGACACAGGCGAAGACAACATTTGAAGCGATGATGGTGCCTGCAATGGAACCATCCCTTGCTGCTGTTGTTCTTGCTAAGGCTAAGGATAAGGTTGAGGTTGAACCTGAGGCGATATCGATGGCGGTGGAGGCAAGGGCAAAAAGCTTGAAAAGTGCTTGGCGTTTGCATCAACGAGAGTCTGCAGATCGCGCATGTAGGTGGAGATAGGTTACTTAGAAGGGGTGTGGACGGTGGGGAACAACAACAGTCCATAACGAAATGAGGGTCTCGATCGAGGTAGAGAGGGGAGAAGGAAGAATCGAAGCAACGAGGTAGGGGAGGAGTCGGAGAGTGAGAAACGAAATAGTAGAGGGCGAGATAAAAATTAAAAACACCCTTTTAAGACGATTTTTGCAAAATATTTTAAAAATGATAGTCTTCTAAGATGATTTTTGCGAAACTGTAATAGAATGGCAGTTTACAAAAACCGTCTTTGATAAAAAAAACCTCATATGTACAAAATTGTCATTCCTTATATACTAAGATAGTTTTTGGGGATCGTTATCGAAGATGCATTGTAAAAAACTATTTTTTAGCAGTAACAAGATATTTAAAAATTTGCATCTAAATTTTGTCATAAGTAATATTATCTCTTAGTAAATTCAGCTCCAAGCATTCCTATGAGAGCCAATGACATTCCACGAGTATATCCCAAAAACCAATGTGGGACGAATGCTATTTTGGGTTTGGATATTTTGAATGAATCAAGCTATATAATAGATGTCACTCTAATGGTGAGTTATGACTATGTTTTTTCTTTGAGCTTGGTCTTGATTGGAGGTATACAAATTCTTATGCAACCCAGGAAGTAAGTATTAGGGTGATTTACACCAATAGGTTATAAGCAACCACATAAGTGAACTTTGACACAACACTTTAACCCAAAACCTTAATACCAAGTTTATGGGTCTCCTCCTCACTTATATGATGCTCAACTTTTTCATTACTACCCAATGTAGGATTTCACCTCACATTAGCACTCCAACAATCTCCCCCTCAAGTGTGAGTCTCTTCCACATGGTAGTCTCCTCAAGAAAAAGTCATTTTCAATCTAAGAGTATCTAATGGTAACCCTTAGAGCTTAACTATGATTGTCCCGACTCGTTTAGCCATTGCTACCAGCATGCTCTAGTACTTTGCATTGTTTTTCATTCTCCATCATTCTACGGTCATGGGACACGCTGCCTAGACCTCCATGCATGGACTCATCGTCAGGAAGACTTCCAATACAAGGGATTCTCATGTCCATGGATCCACCACCCACTTCACTATACTCGTCTGAGCTGGTCACCAATTCAAACCTTACTCTAATACCAATTATTGTGCAATCAAAAGTGATGGAGGTCATTGCAAGCTAAAGGTCTAGAAGGATAGCTTGAAGCACTTCTTTTGGTGAGCTTTAAAGGACCAATGACAAGAGCTAGAACTCAAGCACTTCAAGACCACATCAAAGATAATTTGGACAAGCATGAAGAAGCACACTAACTCAAGGATAACAAGGGCTGGATCTTAATGTCTCAAGTTCAATTTAATTCCATAAATTCTAGTACTTGTTAGTAGCAAAAATAATTGCAATAAAAAGATCTTTAAGGGCATTTGTGTAAAGCATTGTAGGTGCACTTGTGTGTGAATTTTTTGGCACCTTTGTAAGCTTGAAAACTGCACTTAGAAACTTAAAATTGCACCTTGGATCGCGAAGGTTCAGCCGAGAGTCACTTAGTCCTTAGCTTGCATTAGGCTTCATTAAGTGTGCACTACAAGCTTCATTTTCATTGTCATTTCACTTGCATTTAGCTTGTAATTTCTTGACCTATATAAGTTGCCCCAAAATTGAATGTAACTAACTTTTGTTCATTTGAATGCAAATCAGAATTTTTGTGAGAGTTTCTCTCTTGTTCTTGTGCAAGAACCTCTTGGGTCTTATCAATGGTTTCTCAATGCTATTGTGGTGATTCTTCCTAGCTTATTGGAGAGCTTCTCCATGGTGTCTTCCATCTTCATCCCTAACCTTTCTTTCATCTTCCATTGCTGCAATTAAAAGCTTCCAAACAGCCACATGTTTCGCGTGACATGTTGGACAACTTGTGTTCTTGAAGTTTGCTTGAAGATTGGGTTTCATTGCAAGGTAGATTTGGGAAATTCAATGTCTAATGGGTTTAGACACACATCATGTGGTATCTAGAGCCTAATCCTTGTGGAATTCTTCTTCAAGTTCAGTTCTAAGAACTTCTCCAAAGGTAACAACTACACCTTATTCAAAAATCTTAAATCTTCTTCAATTCCTTGTTTTCTTGTTTTTTTTCGTTTGATTCTTGGTGGTGTGGCTTGTATAGTGATTCCACAACATAACCCTTGTATTTTCTTCAAGTTTTCGTGTGATTACATGATCTTCATGTCTTCATGTTCTTCATTTTCTTCATATGTTCTTTATATATTTCTAATTTTCTAGTCTTAATTCTTGTCAATTTTTGTTAGTAGTGTTTTTTTTTTCTGTGTTGTATGACCACTTGTTTTGATTCTAATCTCATGCCTAAACTGAATTGAGTTGTTAGAAGCAAATTTTACAATTGTTATACATAGTTTTTTTAGTGATTCATTGAGTTTCCTTAAGAATTCTTGAACTTGTGCAAAAGAAAAACAAAAGCTTACAAAAAAAATTTGTTAAAGAAGCAAGAAAATGCAAACAAAAAACCAATAGGTACAGCCAAAGAATTTGTTGATTGGTGGCTGGAAAAGTATAAATAAAAACGGAATTTAGAAGCAAAACAAAGTTACAAAAGCTACAAGTTCAAATTTCCGTTGAACCACAAAATTAAGTGAAATTGTATGACATGCAAACTTGTTGAAATTTGGCTTCTAGCAATTGAATTTGATTGGTATATCCTCCATGTGAAGTTTGGTACAACCAAAATATCCTTGAGTTGTCTCATTAAATTCCAATTTGAGTTGTGTTTTTCTAAAAAATTTGCTTTTGTTGCTTGTTTCTTAAAATTTTCAAGGTTTTGTCTTAGAGTTTTCTTGTTCTTGGACTCTTGAGTCTAGCCTAGAATTGTTTCCTATTTCACTATAGTAAAGAAGCTTGATTTGATTAGAAGTTTTTGCTTAAGAACTATAGAGAGGAACAAGAGTGGAAAAAGGCAAGACAAAACATTAAAGAAAGAACCTAGATAAAGTGTTCAAACATGAGTGTGAGTGGTAAACACTTAGAGAGTGGTGAAAATTTTCTTATATACTTGTGTTTTTGCTAACCATTTCTTTTGATGGAAGAGCCCAATAGGAAATGAGGCTTTGTCACCTAGGACCTCTAGGTTGATGAAAGCCATGACAAAACAGATGGAAGACTTACAAACCAAAATGGATGCAAGATTTGAGGAGTTACAAAGGGAGACTCAAAGAAGGAGAGATCCCATTGGAAGTGTGGACGAAGAGGCTCATGGTAATAGGAGGGTGAGTGAGTATGCTTCCTCTCATGGAGGAAATTTTGGAGATGAGGAGAATGAGAGGGGAGATTGGAGAGAATATAATAATAGAAGAGAAAATAATAGGATACACAATCCTAGGAGGAAAAATAGAGATGAGGAAGATTAGAGGTTGAGGAGAGAAGAGAGAGATGGGAGGAATGGAGCATTGAGTGGACTAAAAATAAAAATTCCTTGACACTTATGATCTAGAAGAGTACTTTGAGTGGGAGATGAAAGTAGAACAAATTTTCTCATGCCAACAATTTGATGAAGAAAAGAAAGTGATTCTAGCAACTCTAGAATTTGATGGCTATGCTTTGGTGTGGTGGAACCAAATTCAAATGGACATATGAAGGTTGAGGAGACAAAGAATAAATGGCTGGAATGACTTGAAGATTGTCTTGAGAGAAAGATTTGTTCTCACTTATCACTTATTATGCAAGAGAAGTCCACAACAAGCTCCAAAGACATTTCCAAGGCTACAAGAGTGTTGATGAATACTATAAAGAGATGGAATTGATGATGATGAGGGCTGAAATTGTGGAGGGTCAAGAGACAACCATGGCTAGGTTCCTTCATGACTTGGATAGAGAAATTCAAGATGTGATGGAGCTACATTCTTATGCCATAATTGAAGATCTAGTCCACAAAGCTCAAAGGGTGGAGCAACAACTAAAAAGGAGAAAAACTTCCAAATTCCCCAATGGGGCTGCAAATTCCAGCTGGAAAGACAAGCCTAAAAGGGAGGTTTCTCAAGTGAAAATAAAGAAGAAAAGGTGAAAAAAATTAGTGATCCAACTCCAACAAGATAAAGCAATATCAAGTGTTTTAAGTTCCTTAATAAAGGTCACATTGTTTCCCAATGTCCCAGCAAGAGAACAATGATTTTGCTTAAGGATTGAGACATAAAAAGTGAGTCTTCAAGTGACTCAAATAGTTTTTCAAGTGAAGAAGAAGAAGAGATTACACTAGTGGAGGCCGAGGAAGGTGATCTCTTGATGATAAGGAGAATGTTGAGCAATTTTTGCCTAGAAAAAGAGGAAACTCAAAGAGAAATTTTTTTTCACAGAAGGTGCTTAGTTGAAAAGAAAGTGTGCTCACTTGTCATTGATGGAGGGAGCTGCACCAATGTGGCTAGTGTAAGGCTTGTTGAGAAATTACACTTGCCAACCACAAAACATCTAAGGCCATACAAGCTACAATCGCTTAGTGAAAGTGGAGAAGTGGTGGTAAATTCTCAATTGCTCATTCCTTTTTCTATTAATGCTTATAATGATGAGGTTCTTTGTGATATTATACCTATGGAGGCTAGACATATCCTTCTTGGTAGGCCTTGACAATATGATAGAAAAGTGATACATAATGGCATGGAGAACACTTTTGAGTTTGAGCACTTAGGCAAGAAAATTATATTTGAGGCCTTTGGCTCCTAGATAAGTGTGTGAGGATGAAAGAAAAGAGAATTCATGAGTTGAAAAGAATACTACACTTGGAAAAAAAACTGCACACAAAAAGGCAAAGAAAGTGAGCTACCAAAGAGAAAAACTAGTGAGAAGAAAAGAAAAGAGAAAGAAATGAGAGCAAAAAAATTCATGGGATTAAAGAAAGTTTGTTCTTAAGTGAAAAGGAAATTAAGAGAGTGTTATTGGTACAACAACCTCTTTATTATATGCTTCCTAACTCCCTTTATTTACATGTTGAAAAAGAAGGAGAAAAATTGCCCAAAGCTATGCAATCTCTTTTGGAGGAATATGAAGATGTTTTTCCAAAGGAAGTTCTTAAAGGCTTGCCTCCTTTAAGAGGCATAGAGCACCAAATTGATTTGATTCTAGTTGTTCACTCCCTAATAGACAAGCATATAAGACTTCACCCATGGAAGCTAAAGAGATACAAACACAAGTGGAAAAGCTACTTGACAAAGACTATTTCCTTATTCCTTTTCAAATTGTTTATGGCTTTAATCCTGTAACTCCTCTTGATTTATTGCCATTACTTTTTAACACTTCTTCTATGATTAATCATGATGCTTTGTCTAAAGCTTCTTATGTTAGGAAATTGCATGAACAAGTAAAGGCACATGTGGAGAGAAGGATGGAACAATATGCAAAGCAAGTCAATAAGCACA
This sequence comes from Glycine tomentella, assembly GCA_007407185.1. Classification (NCBI taxonomy): domain Eukaryota; kingdom Viridiplantae; phylum Streptophyta; class Magnoliopsida; order Fabales; family Fabaceae; genus Glycine; species Glycine tomentella. Next base: position 252,624 of record PYAF01000687.1, on the reverse strand, counting down.
AGAAGCAAGTTGTCTTTAATGAAGTAGATTTGGTTTGGCTTCATTTGAGGAAAGATAGATTTCATCATGAAAAGAAATACAAGCTCCAACCTAGAGGAGATGGACCTTTCAAGATTTTAGAGAGGATCAACAACAATACTTATAAACTTGAGTTGCCTAGTAAGTATGGTATGAGTAATACTTTCAATGTCTGTGATCTTTCTTTGTGTGATGTAGGTACAATAGAGGAAGCAAACTTGAGTTCAAGTTCCTTTCAAGAAGGAGGGGATGATGGAGGTTCATTACAAGCTAAAGGTCTAGAAGGAGAGATTGAAGCACTTTCTTTGGTGAGCTTTAAAGAACCAATGGCAAGAGCTAGAACTCAAGCACTTCAAGACCACATCAAAGCTAATTTGGACAAACATGGAGAAGCACACCAACTCAAGGATAACAAGGGATGGATTTTAATGTCTTAAGTTCAATTTAATTCCGTAAATTCTAGCACTTGTTAATAGCAAAAATAATTGCAATAAGAATACCTTTAGGGGCACTTTTGTAAAGCATTGTAGGCACTTGTGTGTGAATTTTTTGGCACCTTTGTAAGCTTGAAAATTGCACTTAGAAGCTTAAAAATTGCACCTTGGATTGCGAAGGTTCAGCTGAGAGTCACTTAGTCCTTAGTTTGCATTAGGCTTCATTAAGTGTGCACTACAAGCTTCATTTGCATTGTCATTTCACTTGCATTTAGCTTAATTTCGTGGCCTATATAAGCTGTCCCAAAACTAAATGTAACTAACTTTTGTTCATTTGAATGCAAATCAGAATTTTTTTAGAGTTTCTCTCTTGTTCTTGTGCAAGAACCTCTTGGATCTTATCAATGGCTTCTTAATGCTATTGTGGCGATTCTTCCTAGCTTATTGGAGAGCTTCTCCATAGTGTCTTCCATCTTCATCCCTAACCTTTCTTCCATCTTCCATTACTGCAATTCAAAGCTTCTAAACAACCATATGTTTCACGTGAAATGCTGGACAACTTGTGTTCTTGAAGTTTGCTTGAAGATTGGGTTTCACTGCAAGGTAGATTTGGGAAATTCAATGTCTAATGGGTTTAGACACACATCAAAAGGGGACCATGTAGATTTTCACCAATGGACCCTCGAGCAACCACATAAGTGAACCTGATGCCACACTTTAACCCAAAACCTTAAATGTAACGACCCACCTCCTCGCTACGATATTACTGACTCTAATCGTGTGAATTTCAAATTTTAATGAAAACTCCATTAATTTGATTATGAAAATGGTAGTAATTTTTCGTGATAATACAATTATCATATAACAGAACAAATACATAAATGGATACATATGGATGTAAATTTAAAACATTACATGTCATTCACATGTCAGAACATAATCTAGTTGTATTTACAAATATTTACGTTTGAAATTTCATGACCAACAAAAAGAATCAAGGGACTAACTAAGAAAGTGTTGATTAACAAAACACAACTCTTTTCCAAAAAGAATTCCAATGTTATCACGTCGATTTGGCGGCTCCAACCAAAAAGAAGATGTCCCTCCAAGGTCACCTACTACTGCTCATATGCTCACACGAACCAAAGTTCACGATCATCACAGGTACCAACCACACAGTACAACAAATGTAAGGGTGAGTTTATTATATAAAACCAATAATCATCAGGTAAAAACAATTGGAAATGAAACAACATTAACAATCACAATCATTACCAAAAGTCTATCAGTCCAATACACACTCAAAAAACCCATCATCCAATTCACTTCACAACTCAAACAACCATGCTTAAAATGATGCATGCATTTGACTCATCTCTCAGAATGCAATGTGGTATCATCCTCATGGAAATAGTCTCTCTCAGGAAAATGATGTAGTAGCTCGTCGAGGTCACCCTGTCGTGCACTGGTCGCTCCCCCTCCCCCCCATGGTGATCAGCCCTGAATCACAAGGCGGTTCCAAACAGAGTGATTCCCCTAGTACCCTTGTACTTACAGCCACCATTCTATTTCCATCCATGAAATGTGAAGTATGAACATGGGCACCATCAATGCAATGACCATGGATAGATAGGGACCAGAATTTTAACAATCCTTTTCTCTCTTGGGATGCTTAAAATATGTAAACCCACCTTCGCAAGGTTATCCAGTCATGCACCCCCATGTACATACACAATATCACCGATACACTGACCATGGATAGATAGGGACCGAAATTTTAAACAATCTCATTCTCTCTTAGGATGCTTAAAATTCGTAAACCCACCCTCGCAAGGTTATCCAACCGGTCAATGTACCCCACATGGACATACACAATATACAACCATAGGCACCATCAATGCACTGACTATGGAGAGCTATGGATCATAATTTTAAACAATCTCATTCTCTTTTAGGATGCTTAAAATTCGTAAACTCACCCTCGAAAGGTTATCCAATTAGGCACCCCCATAGTATTCATGTATATCCACATCACACATTTCAATATCATCATCATACATATTAAACTCATCTCATTTCAACATCAACAACCAATTCATCATCATCTCATTTAAATAGCATAAACCACATCATCATTATATCATTCAATCATCACTAACACAACAATAACATCTAATTTCAACATTATCAACCACATTAACATTATCTCATTTAAACATCTCCAAACACGTAAACATTATCTCATTTCAACATCATCATCATAATCATCAATATCATCTCATTCATTCAGAATCCTTATTATCACGAGACTGGTATTTTAGGAAAATTCTAAATTAAAGAGGAGGACTACAGTATAGAAAAAAAAAACTCTCATGCCCATTTAAAAATTTAGTAAAGAATTAAATAGAGAACGAATTATAAAATTTTGGGCAAAGTCTCCTCTGTAATTAAGATTTTTTCCAAAAATCCAATCAACACAACAATAACAATAACATCATTCACAATTTTATCCATCAACAAGCAAATTCATCGCATTCCATTAGTTAAAAACATCATTTGCCTTGAAAACGAGCACACACAGGAACAAACACACATCACTCATAAATACATCGCATCCCATTAGTTAAAAACTTAGTTTTTCTTGAAAAACCAGCACACAGTAGGGACCGGCAGTTATCTTCTTAGTTGGACTCCCTGGCCCCCAACTATGGTATCTAAACTATCGCCAAAATAATAAATTCCCCTTACCTAACTAGTGGTTCTCCTTGTTACAGCCTAGAGATGTTGTTTCATGATCCTTTGAATACATGTGCTTGTCCGAACGCAGAGCTCTATATACCAAATTGAAGATAATTTAGCATAGATTTCAAAAACAAAGCTAACATTAGCATTGGGGGTCAAATACCCACTCAAATTTAAAAAGAGGCTAAAATGGTGTTTTGGGAGTCCACATCAAAAGAAATCATTTTGAAATTTCGATCACACCAATGTGACTAGGGTTCAACAAGGATCACAGAAATGACATCAGTTTCATAAAAAGGAGACTTTTATAACATCTCATTTTCAAAGGGTTTTCAAAAGAAGTGTAAAACTCCCACCAACGGTATCCAAAACATAAGAGACACTAAGAGAAGCTTAAACTAGCTAGAAGAAGACAAAAGAAACCAAGATTACCTCAAGGAAACCAAGAAAGGAAGATTGGAAGCTCTGTTCTCTTCCAAAACTTCGAGAAGAGTTTCAAAGATTCTGCTCCGATTAAAAGGTTCCTCTTCTTGCGGTGGTCCAATGGCAAGCAATGGCAGCCCGTGGTGGCCATCGGTGGTCTTAGGTGGTGGAGGATGATGGTGGGAGGTGGGGTGGCTGTTTGGAGGAAGAAGAAGCTCCATTTTCGTGATTTGGAGGCTGCTGTAAGTATTTATTGTTGATTTGAAGGAATGCTGAACTAAGGGGGAGCTTTTTAAAGATTAAAGAACTTGGAATAGTTTTGGCTTTCAACATGTTTGAAGGTTTGAAGGCTTGAAGATCAAATTTATGATTCAATGTAAAAGGAAAAGAAGCCTTCTGTTGATCCAAGTTTCTATATGTTTTTTCATTAATAATCATTCATGCATTACAT
>PYAF01000687.1:180682-248456 GCA_007407185.1 Glycine tomentella | reverse complement strand
ATCTAATAGGGTTTTAGATCTCTGAACTTCATCTAGGGTTGATGAAGAGGAGCTTGTAAATTGCTTGTAAGGATTGTTGTTGATATAGTGGAACTCTACTCTAGTGTTGAGTAGAAGAAACTGGATGTAGCCTCATAGGTTTTGAGGTGAACCAGTATAAATCTTGTGCTCTTTCATTTACTGCATGTTTGATTAATTCATGGTTTGATTTCTGAAAATTAATTTGGTTGTTAAGGCATTACAAATCTTGGAGGATGTTTGAATAAAGTTTTCTTCATTGGTTTTTGATAAAGATCCAAAGGGAAATTAAACTCTGATATTTTACTTGGAAAGAAATTTTAAATTTACCAAGGCTAACCAATTCACCCCCCCTCTTGGTTAAGTGTGAAGTGTTCCTTCATTTTAACATTTATCACCGCATTGACTTACCCAGGCGAGCAAAAATGCCTGCAAAATTTGCCCCGGCAAGATGACCCAATTTCAAAATTTCTACTTTTGTGAAAAAATTAATTTCTCACAGTCTAGATGTTATTTTGACAATCCCAACGATCAAACATTACATATGTAGGTTAGAAGTCCACCTTTAAAATATAAAGGCGATCCAATGGTTAACCAATCCAAAATGGTGATTTTACTAAGACAGGTTTCGAGTCAAACTCGTAATCACTCAATTACAACGCAGCTCCAACAACTCCATATAAATTGACATCTACACCAAGCGATTGCGCATGGATAATTCACATAATATTTCAATTAATCTTAACTAATCAAATAATCAAACAAGCACAACAAATACACCAAATATCTATTTTCAGTTATCGAAATTTCAATGTGTTACATGAAAGACTCGGGTTTATGGGTTTTCTCACTTATATGATGCTCAACTTTTTCATTACTATCCAATGTGAAAATTCACCTACTGTATTCCAAAAAAAAAACAATGCTTAAATATTTCTTACCACTAAAGAAATTCATTATTTAAGATTAAGTTAAATTGCAGTGCAAAATGATATTTATGCAGTTCAGGAAGTAACAACCAACAAATAAATAAACACAAAAGTTGGCCCAAAACTAATGCACCTATAAGAACAACGATGGGCTTCGCTCAAATTTAACCACTCGATATAATAGAAATAATATAACAAGGTAAATGTTATATCCACTCCCATTTTTTCTAAGTACACTCTCATTTTATTTTAATTTAATTTTTTTTGATATCATTAATACTCTCTAGTCCCAAAATACCCTCATAGATGGTTAATCATTATTTTGGAAAGTAGTCTCTAGAATGTTGTTTTAGTTTTTTTCATTTTGAAAATTAATTTCTGGAACGCAAAATCTGAAACAACATTCCAGAAAGTAGTTTCCATAATACAACAATAATGTTCTAGAAAGTAGTTTTCAGAATGTTTTTTTAGATTTTTTCTTCTTTTGAAAAGTACAAAATTTAAAACAACATTCTAGAATTTTAAAATAAACACAAAAAATAACTGTATAGAATTTAATTTTTAATTTTCTTCCTTCACAACTTTATTTTAATTAATTATGCATAAATCAAAAAAGGAACACAAATGTAATGTGTTTGAGAGCTTTGAGGATGAAGAAACCCTAATGTTAAAGAGACCAGACAAGCAACAAAGATTGGAGCAAGATATTGAATCAAAGGTCATAAAGGGAGTGAAAGGGAGGAATGATTCTAATGAAAGAGAGGGGGAGTGTTCGTTGCCTTGGAAGAAGTGTATTGTCGTGGGGGAGGAAGAGTGTTACACTCTAATGAAAAGAATAAGGTTTGAAAAAAGAAGATCATTTAAGTTATAACCAAATTAAAATAGGAAAGTGTAGTGTACTTAGAAAAAAAGGAGAATGAATATAGCATTTGCCTATAACAAAAAGGTAATAAAATAAAAGATAAAATATTTCTTTGTCCCTTCTAAAATCTTTATATTTAGGTTTAGTCTCTTCAAATTTTGGCTTCGTTGTACATTTTATTACTTAAGTATCACAATTTTTCAAATTCTTATCATTTAAGTTTTTTTTTCATGCATTTTATCATTATATTTTTCAATTTTCACAAATTTTACCATCTTGTTGGAAACAAAATAATGTCTTTTTACAAAGAAAAAATAAAAAACGGTAACAAAACAATGCTATTTTTTAGGGACATGTAAGCACTTGGTTATACATTTATGAAATCAGTAAAATGGGCAAAAAGAATGAGTGATAAAATTCACAAAATGATATTAGTTTAGTGTTAAAAATTGCAATTAAACCTTTTTTTTTTTTCATCCTAACTTGATCCCTCAAAATATAAAATGTGTTTTCATTCAATTGTTTAACTCTATTAACTTAGTGCTGACCTGATTAACAAAGTTGCACATTAACACTATACACGTAAACATTTTAAGTGACAACATTCACGTGGCAAGTGTTTTTTTCGTCCCTAAATACTTTCAAAATGTGATTTTAATCTATAAAATTTAAAATTCAATTTTTAATTCCCATAAATTTAAAAGTCTATAAGATTCAAAATTTGATTTTAGTACTTAATTCAAAGTTTCATTCACTAACATTTTCACCTCACCAACAACAACATAGTATTGTTTAAACTACTCTTAGGGATTAGTTATGTTGAAACAACTATTATATCATCTTCTCTTATTTCTACTTTCTAAATTTTGTTTTTGAAAATTTCTTTGTAAAATAAAATTTGAAAACTGAAAAACAAAAACAAAAATCAAATACACCCAAATAAATATAAAATCACTTTATTCTTTATTCTATTTTTATTCTCTTTATTTTTTCTTCTAGCTTTATCATCTAAACATTGTGCAAATGTAGGCATATTTTCCCTACAAGTAACTGAGATCTGTCAAATAAACTAAATCCCTGTCATCATTATTATCAACAATCACATTCCTAAAATAATAATAAAAAATCTTGAGTTAAGCATTCCCTAACAACTAAACAAAGAGATTCATAAACTAACCTGTATTTAGGTCAGTACCATAATCTAGTGAAATTCTCACACTTTCATGATAGGAGGGGAAAATATAAATAAACTTTATGAGTAATACACTATAAATAAATGTTGGGTACGAATAATGATGAGTTCGAGTCTTTTGAACAAATGATTAAAAGAGATTAGTCTCGGTAAACAAACAAAGATTTTCTTTGCAATCATACACGATATGTGTACCAAAAAATATGAGTAGTGCACACTAATCCAGCTAAACATAACATATGGCATATAAAACAAATTTGTGCAATTAAATGAAATTTAAACATTACATAATAAAGTTTGAATAACATCTACAGAACATACATTGTTAAGTATCACAGTTACATACTGGTTTTTTTAAAGATGACATCAATAGCAAAACACTCTACAACATCTTCCTTTATCCCATTAAAAAAGGTACATAACCACACACAAAGTTTTTATTTAGGGCTAAAAAAGTTGACACAATTATAATTTTCCTTTGACAACATATAGCAACATATAGTGCATTGTTTTGAATTTGAGCATCAAATACGTACTCTAGCAGGAACGTGGCTTTTCAAGAGCATGAGCAAAGTTGTTAGGATAAGCCTAGGAAGGGATAAATATATCCGGATTATATTGGGTGGAGTTAAATATTTTATATGATAGTTTTATTTTATTTATGCTTAAAATAACATGATGTTGACACTTGGATAAATATTATTCATGGATGAATATCATTTAGAATTATATAAATGTATTTTCATTTACCTATTATCATGAATGAAATATCAATGCTATCTTTTTATCTTCTCTTTAGCTATAATGGTAATTTTATGTAGTTTTAGAGTAACCTAACTTTTAGCACTCTAACAATAATGCTTTCATAAGCTTACTCCCCTCTCATACAATCAACCATCATCCACTGCAACTATTACTCACTGCCCACACCCCCATCACCATCATTTACGTACATTTATATTACCCTTCCCAAACTCCACAATATCAGTCACAATCCCAATCGAATCATGATTTCGTTGTCATCTGGTTTCAACATATAATATAATCATGATTTCATTTAGTATTTGCATAAACAAAAACATTAAAATACAAAATGGAATCGCATTTCCGTTGTAACAAAAGGAGTTTCAAAAATACAAAATGGAAATATGTTTTCGCATACAAAATATGCAACGGAAACATATTTCCAATATAAAACATGGAATGCGTATAAAATCCAAAACGTTTTCATTTTGATTTTTTACACGAAAATGTATTTCCGTTTTGGATTTGTACACACTCCTTGTTCTATTATGGAAATATATTTCTGCATACAAAATCACAACTGAAACGTATTTCCATTTGTAGTCTAGGGAGTGTGTACAAAATCTAAAAATGAGAATACGTTTCAGTGTACAAAATATACAACTAAAACGTATTTCCATTTTGAATTTTGTACGCACACTCGCATACTATAACAGAAATATGTTTCTATTGTATATTTTGTACAACGAAAACATATTTTCATGGAAAGGACATTTTTAGAAAAAAAAAATTTAAAGCCCACCTGAGTAGTGTCAATAGTAATATTGGTAATATTAATAGTTCTTCCCGAGTCCAAGTTTACTAGATCTTGCTGATTTTTTTTAAGGACCTTGAGGGTAAGGTTCAATGTGAGTCCTTGGGTAATGGTAGTATGAACTTAGGAAGTCCCAAATATATCTTAAAATTAAAGTAATTAAAATATTATATTGAATGGAGTTAAATATTTTGTATTATAGTTTTATTTATTTATACTTCGAATAACATGATGTTGACACCTGATTAATATCATTTAGGATTATATAAATGTATCTCCCTTTACCTATTATCATGAATGAAATATCAATGTTATCTTATATCTTCTCTTTAGTTTTAATGGTAGTTTTATGTATTAGCCTAACTGTTGGCACTCTAACAAAACTCCAAACTAATATTCACATATATAACCATAAAACACAATCATTCATTTAAAACATCAACTTGAACTCTCAAGATACATAAATAACCATCAAACTCTGAACAAGTGCCTTTTAAGTTCAAGTCCCTTTTACTTTACTTTCTAATGGGCCTAGTATATAAAAAAAAAACATATGCTAATAACTTGCTGCCATTTCTTCTTCACTCCTGCAAAAAGAAAACATTAAAGGCTTACATTTGCAGCACAAGCAAATCACCAGAGAAGAAATAGAGAACAGATTATTGACCTGTTCATTTAGTTTTCTTTTTTTTTTTTTTTATAAAAAATAGTACATCAAACTACTCTAAACAAATTAAAGGAAACTGTTTCAAGAGTGAGTTTTAAAAAGCAGCCTATATTATTTTAAATTATTTTCAGACAACAAATTCTTCACCAAATCTATTATTGGTTTTCCGACTAAGCAGAAAAAAAATAATTTATTTGACTAGTTTCTGACCATCTCTACTATGTCTATTTTTATACTCCACCAGACAAGATTTTGCAACTGAATTGAAAACAGGCCCCTAATGTAATGAATGTTGTAATATGCAAATTTCAATGAGTTACAAAGCTAGCAAGTGGCGCTATCAAGTTCTTCACTTCACTGATGATGAAAGTCTGAGATAGAATGAGATATTGCCAAGTGCCAACAGAGTAAAAACTATACTATGAGGAAAAGAGTGCATCATAATAGTGAGTGAATTAAAATTTGAAATGTTGATAACTGCTGCAGTTATTGTTGTCGGGATTCCACGACACCCTGGACTGATATGCATGCTGATGCCATCAAAATTTGGCCAATTAAATTGATTTTAAAAGATAAATTTTCAATGTCAACAAGCATAACATATACATACATTATGCACACACAAAAACAAATTACTATTACTTATTGTTATTTATGATTGAAGGGTAATATACTAATATTTTACATCCAAAATACACTAAAATACACGCAATGGAAGTTAACAAACCTCATCATGATCATCTCCACCATCTTCCTTCTTCTTCTTGAGCCGGGTGGTACCACCTTCTTTGGTGATGGGCAGTTTCATTGCTCCAAAGGGAGTGTCAACATCAATATGTCCTTTAAAAGTGTAGCCTGTCCCCCTTCCTCTAATCATGTCCCAAAGTGCAGAGCCAAAATCCTTAGGCCTGAAGGTAATTGGAACATCAATGTCCGTTATCCCACTTTTCACGAGCTTTGCGGATTTGGCAAGTTCTGCTCCTCCAATGCTAACATCACCAAGCCAGACCTCATAATCAAGTGCATTGAGGCCCAGGTCAAAGTCATTCTTGTTGTCCAACTTCAAATGAAGAATAGCAACTGTCTCTTCGAAAGAAAACCTCTCAAACTGAATTTTATCAAGATCAATATCAGGCTTGTATGGAATGGGGATTTCTCCAGTTTTCTCCAAAGGTAGAGTGAGCTTTCCAAAGACAGGAACATCCACGATGAGATCAACCTTCACCCTATAAGGAATGATGCTTCCTGGTTTTATATCAGCATAGGTATTCCTTATGTCATCATAAATCAAAGTAAGAGGAATCTTGACTGTCTCCTCTCCATGTGCATGGATTGTGCCCGAATCCGGTATCAATCCCGAAACTAGTTTCCTCCCATCACTTTCAACCAAGTAGTTTATGTCAATTAGGGGAATTGGCACCGGATTCGGGTTCTTTATAAGAACATCAACAACTAGCTCTGCCTTCTCAAGATTAATTGATGGAATGTGTATCCCTGTGACATCTGCAGTTGGCTTACCAAACCCAATTGCTCCCTCAATCTTCTCACCAATGTCTTGAATGAAATCCTTCACTGTATCAAGAAATCCACCCTTCTCATCCTCTTCCTTAGGCTTTTCATCATCCTTAGCACCTCTTTCCACCACTTCTGGCTTATCAGATGTAGACATACCCAAATACTAATTGATAAAGCAAATTAGTTGGGCAAGATCCAACCACAACAAATCAAAGACAAAAACAGTTACAAGTTAACGTTGTCTGCAACAATCAGGATCATTATTGACAATACAAAATAACAAACTTTTCACAAGATCATTTTCTATTTTCATAGTTTCAAACATTTACTTTGTATGCAGTTTACAAATATGTACAAAAATTGGTAAAATAAAACATCAAAATGCTTTTTATTTGTAATTATTTATGACAACACAAATAGAAATAAAGGCATGTTCTATTTCTTGATCACCAGTTTCCAAAAATGCATCAAAATCCATGTGAGGGTTACACTAAAGTTAACAACTTTGCTAATGTTCTTTCTTATTTCTCAATAGATTCCTCACTGATCAAGATGAAGGGTGCCCAGAATCAAAATACCCCAACTTAATCAATGATCACATTCTAAGACACCATCCAACAAAAATCGAAAACATAAAGTGCAAAATGGTTCCAAAGCTAGCATGGTAGAATTGATCTAAAGGGAGATCCTAACAGAGAAAAACAACAGTTAATGAAATGGAAATATCAGAGGGAATGAAGAAGTAACTTAGATCAGTGATGATTGAATTGAAACTTGGGAAATCGGAGAAAGAGAGAAAGGGGTGCTTACGAAAGTAAATAAAACAAGGAGATCAAGATTTTGAGAGCCATTAATCCATCAACGGTCATATTTTTCCACACTATGTCTAACGAATAATAGCCGTTGATGGAAATGGTAAGTTTTTTTTTTTTTTTTTTTTTTTTTTTTTTTTTTTTTTTTTTTTTTTTTTTTTTTTTTAAATATTAAGATATAGCACTAGTTCATTATATTACCCGATACCGCAGGAGGCGTGGTACGTGTATGGACCATAGTGGTGTTGTCGCTCAAATCAATGATTGAGTTTCGTCGAAAATGATGTCGTTATGGGAGAGGAATTGTGCCCAATATTTTGCAACTGTTTTTTTTTTTTTTTCATTCTTTTTTTTCTTTTACTGTATAAAAAAAATAAGAATCAATAGTCAAATTTATATGAGGATCTGAATAAATTAATTTTTAAAAAATGAAAAATTAAATTTAGTTCCTAAATATATTTAAAGTGTGACAATTTAGTCTTATATATAATTTATTGACAATATTAAATTAATCCTAAAAAATATAAATATTATTAATTATCTATTTATTATTATAATTTAATAACAAAATAGTTTCACAAATAAATACAGATCCATTCAATAGAGTTATGTAGTATTCGGAACAATAACTCAATTACTACTCAATACAAGTCTTAAACTCTAGATTTGACACTAAATCAATTCATTATAATATCATAATTATTCAACCAAGGCCCAAACCCAACTAGTAGGAAGCCTGCAAAGTTTCTTCTTAAATAAGCATCGTAAATATTATAATTGCATTGAATGCAAGATGATGGTTTCACTTCCTCCATCTTATTAGATGTCACACTAATTGTTATCTTATGTTGTTCTAACTTGAAAAATAAGATAATTTGACCTATCATATAATATTATTCATTCATTATATAGAAAAACAATAGTAAACAAAAGTGTAATGATGATAGAAGTATTTCAATTGAGCTTCGCTTGAATTGACATTAACAGTGACGATCTTCTGATCAATTTTTTTTTTTTTTACTTGCTTTCGTCAAAGTTTTTTTCTTTATTTTGCTAGCTTTTTTCTTTTTTCTTTCTATTATTAGCAGTGTTAACAAATTCATGTGGCCAATATACATGACAAAAGAATACCAAATTAACAATATCTTCAGCTTTATATGTGACTACAACTTTAGTTTTTCAGAAATTTAAATGTTCATTTTTCATGTTTAATTATTATTTTAAAAATATTTAAGGGAAACGGAAATAACATTTTTCAAGAATGTTTTTATTTATTTATTTATATTTCACACAAAATTGTTCATATGCAAAGGAAGAGTCTAACTTTTCTGAATATGGGAAATATTTTTAGTACGGTCGAAATATCACGTTATTCTTATTAGATCATTTAATGTAATCAATAATTAAAATATATGAAAAAGCTCTATTAAAATAAGCATGAAAATATATTATTTTCAAGAAAGATATATAATTTTTTTGAAGAAACTCTTAGTCATTTCTAGTAATTATATATAATTCGATTTCATGATTTCCAGACATGAAATGTTTTTCTTCTTCATCTAAATACACCCATAATGATTAGTATCATTTAAATAACATTGACTCAAAAGTCAGTGAACTGAAATTAATATCCTGAAAACAATTAATATGATTATGGTAATATATGATATTAGATAATTAAAAATTTTGATAATTGACAAACGGCTTAAATAATTCTGGATATTCAAATATTTGTATTTTGAAGATAACATATAAATTTGATATTGTTTTTGATATTCTTGTTAAACTATTTTATTGATATTAAAAGTATAAAATGATATATCATATGCATATTAAGAGTGTATTTGAAATTTAAAATATTATATGTATCTGATTTTTTTTTTTTATATTCTGTTATAATTTTTAGGTAATGCGCCTAATGATTTTTCCCAGCCTTGGTTTGGAGGGAGAAGAGTATTTGGTTGGTTATACAATTTGTGTAGTTCAAACTTTCAATTTTATATGATAAAAATAGTTCTCTTTTTACTGGTGTATTCCTTGCCCTTTTTTGGAATTTCAAATTGACAAACATGGCTATTTATTTGCCTAATTGTTGATATATGTTGCTGGAGGACTCGCTTCATGTTTACTTTCTTGTATTTTCATATAACCAATTAAGCATTTGTTAATAGTTAGTTATTGTATTCATCACAGATATGGGCTATTTAAGCAGAGAATCACCAGGGAAGGTCAGGAGGATGTAGCAGAGGACTGTGCTGAGGTTTGATTTGTCTCCCTGATTTTAAATCTATAATGTTATTTCACATGTATCATGGGATACTAATGTGTAAAACCAAATGAAAACTAAACAGAAGTTTAGCCCCTGGGAAGTTGTGAGGCATGACATTTTGTACCCAATCAGATTCTTTGGTCATGTTGAGGTAATCCTTGTGGAGAACAGTAAATGAATGAGACTTTATCAAAATTTGGGAAGGTTTGTGGGGACAAAGATAGACACCAATTTTTTCATGGCAAGGTTATGTGAAAATTTAACATTAGAAGATTTATTTTCTGTGATTGCATAGTACTTATAAGTTTGGCTGACATAACATAACATAGACACTTATTGCAGGAATCAGATGTGAGATTGCATGCTGTGATTGCCCAAGTGGCAAGCCAAAACAGGGTCAGTTGCAGCAAGCTGGCCATGAAATGAGGTTATCGTATCTATACATTTTGTTTAAGTATTAGATATATGTACAAGGAACTTTGATAAAGTATACTAATTACATTTTGGTTTATTCAACTTTAGGTACCAAATCTTTCAAGAAGTTTCCCCTTCCAGTTCAATGAGGGAGATTCCAAACATCAATCATCAAGTGAAATTCATACCGGCAACAAGCCGGCAAAATTCAAACTTCTCTCTAGGAAGTGTCTTTGTCATCATATCTGAACCATTATCATCAGTATAAACTTTCTCTAACTCCACTTCCTTAGCTTCTAGTACATCTCTTATCCAACGATATCTTACATCAATATGTTTGGACCTTTGATGAAAGGTAGAGTTCTTGGCTAGGTGTATAGCGCCTTGGTTGTCACAAAGTAACACATATTTCCTTTGAGTGACACCAAGCTCTCCCAAAAACTTCTTCATCCATAGCAACTCTTTACATGCTTCAGTTGCTGCAATGAATTATGCCTCTATTGTAGAAAGTGCTATGCACGTTTGCAATCTTGACTGCCAAGAAACCGCACCACCGGCAAATGTAACCATATAACCCGAAGTAGACTTGCGTATCCACATGACCTGCCATATCAGAATCTATGTACCCAACAAGAACTGGCTCACCAATCCCAAATCTTAGACTCAAACTGGAAGTGCCACAAAGATATCTCATTATCCATTTAACAACGTTCCAATGCTCCTTTCTTGGATTAGAAAGGAACCTGCTAACAACGCCAACTGCATGGGCTATGTCTGGTCTGGTGCAAACCATAGCATACATTAAACTCCCTACTGCTGAGGCATATGACACCTTAGCCATATCTTCCTTCTCCTTATCACTGGAAGGGCTATGTTGAGCACTTAGCTTAAAATGGGTAGCAAAAGGAGTACTAACCACTTTAGCATTGCTCATATAGAATCTATCAAGAACCTTCTTGATATATTGTTCCTGTGACAAGAACAATTTTTTCTCATTTCTATCTCAAATGATTCGAATGCCAAGATTCTTCTTTGCTGGCCCTAAATCCTTCATAGCAAAGTACTCACTCAATTGCTTTTTCAATGTGCTAATTCTAGAAGAATTTCTTCCAACAATTAACATGTCATCAACATAGAGCAACAATATGATAAAATCATCATCAGAGAATTCTGAAAGAATACACAATGGTCAGAATTAATCTTTTGGTAGCCTTGCTCCCCATAACAGACTCAAACTTCTTATACCGTTGCCTTGGTGCTTGCTTCAAGCCATAAAGACTTTTCTTCAGTTTGCAAACATAATCTTCTTTCCCTTTCACAATGAAACCCTCTGGCTGGTCCATGTAAATCTCCTCTTCCAAGTTACCATGGAGAAAAGTTGTCTTCACATCCATTTGCTCAATTTCTAAGTCTAGGCTAGTAGCTAGGCCTAGAACCACTCAAATAGATGACATTTTCACAACTGGGGAAAATATCTCATTGAAATCAATGTCTTTCTTCTGACTGAACCTCTTGACAACTAATCTTGCGTTATACCTGGGCTGTGACGTAACTTCATCTTGTTTCACCATACACACCCACTTGTTCTTCAAATATCTCTTTCCCTTAGGCAGTTTTACAAGATCAAAAGTGTGATTCTCATGCAATGAATGCATCTCATCTTGCATGGCTTCAATCCACTTACTCTTGTGCTCATCTTCCATAACTTCTTGAAAGCATTCTGGTTCTCCTGAATCAGTCATCAACACATACTCACTTGCAGGATATCTGGTGGAAGGTGCTCGACCCCTAGTAGATCTCCTAGGAGGAGCGTCAGTAGTAGTCTCTGGTAGAGGGAATTGCTCATCAACAATATCATGGTTCTCCATGGGCTGTGGAGCATCTGTTCCATCTAAGTCACCTATATCATGTTCTTCCTCAACTTGTGGTGGATCACATGAAATAAGAGGTGGATCCAAGTCAATCAAATCATGATTATTCTCTGGCACTGAAATCTCTGATTTCTCTATATCCTTTATAGTCTGATCTTCCATAAACACAACATCTCTACTTCTCAAGAGTTTCTTCTCAACTGGATCATAGAACCTGTAACCAAACTCATCAAGTCCATATCCAATAAAGACACACTGTCGTGTTTTAACATCAAGTTTGGATCTCTCATCTTTGGGGATATGCACAAAAGCCTTACACCCAAAGACACACAAATGATCATAGGAAACATTCCTACCATTCCAAACTTTCTCTGGAACATCAAATTGCAATGGAACACATGGTGTGAGATTTAAAACATGAACAACAGTGCTCAAAGCCTCACCCCAAAATGACATAGGCAACTATGAATGTGAGAGTAAGCATCTAACTTTTTCAATCAGTGTCCTATTCATCCTCTCCGCAAGACCATTTAACTGAGGAGTCTTAGGAGGTGTCTTTTGATGTCGGATGCCTTGTTGTCTGCAATAATGATCAAAAGGACCTGTGTACTCTCCACCATTATCTGTTCTGATGCACTTCAACTTTTTCCCAGTCTGTCTCTCAACTGAGGCCTGAAACTGCTTAAACACATCCAACACTTGATCTTTTTGTCTTCAAGGTGTAAACCCATGTCTTCCTTGAATGATCATCTATGAAAGTGACAAAATAAAGAGCACCACCAAGTGTTCTTGTCTTCATAGGACCACAAACATCAGAGTATACTAAATCAAGTGTAGCTGGCATTCTTGAAGGAGGGGAACTCTTGAATGCAACTCTATTTTGCTTTCCTTCTAAGCAATGAGAACACTTCTTCAATGGTGTTTTCTTCAATCCTGGAAGCTGCTCCTTATTAGCTAAAAGAACCAAGCCTTTCTCACTAATGTGACTAAGTCTCTTGTGCCATAACTCCATTGTATTTTCATCTTCTACAGCATTAATTTTCCCTATAGAGATCCTTGCATGTGTAATATACAATGATGAACACTTCTTTCCTCTAGTCACAATCATTGAACCTTTAGTGAGCTTCCATTGACCATCATTGAATGTGTTACAAAATCCTTCATCATCAAGTTTTCCTGTTGAAATCAAATTCAAACAAATATCAGGAATATGTTTAACATCATGAAAGATAACCTTGTGCCATTGCTAGTCTCCAAGCACACATCTCCAACTCCAATCACATTGGCCAAGCCATCATTACCCATCTTGACAAATCCAAAATCACCAGATCTGTAAGATGTAAAGAAATCCTTGCGAGATGTAGCATGAATGCTTGCTCCACTATCTATCACCTAGTTGATCTCATGACATAAAAGATTAAATTGCTTCACAATCATAAACAAGGAAGAAATCTGAAGTGGTAGTAGCAACTCGATCATCTTTACCACCTTCGTCATTCTTATTATCTTTCAACTTCCCTTGTTTATTATCTTTCTTCATTTTTTGGCAATACTTCTTTATATGTCCTTTCAAACCACAATAGTGACACTCAATATTGGCAAACTTGTTAGACTTGTTTCTTCCTTTATCTCTATTCTTTGGACCTCGACTTTTACTTCTCCCCCTTCTTTCAGTAACTAAGACTTCTGATTGAGAAAACGAAACTTGTGTCTTTCTTCTCATTTCTTCATTTAAGATACTACTCTTTGCCAAGTCCATGCTGATTATACCATCAGGGGCTGAATTAGACAGAGACATTCTAAACATCTCCCACGAGTTCAGTAAAGTACCAAGCAACCATAGCCCTTGTACTTCATCTTCAAACTTGATTCCCATTCTTGCTAGTTGAAGAATAATTCCTTGAAATTTATTCAAGTGATCAATCATGAAGGTACCTTCTTGATACCTTAACATCATCATCTGGTTAATCAAGAAGAGTTTGTTGTTTCCAGTCTTTCTTGTAAATAGTTGTTCAAGCTTGTTCCACAATGTTTGTGCATTAGTCTAATCACTAATATGATTCAAAACATTATCATCCACCCACTGCCTGATATAACCACAAACCTGTCAATGAATCAACTTCCATTCTTCATTAGTTTTATTTGTTGGTTTCTCAGTACCAAAGACGGCTAAGTGATACTCCTTCACATACAGAAGATCTTCCATCTTTCCTTTCCATACATGATAATTTGAACCATTTAGTGTAACCATTCTACTTGTATTAGCCTCCATAATTAATCACAAGTCAACAGGCAAAATAACACAAGCTCTGATACCAGTTGTTGGGAAAAAGATACCAATTTCCCCTTCCAAGACCTGTTACGAATGGTCTTGCACAAGCAAAATACTTTATGCACAAACAATAATTATGCAAGCAACACAACACAATTTTTAACGTGGAAAACCTTCTCAATGTGAGAAATAAAAACCACGGGACCGATCTCGAAATCCACCTAAATTCTTCACTATCAATAAAGTGAGATTACAAAAGGGTTTGAACAACCATTACAATCAACAAACAACTTCAACAAAAGTTGTACCAAACCATCACAAGAGGCAAACATACAAAATATGTTTTTGTAAGAAATTAATTTCTACCACCAGAAACAATATCTAACAAATCTCAATGGTCAAATTGATGTATTGCAAGATAGGAACACACTGACCAAATTTGAGGACAATCCAACGGTTAAGCAAATAGATAACTGTTTCTCAATATCACTGCCCGAAATAAGACAAAAAGAGCAGGAATTCTGATAACCTCTATTTGCAGTTGAAACAATCCCTCTTGAAAAAACTTCAATGAATGATCCGAACGGTCATAATGTAGAAAAAGATTTTATTAACCGTTCCTCAAAGTTTTAACACGATCCAACGGTTAATGTGAGAGAAATGTCCCTCACAAAAAACTGCATGCTTCAAAAAACGGTTTCAAAACCAGTTCAGTTTGGGAATTTCTGGTGATGCTGAAAGCCTCTATTCAAGAAAACAACCATTAGATGTTAATATTGGTGAGTCAGAAACTTGCTATAACAGTTTCACCAAGATCTAACGGTTAAAAAAGTAGATTGAGAAGATTAAAGGATGACAGTTTCTATCCTTCTCAACATGCGAATTTTGATGCTTTCTTTCTCCTCTCCTTTTTCTCTCTATTGTGTTCTCAAATTAACTGCCAACCTCTTTAAAGAAGTAACTGCTGACCTATTACAAGAAGGAACCCTAATATTTCCTTATTAGGTTGGACTTGGCTTGGGATTCAAGCCCAATGGGTTATGTGAAAATTTAACATTAGAAGATTTATTTTCTGTGATTGCATAGTACTTATAAGTTTGGCTGACATAACATAACAGACACTTATTGCAGGAATTAGATGTGAGATTGCATGCTGTGATTGGCAAAGTGGCAGGCCAAAACAGGGTCAGTTGCAATAAGCTGGCCGTGAAATGAGGTTATCGTATCTATACATTTTGTTTAAGTATTAGATATATGTACAAGGAACTTTGATAAAGTATACTAATTACAGATTTTGGTTTATTCAACTTTAGGTACCAAATCTTTCAAGAAGTTTGTGCCCAACACCAAATTGGGGTATTGCTTATTGCACAACATGCTAATGATCATGTTTGATATGTGGAAAAGCCATGCTGGGATTTAACAAATGTAGTTGCTTACAAGAAACAATAATAAAACAAGTTGCAGAAGTTTGTATGAAATGATAAGAATTCTATATACCCAATATTCATTTTTCTGATATATAAGCTTATAAAATTTTATCCTGCCTTTTTAAAAAATATATATAAATGAAAAATGCTTCTTGCTCCTTTTCGAAATCTGAAGTATAATAACATTTTTTATTCACTTTGTAATCACTGATCAATTGAAGAAACTTTGATATAAGAATTCTTAAATCCAAAATCAAAAGAAAATAAAGAACTTTAATAGATACAGTAATTTCGTATTGTCACAAAGGATCGTTTTTTCCAAATGAATGTAGATATGAAAGCTACAAACAAACAATTCCTTATGATGTCATTTATATGCTGAAATTTGAATCTAATGGTGTTATGAAGAGGATATATTAATATCCATTATTGATGTGGTATATTAGGTGGCAAATGTTGTTTATAGTCAAACAATCACCACTATGCAAATCAGAGTTCATGATACATTGATACTAAGTCCTACAAAATCCAATGTTCAGTCATTTCTGTTAGCTTTGAGGAAGTTGAAGACATGGAATCAAGAAGAATGAAGAATACAAGTTTTGATGTTTCATTGCCCACTCAATTGATGGCATTTGTAATTTCTATTTAAACTTGGTTCAGTGGTTAAAGCTTTATAATCCTCATTAGATTTGATTAAGTCATGCATTCATACATACATTTAATAAGACTTAATCATGTGGTAACAAGAAAATTTATAGAAATTCATTAAGGCAACTAAGAACTTTATAAAACAAATTCTCACTGTTTCAATCGATTATATGGATTAGGTAATCGATTACAGCATGTGTATGTTTTCTGGAAAAAGCCTTATGAACATTTTAATCGATTACCACTAACTCGTAATCGATTAAATAAGCTTAACACAGATTTTGAAACTTTCTGTGATAATCGATTATGTCACGGAATAATCGATTACATAAGCTTTTGCATAATTGTACAAAGCATTTTTATCTGGTTTAATCGATTACCAGATGTTCATAATCGATTAAATATGCATTAATGTTTTTAGCCTGGTCTGTGTTAATCGATTAAAAGGAAGCTTAATCGATTACACTAGTATATCAGAAAACTAAGTTCATCTGGAATAATCGATTACAAGATGACTTAATCGATTATTTTGTTCCTGACAAATTTCCAGATTCCTGATGAACACTTTAATCGATTATCTGGTTAAAATAATCGATTACCACAATTAAAATAATTGATTACATTAACGAAATAATTGATTACAATTAGTTAAATTTGTTTTTTTTATAAATAGAAATGTCTGATCTTTGTTTAAAAAAAAATAAGAGAAAAAGAATAGACTCGTGCAAACCTTGTGAAAATCACTTTCAACAGTTCTCAAAATTACTAAGGCTAAGTTTATAGAGAAAATCAAAGATTCAAAGAGTCATTGAGAGTTACATGTGATGTGTGTCATAATTCACATTGTTTGAAAGAGGTGCTCAAGCTATTGATTAAAGAAGTTAACAAGAAAGAGTATTGATCATCAATTGCATACATTCTCAGGTTGTTTGAATCATTCATTTCATTGAATTAGCTGAGGATTATAAGGTGATATCTTTCTTGAACCTTTAGCTTGGTTTCTTTTTTTGATATTTGTGTTGTAATTGGTTGTTTGTCCATATAACATTTGTATTCTTTAAAGCTTTTTCTAGAAAGGTTTTCTAGAGGGAAGAACAGAGAGAGGATCTCTGGTTCTTGGTTTTTTGAAAAGTCTATAGGAAGTAGATTTTGAATTTTACCTAGGGTGGGTAAGAGAGATCATTGTAAGCTTGTAAAGAACAAATATTTGTTATAGTGGAACTCTGACCAAATGTTAGTTGGAAGAAAAACTGGATGTACCAGGGTTAAGAGGTGAACCAATATAAATCTTGTGTGATTTAGAATTGTGTTAATATTTCATTATATTCTTGAAGTACAAGCTTTATTCATCTTACAACATTGGTCATAGCACAAGAGTGGTTTGATTGATAAAAGAAATAATTTTCCTAATTGGTTTTTAAAGATACGATCCTTTTGAAAGTCTTCTGCTGTTACATATTTTGAAAGGAAATTTTAAAAACTCTGAGGTAAAACCAATTCACCCCCCTTCTTGGTTATTTGCATAAGTGTTCATTATATTTTCAATTTCATTTGACAGGTCTTCCCTTTGGTTATTGAGAAGTTTTCATCTGAAGAGCAAGGTCTTCCTTGGCTTGCTTCATATATATCATATGATGAGTATCAAGGTCTGCTTAGTTGCTTGTGCACAATAATTCCCAAAGAGAGGCTTCTTCATCAGGTAAGTGTTCTTTATATTGCATGATGTAACATGATGCTTTTATCAGAATGAAGTTTTCAACTTCAATTTGCTTGATGTCAAGGTCATCTGTGGATGGATGGAAGGACTAAAGATAGAACATAGAAATTGCATGCATGATGCCAAGGTTTAATGGAAGGATGTTGGTATGACCAACTTACTCAATCATAATGAAAAGGTGTATTCTATTTGTGGATCTTCCAAAACTGTCAAAAGGAAATGGGTGGGGCTACATGAAGATCCTACCAATTCAAATATATCACGTCCTTTAGATGAATTGTTACTTTGGCATAAGGCTATAAAACAAGCTATCTGAAGAATTTTCTAATTTGTCATCATTTAATGGGAGGCTGCAATTTATAACTGAAGTCTGCATCTTCCATGGGTGTATATTTACCCTGTATATCCCCACCTTTACCTTTTCATGAGAAAGTGTGTGATAGCTTTGAAACTTCCCTGCTCCTAAGAAACTTCCCTTACATAGGAGCAATTTATCTTTTGTTTTCTGTCCTAATACTAGTTTTGTGTCTTAATTCAACCTTTCTAATCACTCTGTTTGAAATATGACAACTTTGACAATATTTAGGACTCAAAAGGGGAAACATAAATCATTAATATACATTTTCTCCACTGCATTTTCTTTCTACCTACATGCTAAAGAAATTTTTGTTTTCTTGACTGAAGCATTGTTCAGGACAGAGTTATAGTCCCTACTATAAAAGCAGAGTTGCATTTTCTCCAAGACCACATATATGAAAAACTCCAATTTGACAAGCTTAGGTGTCTGATATAACTGCACCAAGAGATTACTCACTAGGTTTGATGCTTTCTCCAAAATACTGTTTCTAAATAGCAACTTATTACTATAGTAATATGATGCTACGTTTTACATTTTAAGGAATAGCAAAGCGTATGCTATGTTTATATTTATGTCATGCTTTAGACAAGTCATTTGTTATCCTTAAACTATGCTATCTAAGGGCGTGGTCCTGTCCGGTGAGAACTCTTGTTTCTCTCTCTAAAAAGCATACACATGCAGGCCACCATCAATTTCTTTCATATGAATATGAATTCACATGATTGATCTGTCTTCTAGGTCACTTATTCATATTTTGTCCTTATTTGTGAGTTAAACAGGTTCAAGAAAAGAAGGTCAAGAAATTTTCTGACATGATTGTTGAAAAAGAATTGAAGAATCAACTTGGGCTTTTATAGGGTGAATTTTAATGATGCCTGTCAAAGAAATATGAACTTTGCAATTATTGCATCTATAGGACTTGATTGCAGCATATTTTCAGGCATATAGAATATGTTGTACACTTATACTTCATAAGTCTGGTCTTTTGTTTAAAAACAAGCATCACACTAGTTTGAATATCAACCTCCTATAAATAATCCTGCAGGAATGAGTAAAATCCTAAACCTATAAGCATGAAGATTCATCATTCTACTAAACAATGTATGTGCAAATATGCCAAAATGGTGTGCCTATGATGTTAAGGTGAGGTGCCAAGAAAGGGGTCTGCATATCTAGCTAATTAAGTTGTTACCCCACCTCTAGACCCTTAGGCAAGCCTCTGTGGCTCAACTGTTCAAACAAGGCATGCTCTAGTGCCTAACTGGTATCTATGGAAATAAAGTTAACTTTATTCAGAATTAGCTCTAGTAAAAAAACCTTTATTCATAATTAGAAATATTAAAATTTGAAGGTTAATGCTTTTATATTACCCGTTTGGAATGAATTTATAGGCTTAACATATTAAAAATGACACACACAAACACCCTACTTGCGCAGTATTTTCTTGAGTGACATGTTTCTTTGGTGAAGTAGGGACACATATGCTTATTAAACTTGGGACTAGTAGTAGTAAGATAACCACTTCTGAACTTGACCAGTAATTCTAATGGATAAACCTTCTCTCTTTCCTTTTATTCTTTTTTTGAAAATCTGTAGGTAAGGCTGCATTTCTTTCTTATTTAATGTTTAATACTTTTCTTAGCTTTTGTACAATAGAAGCATTATTATTTACACTTACCTGCTTGTGTACCAACCTGAGCAAATCCCAAGTGGCTCAAGGGTCCATTTCTTAGCTTTTTGAAGTTTTAATTTGGCAGACAATAATATCATTTTATAAGTCAGTCTTAGAGTACCTCACCCTTCATGTTGCATGAGATAGTGCCACTAACTAGCCATTTCATCAAAACTTCTTGATAATGATTGTCATATACTATATCCAGTGCCAAAGACATACTTTTGTGTAATTCAGTCATTTAAATTTATAATATAAGGAACTTTATGGCATATACTGAAATTTGCTTTGTTCTTTTTCTTGTTATGTATTTTTATACAAGTGCCTAGATATAATGAGATTTGACTGCCTAGGGATCTCAAAGATAGAATATGTATCGTGGCTGAAGTAAGGTACTACTTACATGCTACTACTTACCAGTTAGATACACATGTAGTTCAATATGTCTATATGACTTGAAGGGGATGAAATGAATTCAAAACTTATTTGTACTTTTTAAAATTCTAAATTTATATATAATTCAATGTGATGATAAATGATATTGAATATTGCATGGAGGTATGCATAAATATTTTTATGCATCATATGAAGAGCTGCCACTTCTCTTTTTAAGGCATATGAGTTCTCTGTTTCATTTTCTTTATTTTTTTTTTTGGGTGACACCAAGCAATTCGTTTAATTTAATCTTACCCACAATGAAATTTAAGGTATATATTCTTTTCCTTCACTGTTACTCCCTTTTGTGTCTCTTTAGCATTCGTGCCAGACTTGGAATTGCATGATGCTTAATCAACTGGTCTTCAATATTTACATCCTAATCTGTGTGGATGACATCATCATAACTGGAAGCAATTTTAGTCTCATTCATTCCCTTGTCTCCAAACTGAATGTTATTTTTTCCCTAAAGGATCTAGGTGATTTGGATTATTTTTTGGGAATAGAAATCATACACTTTTGGCTTTCAATTTCTAGTAGTTATTCTAGAGAATGTTGTCGTGTTGTTGCTATATCATACTAGCTTTTTGAGATGTGATGGTCCATTTGCTATATTCCTCACTCTCCTTTTTTTATAAGTTTTGATGGATGTTATCTCACTTTGAGCAGGTCTTTGCCAGCTTTGGAAGTGTTGGGAGATACCTCTTTAGGCTTTGTTTGGGAGTTAGGAGGGGAAGGGAAGGAAAGAGATTCAAGGGGAAGGGAGGGGAAGGAAAGGGAGGAAAATGAGGGAAGTTTTGTCCTCCTTGTTTGGGAGTTAAAAATATATTAAGAGAAGAAAATGGAAAGTTAATAAGATGTTAAATGTGAAAATTATATAATTTAAATGTAAAAATATATTAAAAATATATTTTAATATATTTTTTAATTTGTAGTTGGGGTTGGATAGTAATTTTATTACTTTTCCTTCTAAAAACCCCCCAAATCGGGGGAACAAAAATTTTAATGGTTTGGAGGAATTCAGAGGAGTTTTAAAAATCCTCAAATTCTTTTCCTCAAAAATTAAAACTCCCAAACAAGGAGGTGCTACTACCCAAACCTTTCCCTTCCCTCCCTTCCCCTCTAAAATCCTTCTCCCAAACAAAGCCTTAATGTCAATCCTCAGATGGAACCTGGAAACCAACATGGAGAAGGCGATATGTTCTTCATCAAATGGAAAAATTATTCTGGTTTGACATTTTTCTTGTTTTTCTAATGAAGCTATTTTCTTACATGCTGCCAAAATTTACATGATTTGTCTGTTGTCTTAAGCTTGATATGTCACTTTACAAAATGTTTAATATTTTGAGTTCAGTATATGTCTGTTGGATACGCTTAATAAAATTTTCCAGTTTATTCCTTATCACTTAGTGGGATAAGGCTTTTGTTGTTATTCTGTTTCCTTCTTTGTCTGATTTTCTTGCAAGAGTCACCAATGTTCCAGTTTAACAATGATATAAAATAACTACCTTATGTGCCTTGAACCGCTTACAAGAACGACTCCTAAAATATAGTGTGATATATCTAATTACACTGAATAATTCATGTTAGATATAAAACTGTATATGAACTTTCACCTAACAGCTTGAACTATAGGGAAAATTCATTCATATATAGTTATAGTGTCAAATCATCAATAACGAACTAGTTAGAAGTTTGATCCCTGCTTCCTCATTGTTCTAATTCTGAATAATTTAGAAAAAAAAAGGTAAATTATGCCCTGCCTCTAGGTCTAGGAGATGTATACAACACTACCTTCCCTTTATTTTGAAAAATTACACATTGATAAATTAATATATGGCACACTTTAATCTATTTTTATGTGAATGAGCTTCTTATGGCTGATTTTTTTTTCTATGACTCTCAACATCTTCAACTACTTTTGAATCCTTATTATTGACTTGGGACTCAAAGATGAAATTAAGATTTTGGATGAAGTTCCAAAACTAATAGTAGGGGTGTTTAAAAGCTGCAGCAATATGCCTAACTTCCCTTTCTATATTTTTCCTTCTAAGCACTTTAGTATTTAAATCTTTCAAAGCATTTTCCTTATGGATGGAAACCATTGATAGTTTCTATGATGATTCTGAGAACTTTTGCAGCAAAGTGTCTCTTTCCAGGCTTTCATATCTTTCATTTAAATCCTCCTTTGCAGTTTAACTTCTGCAGCAACAAATTTTTATGCTATCATTTTCTATAATGAAACAGAGGTCCTATTTATATATATAGTGGACAGTTAAACACCTAAGCTGCTGAATTATTTAATATTTTATGGCTACAATACATGCTGATAAAAGTGTTAAGACATAATGACATATGTCATGGGTCAACCTTGCTCTGGAGTCTGGACTTCAAATTATATTGCTTGGTAGGTAATGTTTTATAAGGGTTAAATAGGTGCCTGGTTGGGTTGTCTTCAACAATACCTGTCGAAGATAACATAATATTTTTAGCTTATATATGATAAATAGGCTTTGAGGGAACTAAAGAAACAAAGCACATTATGATTCTCAATGCTACATTATCTCTAAATTGGATTTGGCCTTGAACAAAGAACTTAGAGAGATACTGGCCATTTTTGGCAACGTAGACATTTAAAATGAAACTAAGTATGCATACTTCTGCAATCCATGCCCACCATATTATCATAATTTTGATGGTAGAGTTCTTTCTTCCTGTTTACAAACTCTTGTATCTAATTGTTTAGTTATTATCTAGGTCTGGTACACTTTGTTGGATTTAAAGGAAGTGCAAGAAGATTGAAACAAGGATGGCTTGGAGTTTTTGCTTTTCACATGCCCAATCAAGTTTGAAGGCATTTATAATTGTCTAAGTGACTCAAGTACATTTCCTTGTGATCTTTCATTGCATTTGTATTATCATCCTCATGCATATATACTTTTGATTAATGAACTAAAGCTACTCAAATGAATTTACAAGAATTCAAGTTCTCATGGCTAAGTTTTTGGAAAAAGTAAAACTTACTGCTTTAATCGATTACACAGTGTTTTAATCGATTAAATGTCTTTGTTCTAAATTTGGAAAAGCCTTGAAGAACAGTTTAATTGATTACAGGCTTCTTGTAATCGATTACATTATGTAATATGAAAATCATGCATTGCTGCATTAGTCGATTACGATTCATGGTAATCGATTACATAGGCTATTTTCATATTCTGAGCTTCATTGGCTTAATCGATTACCAGTATTATGTAATTGATTATTACGCATTGTTTCACATTAATATAGTCTGCTTTAATCGATTACCCTCCGTATTAATCGATTATCGTGTTCATGAAAACATTTCCAGAAAGCTCAAGAACATATTAATCGATTATATGGTATTTTAATCAATTACATATGACAAAATAATCGATTACACCAACTGATTAATTGATTATTTTCAGTTAAATCAGTTTTAAATGAAGCTTTGTGGGTCCGCTCTTTATAAATAGACCTTGTAGGAATTGTTCAATACATATAAGTGACTTACCCAACCAAGCTTTCTAAGAGTTCAAGAGACTGATTACTGAGTGAAAAACACATATGGTGAAGATAAAGATTTCTGAGTTTTCTAATGAAGATGTGTTGAAGAAAATAAGT
The DNA here is from genome assembly GCA_007407185.1 of Glycine tomentella. Lineage (NCBI taxonomy): Eukaryota > Viridiplantae > Streptophyta > Magnoliopsida > Fabales > Fabaceae > Glycine > Glycine tomentella. Next base: position 224,172 of record PYAF01000687.1, on the reverse strand, counting down.
TTTCAAGATATTGATTCTAAGCATTAGAATTCATACAACCTGGAATGTGTTGTAATCCCAATTCATTTTCATGCATTCATACATGAAGGATCATAGGTTATGTCTATCTTGAATCTTTCTTTTTAAGAGTTTGTGATATTTGTAATTCTTTTGTGATAAATCAATTTGATTCTATCAAGCATTCTGGAGAAGGGTTCTCTAGAGGAGAACAGAGTAATGTTCTCTAGTTCTTGGTCTTAGAAATCTATAGGGTTTAAATTTTGATTCTTTGTCTAAGTTTGACAAGGGAGACTTATTGTAAATTACTTGTAAAGAATATTTTGATTTAGTAGATACTCTGACCTAGTGTTGGTTGAAAGACACTGGATGTAGCCTCCAAGTTTGTGAAGTGAACCAGTATAAAATTGCTGAGTCTCTTTCTAAATTATGTGCTTCTCTCGTTGCTTGTGTTTGGATAATCAAGATATTATCAACAATACAAAGTTTCTGGCATTACTTGCATAACAAAATTGATCTTTGTTAAAAGAAAAGTTTTGGTTTGAAAAAGGTTTTTAAGTGATACGATCCAGATAACAAATTCCATAAATTTTTTCAAGTAAAATTTTAAATATCTGCTTTAAACCAATTCAGCCTCCTCTTGGTTTATTTGAAGAGTGTTCATTGTTATTTTCGATTGGTATCAAGAGCTGGTTCTTGAAAGTTGTTCAAGATCACTTTCTTTTCAAAGAAAATGAATACAAAGCAAATAACTTTTAGAGAGGGAGCTTCTTTCAATCGTCCACCGATGTTTGAGGGTGAGCATTTTAGTTTTTGGAAAAATTGCATGCAGATCTTTATTCAATCCAATGATCCAGGTGCTTCGAATGCCATTAAGAAAGGTCCTTTAGTTCCAATGTAAACTGTTGATAATAAATTGATTCCCAAAGAATGGGATGAGATGACATATGCTGAAAAAAGAGTTGTGTAATATGATTTTAAAGCTAAAAACATGATAACATCTGCTTTGTCTTCTGATGAATTTTTTAGACCTGCAAGATGTAGAAGTGTTAAAGAAATGTGGGAGATGTTAGAGGTAACTCATAAAGGAACAGATAAAGTAAGGAGATCAAGGAAGTATGTCTTGATTCATGAATATGAGATGTTCAAGATGAGCAATACTGAAAACATATCTCAGTTGCAAACAAGATTCACACATATTGTCAATCATCTTCTTAGTCTTGGAAAGACATTTGATGCTGAATTGAACATCAAAATACTAAAGTGTCTAACAAGACCTTGGCAACCAAAAGTTACAACAATCAAGGAATCCAAAGACTTGTCTAAGATGTCCATGGCTACACTGATTGGTAAGCTACTTGAATATGAACTTGAAATGTCACAACTAACCAATGCAGAAGATGCATAAAAGAAACATAAAAGCATAGCCTTGAAAGTTGCATCCTCTAAAGTTGAGAAAGATGAAGATTGAAGTGAAGAAAATGAAGATGACAACATGAATCTAATTGTCAAAAAGTTCAGCAAATTCATGAGAAGGAACAATAAAAGAAAGTTCACAAAGTTCAACAAGAGAAAGGGTAACATTTATGTGTTGTCCATTGACCATGCATTCATTCAAAACACAAGTTGTCTTGTGAGTAAAACTAATGAAACATGGTTATGGCATAGAAGAACAAGTCATATAAGCATGCATCATTTGAACAAGTTTGTAAGAAATGACTTGGTAATAGGATTGCCTAAGCTTAAGTTTGAGAATGATAAAATATGTGAAGCTTGTCAACGAGGTAAACAAACAAAGAATTCTTTTCAAACTAAAAATGTTGTTTCTACTTCTAGACCTCTTGAGTTGCTTCATATGGATTTATTCGGTCCTTCTAGAACATGAGCTTGGGGGGTAATTTCTATGGCTTGTTATTGTAGATGATTACTCAAGATATACATGGACTTTATTCATAAGATCCAAGAGTGATGCATTCACAACATTTACAAAATTGGCCAAGATAATTCAAAATGAAAAAGCTTGCAATATTGTTTTAATTAGAATTGATCATGGTGGAGAATTCCAAAATGAACATTTTGAAAAGTTTTGTTAAGAATCTGGAATTAATCACAATTTTTTAGCTCCAAGAACACCCCAACAAAATGGTGTTGTGGAGAGGAAAAACATATCACTTGAGAAAGGTGCAAGAACACTTCTAAATGAAATAAACTTGCTTAAGCACTTTTGGATAGATGTTGTAAGTACGGTTTGTAATACTTTGAATAGGATTCTCATAAGACCCATTTTGAAGAAAACTCCTTATGAACTATACAAAGGGAGGAAACCAAACATCTCTCATTTTAGAGCTTTTGGCTGCAAGTGCTTTGTGTTAAATAATGGTAAAGATTGGTAAATTTGATTCTAAAATTGATGAAGCAATTTTCTTGGTTAATCTTTGCAAAGTAAAGCTTATAGGATCTTTAATAAAAGAACATTGTGCGCTGAGGAATCTGTCCATGTTATATGTGATGAGACTAACCCTTCCAAGGAAGATTTGGAGTGTGATGTTGATGCAGGACAAATGGAAGAATTTCTGCAACTTCATGACTTGAATGAAAAAGGAAAAGATGAACCAAATAATGAACTAGAACAGTCAACTCCTTTACAAAAGCACAAGGATTGGAGAACTACTAAAGATCTTTCCCTTGACAACATAATTGGGGAAGTATCCAAGGGAGTTTCTACTAGATCTTCTTTAAGAAATCTTTGTTGCAGCATGGCATTTGTCTCACAAATTGAACCAAAAAGTGTTGATTAAACTCTGCTGGATGAACATTGGTTAATAGCTATGCATGATGAATTGAATCAATTCAAAAGAAACCAAGTTTGGGAATTAGTTCCTAAACCATCTACTCATATTTCTATTGGCAAAAAATGGGTTTTTCAAAACAAGCTAAATGAAAGTGGCATCATAATAAGAAACAAGGCTAGATTGGTTGCCAAAGGTTACAACTATGAGGAAAGCATTGGTTATGATGAAACTTATGCTCCAGTTGCTAGATTAGAAGCCATTAGGTTATTACTTGCATATGCTTGTTTGATGAACTTTAAATTGTTTCAAATGGATGTTAAAAGTGCATTTTTGAATGGTTACATAGATGAAGAAATATATGTAGACTAGCCTCTTGGATTTATTGATTACAAGCATCCTAACCATGTTTTCAAAATAAGAAAAGCTTTATATGGTTTGAAACAAGCACCAAGGTCTTGGTATGAGAGATTGAGCAAATTTCTGCTTGAACAATCTTTCATAAGAGGAGAGGTTAACAAAACTTTGTTCATCAAGAATAGAGATAATGATATCTTGTTGGTTTAAATTTATGTGGATGACATTATATTTTGTTCAACTAATCAATCTATGTGCAGAGAATTTTCTGTCTCAATGCAAAGTGAATTTGAGATGTCAATGATGGGGAGCTTACATTCTTTCTAGGTTTACAAGTCAAGCAAATGAAGAATGGAACTTTCCTTAGCCAAACCAAGTATTGTCTGGAAATGATCAAGAAATTTGAAATGGAAAGTTGCAAGGATGCTGCAACACCAATGACAACATCTACCTATCTTGATTCAGATGACAAAGGAAAAAGTGTTGATGAGTCCAAATACAGGGGAATGACTGGTTCTTTGCTATATTTAACTACAAGTAGACCAGACATTATGTTAAGTGTATGCTTGTGTGCTAGATATCAAGCAAATCCCAAAGAATCTCATATAACAGCAATCAAAAGAATCCTAAAATATCTTAAGTCTACACCAAGAGTAGGACTGTGGTATCCAAAAGGTACATCTATCAACTTAATTGGATATTCTGATTCTGATTTTACGGGTGAAAATTGGATAGAAAGAGTACTAGTGGTACATGCCACTTGTTAGAAAGCTCTTTGATTTCTTGGCACTGCAAGAAGCAATCATATGTTGCCTTATCTACTGTTGAAGCTGAATACATTTCTGCTGGAAGCTACTGTGCACAAAGTCTTTGGCTGAAGCAACAACTTCAAGACTTTGGTGTTGAGATACAGAAGATACCCTTGTTGTGTGATAACACAAGTGCCATCAACATATGCAAAAATCCGATTATGCACTCAAGAATAAAGCACATTGAAATAAGACATCACTTCATCAGAGATCATATCCAAAAGGGTAACATCAAAATTGAGTTTGTTGATACTAACAACCAATTAGCTGATATCTTTACAAAACCTTTGGATAGAGATAGATTCTTCATACTTAGAAACATGCTAGGAATTCTAGATGAATCTAGTGTGTGTTGGCATACTGTTTATGTGTAACATCCCGTAGGCCTCCGGAGTATTATCATTAACGATATCATAATCGCACTATCAGCGTTATATAAAAGCGGTGCGGAAGCGTAAGAATCGATTTTCTTGATTACATTATGTATGGAATTTAAATCACATTACAAAGCATCATAAAAAAAGCCCCTGCTGATCCAGGTAACACAACCACAAAACATAATAGACAGATATACAGAAACCACAACAAGGATAGTCAGGAGGAAACACCATCGATTACATAAACAACATGGTTCTGTACATATATATATCTCAGAAACAAACCACACAAGTGGTTATACAACATAATATGTACAACACCATGAGTGTACACACACACCCTACACAGGGAGTACAAGACAGAACACAAAACTCTTCTCTGTTCTTCAACCGCAGCCCATGACCACTCCAGCAACACTCTACTGGGCCTCCTGTCCTATAGTCTCTTCCCTCCGCTAGAGGAAACACCTGAAAACCACAATCCCACACAGGGTGAGACATACGTCTCAGTAAACTCAGGGTTCTGGGAGATCCTCCCTTACCCTGGTTCACCTCTAAGCATACACAAATACAAAACTATAATCAAGCCTAGGACATTATCCTGGCTTTCAGAATCGGGCTACTGAGTATATCACTGGATGCTATCAGCATCAGAAGCATTCCACCTCATACTGGCTCTCACAACCATCTAAACATAATCTCACAGGGCCAAAACACAAATCATGGTCTAACAACCAATCATTGGCTCTAACAATCGTCTCCCAGAGGTACTAAAGCATAAGTGTCAACCACTGGACACTTTCTATACTGGAGAGGCATCGCCTCATAAACGGTATAGCACAATGCCTGAGGCATCCCTCAGGACTTCACTCAAATAGATATGGCTCATCTAAGAGACTCTAGGCTCTTATCCCCTCGGGATGCCCTCTCTTAGAGGTACACAGTCAGGCCTGGGCAAGAACATCCATCTAGGGCAATCACCTCCAGGACCTTCATAAACATATGCCTGAAAGAGATCATCTCACGCTGGAGGCACTCATCTTTCAGGACTTCCAGATCTACTGCCTGAGAGAGATCATCTCATACAAGAGGCACTCAATCCCTCAGGACTTCCAATCACGGTCTGAGAGAGATCATCTCATGCAGGAGGCACTCCATCCCTCAGACTATCAATCCACTACCTGAGAGAGATCATCTCACAAAGGAGGCACTCATCCCTTAGGATTTCCAATCACACGCCTGAGAGAGATCATCTCACACCGGAGGCACTCATCTCTCAAGACGTCAGTCCGCTGCCTGAGAGAGATCATCCCACACAGGAGGCACTCAATCTCTCAGGACTTTCAGCCACTTGCCTGAGAATAACCACTCAGGGCTTTCATCATCACTGTCTAAGGAGGAACATCCATACAGGGCAATCTGTCCTTAGGACTTAAGGTGAAGAGCAGTGGCACCTCACAGGGAGTATCAGCCATTCCCAGTGAGTCCTCAAACTCTTCCTCTGGCTAGGAAATCTCATCTAACCGGATACTATCTCAGTATCCTCTTGATCCATCATCAGGCCCAAGGCCATTCGCATCTATAATCACAGATGTATCATTCACCCTTACACTATCTCAGTGTCTATCCTAGGGTTTAAGCACATATATATATATATTCACATTATGACACCATTCCGGTGTCCAGTCCATTCCAAACATCAAATCTAGGCCATATTGACTTTTCACAGCAATATATATACATATATATCAGTTGCATAAAAACACCACCATCACCCACTTGGGTGGCAAACAAGAATAAGGGAATAATCCCCAGAACGATGAGCTTACCTGGCAAGCCGTGCCTCACAGCTCCAACCTCAACCGATGGTCTGCATCACTGACACCCGTTGTGTCAAGCCCTACCAAGGCACACAAACGCACATCACAGACCATACAAGCATATAAACATATACAAGCTCATCAAGCAGTCATCAACTGCTAGAAAGAAAGGAACCACAATCCTTTCTATCAGCCCCAAACTTTCTAACTTAAGGTTCATCGGCTCATCCACAATAAGCCTTTCCATAGACCCTCAGGGGTCTATCTCAACTCAGCCATGGCCTCAGAGTCACCACAGACTCAACACAAGCCATTCACAGTGAGTTTAAAGCTCACACAATCCAACAACTCAGGGATTTCCATAGGGCTTGGACGGTCTATCTCTCAAGACACCGTTCCCGTGGCCCCTCAGGCACATCAATCCCATCAACAAAGCTCTTGCATGTCTCAAATCAAGTGACTCAATCCAAGTCACACATGCATAACCTAGAGCCAAAACCAACATTCACCAAATCACAAACTGAAAGCTAATCCTTCCTCCTCTCATCATTCTAAACACATCTCTCAACTGGACCCAGAGCTAATTCTAGCTCTATCACATATGGGTCACTATTCATCAAAACCCCCAAATCATAAATCAATCGGAGAAACTCGAGTTTCTTACCTCAGAACTGATGAGGAAGGCCTCTGGGCTACTCTCCCTAGCCCTGGTGCAGCTGAATCACCGCCGTTCCTCGTCCAAACTCGAGTTCTCTTCAGCCTCTCTCGGAGAAGGGCTTTCTCTTGGTTTCAAGGCCAAAGGAGGAAGGATTCTAGCTAAAACTTGGTTTCTAGGAGGCTAGAGGTGTTAGGAATATGTTTAGGGCCAAGAAATGGGGTCATGGAAGCTTGGGAAAGTCCAACAATGGAGGTTGAGGCGCTGGGGAAGAAGAAGAGAAGATTTCTCTTCTGAAAATGTGACCCCTTTTAAATACTGGGTCTGTTCGAGATCTGGCGCGATCCGCGCCAGATACCGCGCTACCCGCGCCAACTGCACCGCCACTGTGACGCCATCCGCGCGGAACTCACGCTACCAGCACCAACTTCCAGAACCCATGGCGCCATCAGCGCCACATTCCAAACCCAGCTGGCGCCACCAGCGCCAACCCTGGCGCTGGTCGCGTGGAAAACCAGGGGAAATGGATGTTCCAGGCCACTTCCAGCGCTACTCGCGCCAGCTGTGGCGCCATCCGCGCCGGCTGCAACTCATGGCGCCACTCGCGCCAACCCTGGCGCTGACCGCGCCACATACCAAACATGGTTTTCTCAGTAGGACCTCTGGCGCGATCCGCATGGAATGCCACGCCATCCGCGCCAGGACTCTGGGGTATTATATTATGTGCTCATCTACATAAAATTACATCATTTATTGGCCATTCATCTTAAAGTTAGTGCAAATTCGAAATTACTGCATAATTACTGTTCATGCTGATAAATTCATTGTAATAATCGCTTAAGCCTCGGGATAATTAATTAAATGGACTTCAAAAGCTTTTTAGAATGAATTTTGTACTTATGTAATTGATTACAGAAGTGAAATAATCGATTATTCTGCATTCAAAGTTATTTCAAAAGCTAATGTTCACTGGAATAATTGATTACGCCTTTGAATTAATCGATTACATAACATGGAAAATCTTTTAAAACATGACATTTTACTAGAATAGTCGATTACATAGTGTTGTAATCAATTAGACTTCATCTTCCTGAAATAAATCATTCATTTGTTTAATCGATTACACCTCGTGTTAATTGATTACAACCTTTTGCAAATACCAATTTTGCTTACGAATTAATCGATTACAGATGCTTGTAATTGATTGTTCATGGAGTTACTGCAAAATCTGCAAGATTTCTTGGAAATTGTAACTGTCCAACTGCCACCAAATTCAAAATTTGAAACTTCTGAGCTTTTATGTTAGTGGGTTAATTCGAAATGACAATTATACTTTCAAACTTTGGAGCCCAAAACCATCTATAAATACAACTTTGCTGAAGAGACAAATCACACCATTCTTTTCTTTTACTTTAAGCCTAGTTGTGCTTTTTCTATTTCTTTTTTTCTGAGACTAGATACCCTACTCATTTAGTGTCTACCCCTGTTTTCACCATGTCTACATCTAAGAGAACAAAAACCTCTAAGAGAAAGGTTGCTGAAACTTCTAACCCTGCTGTGAATAGATTAGATCATTGGTTTCCTATTGAGTGTGACAAAATTACCTACCTATAGTTTAATGCCACTAAACTCATTTGCCCTCCCAAACACCTTGACCTTACCTGGTTTACTAGAGAAGGCTTCCAATTACATGCTTTGATTGAAGCCCAGGGATTGAAGAAACTTGTTGAGATGAAGGATACTTTTTACCCTGAATTAGTAAAGGTGTTTTACACCTGTGCTAAAGCTTCTATGGATGGAACTATCTTGTCTCAAGTTAATGGAGTGGCCATGGAAATTACTCCTGAAGTTTGGCAAGGAGTTGCTGGCATATCCTTTGTAGGGGAAAGGAAATTTTTGGAGGAGGCTAGGGGTTACAATAGGGTAGAAACCTATAGAGGAATGCTTCTTGACCCTCAAATGAGGCTGAAGATGAGGCTAAGTATTGGTCCCATGACTCATAAAGATAGATTTCTTCATTATATCATCACCTACATCTTGACCCCTAGGTCCACAAATCATGCCCAAGCCACAGATGATGACATACAACTTGTGTATGGCATGAAAAATTCCATTCAGATGAACTGAATTCTCATCCTTGAGGAAACCATGCTAAATCCAAAAGATTGGTGAATTGTCCATTTCCATATGCTATTTTAGTGTCTAGATTCATTGACTACTTTAAAATAGATGTATCTAATGAGGTTGTTGACAACACAAACTCAAGCAATAGACTCATTAAATAGAAACATCTTAACAAGCTTGGGATGGTCAAGACTCCCTATGGATGGCAAATGGCTGGACAACAAATTCCTCCTGTTGGTGAAGAAGAGGAAGCTGATGAAGAAAAAGAAGAAGCTGAAGGCCCTACTCAACCATCTTACAGTCCTTTTGAATCACTCATGATTCAAAAGATGGATGCTCTACTATCTCTGCATCATGAGTACAGGCTGAGACAAATTCATCTATGGAAGAGATGAAATCTAGACTGGAAAACATAGAGGCTAGGCTTGTCCTTGATGACTTTGATAAACTAGCTTAGGTTGTTGTGTTTTTCTTCCTATTTGCTATATAATGTTGTGGTTTGCTGGTTATTTTATTTTATTTATCTTTTTTAGTGTCTACTGATTAATTAATGCATCATTTCAATTAATGAAAGTTCTGTTTTCACCTCCTAGTATTCTCTCTATAAATATTTGTCTTGTATTTGATAAGCCAAATAGGGGGAGAAATAATTATAATTAGTAATAATGATAGGGGGAGAAATGAAATAACTTTGTTTGTTTAAATGGATATATACTTAGAAATCTACCCAAGTAAGGGGGAGCACTTTTGAGGAATGACTTGTGCTTATGCTTGTTCTTGCAAAAAGCTGATTTTTATTTTAGAATATCAAATATAATTTTCCTATCATCCCTCAAATGCAATCAAATAGACAATTGGACAACTTATATTTGGCATGCTCAAAGTCAAAAAGGGGGATATTGTTGGATTTAAAGGAAGTGCAAGAAGATTGAAACAAGGATGGCTTGGAGTTTTTGCTTTTCACATGCCCAATCAAGTTTGAAGGCATTTATAATTGTCTAAGTGACTCAAGTACATTTCCTTGTGATCTTTCATTGCATTTGTATTATCATCCTCATGCATATATACTTTTGATTAATTAACTAAAGCTACTCAAATGAATTTACAAGAATTCAAGTTCTCATGGCTAAGTTTTTGGAAAAAGTAAAACTTACTACTTTAATCGATTACACAGTATTTTAATCGATTAAATGTCTTTGTTCTAAATCTGGAAAAGCCTTGAAGAGCAGTTTAATCGATTACAGGCTTCTTGTAATCGATTACATTGTGTAATATGAAAATCATGCATTGCTGCTTTAATTGATTACCATGAATCGTAATCAATTACATAGGCTATTTTCATATTCTGAGCTTTACTGGCTTAATCGATTACCAGTATTATGTAATCGATTATTATGCATTGTTTCACATTCATACAGTCTTCTTTAATCGACTACACTCCATATTAATCGATTATCGTGTTCATGAAAACATTTCCAGAAAGCTCAAGAACATTTTAATCGATTATATGGTACTTTAATCGATTACATATGGCAAAATAATCGATTACACCAGCGGATTAATCGATTATTGTCAGTTAAATCAATTTTAAATGAAGCTTTGTGGGCCAACTCTTTATAAATAGACCTTGTACGAATTGTTCAATACATATAAGTGACTTACCCAATAGACACCAAGCTTTTTAAGAGTTCAAGAGACTGATTACTGAGTGAAAAACACATCTTGTGAAGATCAAGATTTCTGAGTTTTCTAATGAAAATGTGTTGGAGAAAATAAGTTTTCAAGATATTGATTCTAAGCATTAGAATGCATACAACCCGGAATGTGTGGTAATCCCAATTCATTTTCATTCGTTCATACATGAAGGATCATAGGTTATGTCTATCTTGAATCTTTCATTTTAAGAGTTTGTGATATTTGTAATTCTTTTGTGATAAATCAATTTGATTCTATCAAGCATTCTGGAGAAGGGTTCTCTAGAGGATAGAACAGAGTAATGTTCTCTGGTTCTTGGTCTTAGAAATCTATAGGGTTTAAATTTTGATTCTTTGTCTGAGTTTGACAAGGAAGACCCATTGTAAATTGCTTGTAAAGAATATTTTGATTTAGTAGATACTCTGACCTAGTGTTGGTTGGAAGACACTGGATGTAGCCTCCAAGTTTGTAAGGTAAACCAGTATAAAATTGCTGAGTCTATTTTCTAAACTATGTACTTCTTTCATTGCTTGTGTTTGGATAATCAAGATATTATCAACAATACAAAGTTTCTGGCATTACTTGCATAACAAGATTGATCTTTGTTAAAAGAAAAGTTCTGGTTTGAAAAAGGTTTTTATGATACAATCCAGATAACAAATTCCGCAAATTGTTGTAAGTAAAATTTTAAATATATGTTTTAAACCAATTCGCCCCCCTTTTGGTTTATTTGAAGAGTGTTCATTGTTATTTTCAATTGGTATCAAGAGCTGGTTCTTGAAAGTTATTCAAGATCACTTTCTTTTCAAAGAAAATGAATACAAATCAAATAACTTTTAGAGAAGGAGCTTCTCTCAATTGTCCACCGATGTTTGAGAGTGAGCATTTTAGTTTTTGGAAAAATCGCATGCAGATCTTTATTGAATCAAATGATCCAGGTGCTTGGAATGCCATTGAGAAAGGTCTTTTAGTTCCAATGAAAACTGTTGATAATAAATGGGTTTAAAACCGTCTTCGTAGGTAAGTAAAAAAAATAAATATAAAAAATAGAGATGACCTACGAAGACGGTTTTTAGCCAAAACTGTCCTTGTATATATACATACAAAGACGGTTTTTTAAAAAATCATCTTCGTAGGTGTGTTAAAAAAACATAAAAATAATTAAGACAGGAGAAACAAAGATGATTTTTAGCCAATACCGTCTTTGTATCCATACAACCGTCTTCGTAGGTGTTGTCTTTCTAAAAGAAAATTAAGACACGAGAAAAAAGACGATTTTGGTTCAAAATCGTCTTCGTAGGTGTGTAAAAAAATAAAATTAATACACGAGAAACAAAGATGATTTTTAGCCAAAATCGTCTTTGTATGTATGCATACAAAGACGGTTTTGGCTAAAAATTGTCTTTGTATGTATGTAAAAAAGAAAAACATCAACGGAGACGGTTTTGTGAACCGTCGTTGAAAGTTATGTTTTTCAATGACACGCGCAACAACGACTGTTCTACAACCATCGTCGTATGGAGTTTAAAACCGTCATTGAAAGTCTCGCCTGTAGTAGTGCATTGGCTTTTACTTATTTAATTTAATTGTTACAGAACGCTGTAACTTGTCCCCTTCACGTTAATCAAATAGATAGATAAAGGAAAATGAACCTTGCCTTATATGATAGGAAATCAAAATTCTACACGTTTAGTTTTTTTAAAGTATCTTGCTCGATTTGTTTATTGAATATTCATGCCATAGAGAATAGTTTCAAAACTTCAAGTACTTCACTCTAATTTTGATCTAAATTATTGAATTCATTATGCAGTAATTTTTGGTTGAATTCTAGTGTATTGTAGTATAAAAAGGAAAATACACGCATGATGATTTGCAAGCATATCTTACTTATTTACAAATATTAAGAACATATATTTATTAACATGGTGAATTGATATCCTAATGATTTATATATATATATACGTGAAATTCCAATTATAACATATCCTAATGATATATAAATCATCCGTATTTAATTTGTGAGTCATAGGTTAATTATTATGTTGGTTTCTTACGCCTGTACATGTATATATTTTTTTATATTAATTTGTATATTCTATAACTATATGTGTGTGTGTGTGTGTGTTTATTTATATTACTAATTGATGCTTATGATGTTATAGTGTTGTTATGATATCATTTTGAAAATTACTATTGTGTTGGAATTTGAAAACATTAAGGTTTTTGATTTTAAGCAAATGTTTTTATTGTGTCTTGCAAAGATTGCCATGAGTGCAGTGTTATGATACACTTGATATAAGTGAAGTATGTGTGCTTATGAATATAGGTAGGATAATGTGTCATGATATAATATGCGTATGTGTTGTAAAAGAAATGTGAGGAGAACTAGTTCTTTGTGGGATAGAAATCTTTATGGGACTTTGAAAATAAATCATAATCGTATTGTTTGTGAACCATACATTATGTTGTACATATGTGTTTTGAAGTGAAGGAATTTTATGAACTTAACTTGGGAGGTCATGAATCAATTGACGTATAACTCTGATTTGGGGGTGCAACGGTTTGGAATTTCCTTTAAGCTCATGTTGATCACATGGATTAGAGTATCCTTGCAAGGATGGAACACCCTAATGCACCATCGGTGGTGTCATCTTGGTTAGAGTTATAGTGTCAGGTTGCCCATTGTGTGACAATTTGTCGACTACATGGACTCTCGGGCTACATTCACAAAGTGTTTCCAAAATGGTACCACATGTATGTGAATTCATAAGTTAAATGTGAATCACCCTACATGTGTGTCTATGTGTATGAGACATTTGAAGTGGATGTTGTGTGTTTGTGTGATACAATTATTTATAATATATCTTTTTTCCTCATATCTTCTTTGAGTTTTAATTGTTTGTGAGATGTATCTCACTCCCTATTTGTTTGTCTTGTTTGTGTTTGGGTTGAATGTCACCCTTATAGGTGAGGCTCCACAAGGTCATGATGATGATGTTGGAGGAGAGGCTTAGGTCTCTGCTTATTGTCTATTATTTTTAGTTTATTTTGGGACTGTAAAGCTTCGACGGGTTGTGACATCGGGAATTGATTTATTGTTTTTTGTCTATGTTTTTTTTAACTAGATTAGTGATTTTTATTTCTTAAGTTTGATTATGTTTTAAGGAATTGTAAGGTCAAATTTGAGCCAATACTTTTTATTGACAGTTTTAGTATTTATTTGAGTTTGAATTATTTGAGTTACGTATGTCATGATCTTTATCATTTGGTTACGAAAGTCTTAAATTTACTACTTTATTTTTGAAACAATTTTTTTATTTAATTATTAGCTACATGATAAATGGGTGTCACAAATATCACAAGAAAGGATATTGAATTGTGATTTTAGAAATTTTAAAACTTTTTTTCTTGAAAGATAACATTATTGTCTGATGATAAAACATGGAAAAACATATATCAAATTTTCACAAAATAGATTCAGACGATAGACACAAATTTTATAAAACAAAGAGAGTTAGAAAAAAAATTGAACCCTGAGTCAATTTAAAGCATATAAGAGAATTCAAACTCATATAATAAGACACAAAGAATTATATTGGTTTGTCTCAACCATATATTGAGATTACGTCCAGTTGTTGGCAAACCACAAAGTTCCACTAACTTCTCAAAGTTACAAATATTTTGTCACAACCACTTGTGCCTCTACAACTTAAGATTTACACCAAGCTTGTCATAACCTAGTATTCTTTGTCTTACCAAGTCACTACTGGCTCTAAAAAGAAATCATAAGATTTGTTGTTTGTTTGCGAAATGACTAACACATAATCGTCTTACAAATGGATATGCAATCACAACACTAAGTCTTTTCTATCGAGATGTTCAAGGCATTTTGAGAGCTTTTCTAAACTTTACAATAATTTAGAGAGCTTTACAGAAAGAAATTTGAATATGAGTGCTTGGGTTTGTATCCATTTCTTCATAGCTTATGGTATTTATATGCTTTCTTCAACAAGTGCCCATTGTCTCTAAACAAATAGATTTCTTCACTTTTGCTTGTGTATGAAGAATATGGCCATTTTCTTCATGGTGGAAAACCACTCCTCTTAGCTATCGTGTTGAACACTTCAACAGGAAACTACTTTCTTTTGCGTCAGAGCAGGTTTGCACAGCCGAGGGCATTTTTTATGAAGATTAATAACTTTCAAATCTTAAACTTCATTTATTCTTCATAATATTCGACAAATCCTAGGAGAATGTCTTTGCAAAAAAGATCTCAGACACAGAGTATTAAATGAAGTCTTAAATGTCATCTCTTAAATATTGTATCAGATCATGACTTTAGGTAACTATCGTCTGATACTTCAGACGCAGATGCAGACTCGTGAAGCATGTTCTAATATCACATAAGACACAACTTTTAACATTTTGTATTTATTTGTATCTAATCAAAATAATTAAAAGTCATGATTCATCTTAAGATATAAATGTCTTTTGACTTAACAATACTCGACGAGACTAGAGGAGTGGATCACTTCCCTATGTATCTTTGTTATGCATGGATTCCTATTGACTTATACATTTGCTTAGTTTCCACACATGGATGGGTGTTAAGAGATGATTGATTGGAGGGCAAAAGAACCTAAATAATGCTTTTTAATTAAAAAATTATCAATTTGGTGCTGTTTTGAAACATATTACAAATATAGGGCAGTCAGACATGCCTAAAATAGGTCTGACTGGTCACGCCCAGATTAGGCGTGACTCAGGGGGCTGTCACACCTAATCTAGGCGTGACTAGTCACACCCATTTTGGGCATGTCTGACTGCCCCATATAAGCCTCCAAATTTCAATTTTTTTCCATAGTCAGCATTTCTCCTTATGTGTAAAAGTTTCTGAGTGAGTTATCTCTACAGCAAAGCTCTACCAACGAGTTTTTGTTTTTTGTTGACAGCAAGAAATGAGTTCAGGTGGTGAGGAGTGTGCTCGTGTTGTGTTATTTTTTAATGGAAGGAAAGTTGAAGGGCGACGGGGTGTTGTTTCTGAAGGGGGTAAAAGGCAAACACGTAATCAAGCGAAGCTCAACACTGGGTGAATTACATCAGAAGATACGACAAAAATTAGGTCTGCTAGACAAACAACATATCACTTTGCTGACGGCAAGATTATGGCAACATGAACAATACATGGGTTTTCAAGTTGTGGATGATGAAGACATAGAATTGGTAATGGAAGAATTTTTCAAGCAAGCAACGAAAGATTTTGTAGAGTTCTATGTGGATTTTACCGGAGCAGAGGATGTTGTTTTACCCATCAGGTCAGTTGCTTTTAATTCTGCACGTAATACATCATCATATGTTGCTCCATTTGTAAACGTGTCTGAGGAAGATTCACATGACCCAACTTGGGTTATGGATGACGATGAAGAGGATAATGATGATGAAAATATTATAATGGAAGATTGTCTTCTTGAGGAGGATGCTAGTGCGTCGGATAATGATGACGATGCTGGTGTGCATGCGACTGCATTCGAAGAAGATACTGATGTGGGGTCGTATCAAATCTGTCATCATCCAGACGTTGGATCTACGCAATCAGAACAGTCTGTTGAAGGTATGTTAGATGACTGAAATCAATGAAAATGTTGTCATATATGTATATTTGTATGTTATAGTATTTTAATTTGCATGATATGTTTATTCAACTGATTTTGTATTTAAAAGTGCTAAGGTCGCTCCTTTTTGGGATGGAATTCCTCATTACACATATATTGATTGGAATCATCCAAGCGAAGAAAAATCTTTTACCAGTTCCGGTTCGGGTTCTGTGTAGGGTCCATGACAATTAGGGGATGAGTTGTTGTTAAACAGGAATTTTCCTCAAAAAAGGACGCACAAATTGCAATTAAGAGGAACCTCATGAAGGAACATCAAGAAGCATTTATGGTTGAGAGCAAGCCTAACAAGTTTATCATGAGGTGTATTGCTCATAACGAGGGTTGCCCCTGGAGGGTTAGGGTAATTAAACCAGCGTACGGTGAGAAGTGGGTTGTTTCAAGATGGGGTGGAAAACACAATTTCCTGAATGACCATATTACGCAGGGTCATAGACAGCTTGATTCTGATGTTATTGCTTCACTTGTAGTATGTATGTATTTTTTAAATTTCCTCTATATGTCTTTAATAATGGTTCTTTAATATATCTTCTTAATGTGAATGTTACAATTTCATTGTTAGGAATGATTAAGGAGGAACCGTCTGTGTCGATTGCATTGGTTAAGGAGAGGATCTCCTATTCCTATGGATTTTAAGTTTCATATTGGAAGGCCTGCTATGCGAAGCAGAAAGCAATGACAATGATTTATGGGGATTGGGAAGAATCTTATGCATTTTTTCCCAGGTGGTGTGGCTACATGCTTCATTTTTCACCAGGTTCTTTTTATGATATTCAAACAAATGATTATTTTGTAGGACATCGATTGATACGGGTGAAGCATGTGTTTCATCGCATGTTCTGGACTTTTAGACAATGTTGCGAGGCATTTAATTTCTGCAAACCCATGATTCAGATTGATGGCACTCATTTGTATGGCAAGTATACAAGGAAATTGTTGATTGCCATGACTCAGGATGGCAATAATGAATGTCTGCCACTGGCATTTTCCATTGTTGAGGGGGAGACTTTGGAAGCCTAGGAATATTTTCTTGCTAACATTCGTTTCCACGTTACACAAAGGCAAAACATATGTCTCATTTCAGACAAGCACCGGAGCATACTATCTGTTGTTGCGAATCATGCTGGTTGGCAACCACCTTATGCACATCACGTGTTTTGCCTTCGTCACATAGCTAGTAATTTTAATCAAAAGTTCAGGAGTCAACAATTGAAGAAGACCTTGATGAATTTAGGTATGGTGTAACAAGTATTTTGAATATATTAAATGGATATATCTGTAAGTTGAATAGTGTTAATGACATGATTCTTTTGCAGGTTATACTCCCTCTATGATTGATTTTGAGGTAGCGTTTGCACGATTTCATGATAGCAGTCCTGAGATTGCAGAATGGATTGATAGCATCCCTAAGGAAAAGTGGACACGTGCATATGATGTAGAAGGGAGGAGATTTGGCCATATGACAACAAACTTGTCTGAATCAGTCAACAGGGTGTTGAAGGGAGCAAGAAACATGCATATCACTGCTCTGGTGAAGCACACGTACAGTAGATTGGTTCAATATTTTGTAAGTAGGGGTCAGGCGGTTGCTTCACAAGTTGATCCTTCAACACAACATTGTAAAAGTGTGGTTGATGCTATGAGGCATAATCAGTCCGTTGCTACAGGCCACCATGTACACACATATAATGTTGAACAAATATTATTTGAAGTGGAGGAGGGCTGCGAGAGGTCATATGCAGTCAACTTCATGAGCGTTTTTGTCAGTGTGGCAAGTTTAAGGTCTTCAAATACACATCTAGTCACGCCGCAGCTGCTGCCTTACATTTTCATCAAAATCCTTTTTTGTATGTGGATGATGTCTTCCTGGTAAGTAATTTGGTTCAGGCTTACTCATCCCCATGGCATCCAATTGGTAATGAAGGTGTTATTCCACCGAGCGAAGGTCCAGTTCTCATACCTAATAGGGAAATGTTGCGTGGAAAGGGTCGTCCAAAGTCCACTAGAATATGTAACGAGATGGACGAAGTCGAAACAAGTCAAAGCCGCCCCAAATGCAGAATTTACAAGCAAGTTGGACATAATCAGAGAACTTGTCCTGATCGTCATGCTATTTCATGATTTTTTAATGATGTTTCTTTAAATAGTTGTATGTTAATGTATTTCACTTTAAGGAATTTAAAATTTAATGAAAATATGTTGAGACTTTCATCATTTGTCAATTCGTATAATAAACATTGCTTAAGAAATGAAAACTACGAAACAGACAATTGAAATACCAATGACAATTGAAATTAACCAAACTTAATAAACACTACTTAATAAAATGAAAATGACAGTAACAATTGAAATACGAAAATAACTAAATTAATCAGCAGTTTCACAGATGTTGTGCAACGGACATGTCTTCTTCCATTTGGGCAACTGGTTTACTAAAAATAGCTAAGATTTGTATTGGACAAAAACATCTCCAGTAGTTGGATTCTGCTAACACCTTTAACACGTCTTCATTGCTTATCAACTCTTTGATGTGATATTCGATTGTGTTGTCTGAATAAGCATAGTAGGCTGGCTATCGAAAAAACAATTTTGTTACCACCTGTGAGTTGTGAATTCCATAAGGGGGAACCCCAACAGGCGCAACTTGCTTGATGAAAACCTTGAGTGTTTCAATGTTGCAACTTGAAGGAATTTCAAATCTTATTGGATTTGTTCCAGTAAACGAATAACCCACAAAATCGACATGTCGTGGTATGTTACACTTGCCATTGTAATATAGAATTGCATCATGTGTGGGGGCATTGGTGGATCGAAGTAGGTTGACTATACCATCGAGTGTTCTGTTGACGACACATAATATTTCTATAGGGTCAACACTCAACATTTGCTCATTGCACATTAACATTGTGCATACATCATCATCAGTTGTGAGTTGCAGAGAATGAAAAAAATATTGCTGACCTGCATGTAGGGATGGCTGTTGGTAGTAGATTTCATCAACAAAATGGTCATTGGTTAGCATAAGGGTGTAGTGCATCATACTCTTAAGTGTCTGGAAAGAACACTCATTAGGAACCCGCATTGGTATTGGAGTAGGACATTGAAAAGAAACACTAGTTTCGCTGTGTTTCATTGATCCATTTGGAAAAATGAAGGCTAATTTGGAGTTAGCAATGGTCTGACTGCTTGTTTCTCCTAAGAATGTCATAGTATTCATATTGAATTTAGTTTGTGGAGGTATGTTGTGTGGGAGTGTCTGGCTTATGTAGGGGTCAATGACGCCCAAATTTAGGCGTGACACCACCCTCTGTCACCCCTAATTTGGGCATGTTCAGTGACGCCGTATTTGTTTTGGTCGTGTTCAGTGATGCCCTATTTGGGCGTGTTCAGTGACGCCCTATTTGTTTGGCGTTCTTAGTCATGCCCTATTTGGGCATCATTGACTCCCAATAAGCGTAAATGGTTTTAAAACACGATGATAAAAAGGGAAAGAAGCAAAGCCACCATTTGCAAGTTGGACCTATCTAATAAAAATCTCCGGGTAAGTCAAAGATACTTTCAGTCATATATTTCGATTTGTTGAAAATGATAAATATTTTTTAAGATATGGAGTTTAGTATTCGATCTTATAAACTCATAATAGCTCTATATCTCTTTATTTATAAATATATACTATATTTTCTACCATATACGAACTAGGATATGAAGTAGGATATCATCGAGAATAAGGAAGAGAACTACAAATGAATAAGTAATCGAGCACCATATACATGGAATAAGTGCATCCACTTATAATTCATTTATCCCGTATCTCTTGTCCTGCTCGTTAGACGGTGCAGTCAGTGAAAGCTTGGAAGGATATTAATGCGTATTTGATTTTACTACAAGAAAAGAAGAATCAATCTTCTAAAAAAAGAAAGAAGAATGAATCCTTTTTTCACTCTATGAATTGATATACGAGTTAAATGATTTTCTTTTTGTTAATTTGTTAAAATCCTATTTGGTCGTGGTATGTTAAGACAAGAAAAAAAAATGATTACACCAAAATGGTTTTATTAGTGTCTAACAATCAAATAAAGTCCAATACAAACAACAAAATATAAACACTAATGTTATCCAAAAAAAAAATCTATGACTCAGGTGGCCACTGCTGATGACGCGCTTGATGATCGGGTAACCTCCGTTTACCACGAGCCCGAAAAGAGCCTGCCTGAGAAGTGCCTGTGTGAGAAGGGCCCGCCTGAGAAGCGCCTACCTAGGAAGGGCCTTCCTGTGAAGGGTCGACATCTACAAGTGGGTATGGAGTTACCTGGTATGGAGATGATGAGTGAGGATAATCAGCAGGTGGGGTGCCATATTATCCATGTGTTGGCCAATCCTTACAACCAGCTGGAGTATAATCAACCTGAGCCCATAGGTTGTCAATATTGGCAGCACTCCAATCCGAAGCAGGTACTGTTAGTATATGGATGTCCTAGAGACAATCTTTTCATTAGATTAGGACGTAATGTACTTTTTCATATTGTCATGAATAAATTATAAGCGCTCTTTATCTTGTTTCATATTCTGTCTCGATATCATTATTAATATATGAGTAACTGGATAAAACCCTTGGAATAGAATAGGTATCTCTGAGTATCAGTGATGGGATCACGATCATGAGGATTCAAGGATACCAGATGTCTACTCCTAAATGGTTAAGTTCCTAGTCTAGAGACGCTAAGAATGGGGATCAGTGATCTTGGGTAAGACTAGCATGGCTTATCTACTTGTATGCAGATACAAGGTAAAGACCTCATGAGCTACAGACATGGAGATGTCTTAGCTAAAGTCATGGGTGGACCTATAAGGGTATATCTTGCACTAAACGGACCTACAAAGAGACTGAATGAGGAAATCTCACAGATAGTATCATTAGAGTAATCTCTTATTATTTGGGTGTGTCTTTCCTTAGACCAGAAGTTTTCAGCTAGACTGTGTTCCAGAAGACATATTTTGATTGTATACCTCGTCTACCTGAAACATGGAGACACATAGGTATACCTTTGGGCATGTCCTGAAAGAACGTGAGTCTAGGGTGACTAGCTAAAGGAATTCGTCAAATCTCTGTAAGAGATTAAGTTATCTGTAAATCGGAGAAATTGGGATGACATTTACGGGACTTGGGAATCTATGCATAGTAAAAGAAATCATGAGATGATCTGCCTTTAGAGTCAGTAAAATTGGAAACTCCCTATTTCGTATTAAAGCTTACCCTAGACCATAAGGGCAGATACGTTTCCTTACCCTAGGTTTTATGGGAAGGTAACCGAGACGAAAGGAAATACATACGGAAACCAAATAGATTTAATAGGATGATCTTGTCATTTACCTAACTAGTTCTGGGGCAATAAAGCATTGCTAGTGCTCTATGTTGTCATTAAATGGGTAATGACCTTGTTGGGCCCAAACTCATTTATGTCAGTAGCTATGTTGGGCCTAATGGGTCACACACTAACACTTTATTGTCATGACATTATAGCATTAAAGGTTTTGGGCCTAATAATGGTTATTGGCCCAAGAAGGAGTTTTGATACCTATCTTAAAGAGAGAGGCGTATGAATGGAGTTAATGGGCTTGGATAGTCCAAGACATTATTAATTAAATTAAATAGTTAAATTAATTATCTAATATTTAAATATTTGAATTTAAATATGAATTAACTATAGTAGTTAGTTTCATATCAAAAGGAGAAGATAAGAGCTAGATTTGAATTTGAATTCAACTAGCATCTTATCATGATCATGTCCTAGATTTTAGGAAGAAGTTTGAGGGTTGATTATGGGGCTTACATACGGCTGATATATGATTATCATTTGGCAAAATAAATCCCAAGTAGTTGACTTAGTCTTAGGAGGATATGATAGGAGGTTGTTGGCAATTTTTGAAATGCAACAACTCCATCTTTTCTTCACGTGTGGGATGCTTCATAATCAGATTTTTCGGTTAAAAAAATCTGACTCAAACTCTTCTATAAAGTGTGTTATTGTGATCATAGTTCGTTAATAGTTTTTTGGAAAAAAACCTATCTATCTTCCTCTCTTTTCACGTGTCCCATTGTGTGAGTTTTGACAGAAAATTCAGCCACCAATATCATCTATTGGTGAGTCTCTTAGATAAGTAAAAACACTTTGAAACCTAACCTTCTTCCTCTCCATTGGTGCGCCTAGCCCGCCTCCTTTGGTTTTTGTTGGTGGACTTTAAGAAGTGTTCTTGAGTCTTGACAATAAGTAGTGTGGATCAACATTAGAGGGCTTGTATCTTCAAGCCTATCCTTGATCATCAAGTTATGAATATAAACAAGGTAACATCTATGTCCTAAAGAATGATTCTTGTGTGGTATGTGTTTCCGCTTGAAAAATTTTATTTTTCTCACATGCCTTCGGGCTTCATGGCCCTATCTTTCAGGTACGTCACCACTGGCCCCAGAAACTGACACCCCAACGTCCGTTGATGCCATGGCCAAAGCAGTAGCATAATACACAGGTTGTGTCTTGGTGTCTGCTGGTGGAGGAATCTGACTCTGGCTGAACCCCTCATACCCCATGTCCCCCTGTTGGGTAGCCTCGTAATACAAAGGTTGGCTAGCGTATGTAGATCCTATCAGCGGAGGCCTAAATTAACCATCAGTGGGAGGCCTGGGAACTCCTATGGGCTCAGGAACATGATGCATTGCTTTCCGGCGATGCTCTAGCCCATGTCCCTCCTGTCTCCCACAGGGAATGTCCACATGCACCTGTGGGTCATCCTGAAGCTGCAATGGGGGTGCATGTGGGCCTGGCTCCTCCAAGCGAAAGCTCTCTCGAAAGATACAAATAATGCGACCGATCTCTTCATGCATCCACTCAATGGTGTATCCTAGCCACTGCTCACTGCTAGTCGTGAAGTACAACATCTCCAGGCCATTAATATACAAATTATAACACAAATACATTAGTCTAGACATTAAAGCCATGATAATTAACTTTATTTTACAAATTATAATTAAACAACACTTACACCACGACTCATCTTGGTAGCCCTCTTCGACACGTATCATTTCCCATTCTCCCTGAACCAAACCATGTACTCATGGTTTGGTGATAGCAACCGAGTAAGTAGGGGGCAGCTCTATGTGCCGGTCCCTAACCTCCCATCGTTGGATAAAGGGTCTCAGCTTACGGACCCAGTTATCCTCGGCCTTCGTGGGATTGGCTGATCCGTCCCAAATTTCCGCATGCATCTGTCCGGATGAGAATACTCAATTGTGTGGAAGCATATAATTGGAGTACTAGCCATCCACAACAGTCACTCGTGCTCAGATGCACCAAGGAAGTTGTAGCCTGCATATGGTTGCCAAGCCACCTAAACAAAATAATCAAAATACAATTATGAAAGAACAACAACCAACAATGCAAATTATGAAAATACAACGACCAAAAATCTTATAAATATTAATATGTACCTCTTCCCGACAAAGGGAATCTAATGTTAGCTGATACCAAAGAAGCTTGTGTGCTCGGAACCAGCCTAAAGCATTAAACCTAATTTAAAAGTAACTGACATTAGAATACTTATAAGACTCACTAATACATAGTTAATAACAGAAAATAAGAACACATACATGTGTCCGTAATGCCACTCCGGCTGAGTAAGCTGAGCAATAGCTGAAGCAATGGGTGGGAATCTGAGCCACACCCATATCTGGAGAAGCACGTGACACCCACCAATGTCACTTCTCTCTGCATTTGTACACTCGCACGCAAGGACCGCGGAGCCCCAGCTATACTTACCTATGTCTCCCATGTCCACTCCAAGCAACGGGACACATCGACAGCCGATAGTGCTTTCCCCGGATCTGTCGCATAGTAGCCATGCTCCAATCATGCGCGCATTGTGCGCCTTCGTAAACCGCATGACTTCTATGTGATCCACAACTACCACACCCCAATGCACATAATATCTGTCAAAGTAAGATAGGCGCAGGAATCCGCCTTTTAGCTCACTCTCGTGAGGAAGATGACCAAACATGTCCTCGATGATGGTTGTTAGAATCAAAGAAGCTAAAGCAAATGATTCAAAGATGATTGAAGAAAATGAGTTTTGATATTTTACATTCCCAATCAATTTGATGGCATATGTAATTGTGTTTAAGCTTGGTTCATTAGATAAAGCTTTATAATCCTCTTTAGCAATTGATAATTCATGCATTCATACATTCATTTGATAAGAGTTAATCATATGGTAATTAACAAACCTATAGAATTTCATAAAGGCTATTAGGAATTGTATAAAACATTTTTCCACTGTGATAATCGATTATCTTGTAATATAATCGATTACAGGTGTGTGGATATTTTCTGGAAAATGCCTTATGAACATTTTAATCGATTATCGCTAGCTCGTAATCGATTAAATTAACTTTACACGGAATTGAGAACTTCCTGTGATAATCAATTATCTTGGGAAATAATCGATTACATAAGCTTCTGCATAATTTTACATAACATGTTCATCTGGTTTAATCGATTATCAGATTTTAGTAATCGATTAAATATGCATTGTTAAGTTTTAGATATAGTATGTGTTAATCGATTAAATTGGTACTTAATCGATTACATGTGTGCATTGTAAAACTTAGTTTGTCTGGATTAATCGATTACAAGGTTATTTAATCGTTATTTAATCGATTATTCTGTTCATGACAGATTTCCAGATTTCTAATGAACATTTTAATCGATTATATAGATAAAATAATTGATTAGCATAGATAAAATAATCGATTACATTGACGAATTAATCGATTACAGTTAGTTAAAACAGTTTTTTTATAAATAGAGAAACTGAGTCTGAGAAAGACTAAGCAAGAAAAAAAGAGATATTCGTGCATACTTTGTGATATACATATTCTAAAGTTCTCAAGTGTACCCAAGGCTGAAATTAGTGAGATAATCAAATATGATGAGTATCTTTGTGATTTACTAGAGTTTTTGAGTCTTGATACTCATGGATTGAAGATTTATTCAGGCTAGAGCTTAAAGAAAGTTTTCAATAAAGATTGGTAGTCATCTTATGCATATAATCTCAGGTTGATTGAATCATTCATATCATAGTAATTGCTGAGGAATATAAGGTGATATCTTTCTTGTACCTAAAGCTTTTGTTTTTTTAATATTTGTTGTATAATTGAGTTGTATTACCATATAACATTTGTATTCTTTAAAGCTTGTTCTAGAAATGGTTTCTAGAGGGAAGAACAGAGAGGGGATCTCTGGTTCTTGATCTTTTGAAAAGTCTATAGGAAGTAGATTTTGAATTTTACATAGGGAGGGTAAGAGAGATCATTTTGTAAGCTTGTAAAGAACAAATATTTGTTATAGTGGAACTCTAAACAAGATTTGGTTAGAAGAAAACTGGATGTAGCCTCCGAGGTTGAGAGGTGAACCAGTATAAATCTTGTGTACATTAGATTTCAGTTTATATTTTACTTAACTCTTGAAGTATAAAATTTGTTCATCATATAAACTTGGTTATTGCACAAGAGGGATTCGATTGATGAAGTAAAGTGATTTCTAATTGATTTTAAATTGATACGATCCTTTTGAAGTCTTCCGTTGTTATAAATTTTGAAAGAAAATTTTAAAACTCTGAGGTAAAACCAATTCACCCCCCTCTTGGTCATTTGTATAAGTGTTCATTATATTTTCAATGGTGGCTCAATCGTCTGACGTGATTCCGGTGACGACATTGTCTTCGCTGCCTAAACCTAGGATACCAACCACGTCTTCCAACGTGATGGTCATCTCTCCTGCGTCATGTGAAATGTATGTGTCTCTAGTCTCTACCTCTCAACCAAAGCACTAATGAGCGCAGGATCGATCTAAAGTCAAGTTAACAATAATCAATTCGTATGTACAATTATAACGAAAAACATTTTTAGGAATTAATTTGTATGTACAATTATTCAATTCACAATTTGATACCTGACTATGTCGCATGCGTGCAACATGTAGAAATCCAGCCTGTCCTAACATCTCTACAACGATGTCAGGTATATTGTCACAATCTGGCCCAAGCGCGACTTTACCACGTCGCGTCTTTAACACTCGACATTTGTCCTCATTCCACACAGCTTGTGAAACGTGGGTTCGCTAGGTACGCCACTACAACCCCCCCCCCCCCCCCACTTATACGGGGTAGGCATCACATGGGTCGTCGGATCCCTGCCCTCACCCTCATGATCGGATCCAAACCGTGAAGAAGCAGAAGATGATGAATCAACCATCTATGACTATGTTAATATAAATAAATCAATATTATAATTAATAATTTAATACCTTCAAATTAAATTACATTAGAAATAAATGTACTTAATAATTCAAAATTATATTTAAAAACTAAACTCTAAACTGAACTAAATAACTTTAGTAAAATAATTATAATTTAACAACTAAACTCAACCCTAACCCCTAATCCCTTTTCTCTAAAACCTAATAGTTTTCTACTAAAATAAACTAAACCCTAACCGTTTTATACGAATCTAAACTAAACCCTAAAATAGTTCTATGTAACAGTCGCTAACAATTTCATATGACCCTATCATTTTTCTAATTCAATACTATAACATTAGATAATATGCAAAATTATTAAATTAATATAAATAAATCAATATTATAATTAATAATTTAATGCCTTCAAATTAAATTACATTAGAAATAAATATCCTAAATAATTCAAAATTATATTTAAAAACTAAACCCTACACTAAACCCTAAACTAAACTAAATAACTTTAGTAAAATAATTATAATTTAACAACTAAACTAAACTAAACCCTAACAGTTTTATATGAATCTAAACTAAACCCTAAACCCTTAACCATAAAATAATTCTATGTAATAGTCGCTAACAATTTCATATAGTCCTAACAATTTTCTATTTCAATAATATAACATATTAAATAATATGCAAAATTATTAAATTAACTTACTTGTTGGTAGAGTTTCGCTGCAAAGAAAAATCACTCATAAACTTAAGAGAGATAAACTTCAGAAAATTTTAGACAGGAGGTGAAACAGCAAAAGTGAGAAAAAAGTAAAAAAAAAAAAAAAAAATTGGCTTATATAGGATCAGACACGTCCAAAATGGGCGTGACATCCCCCTTGAACATGTTTGACTATCCTCATATTTGTAATATATTTTAAAACAGTCTCAAATTGGTAATTTTTTAATTAAAAAACATTATTTAGGTTCTTTTGCCTTGATTGGAGTCTAAGACCTTTTATTTTATATGTATTTCATTTGGGTAGGCCTAGGCTTTAGTACTTTTGTTTATGTGTATATTTAGTCATCTACCTTGTCATAATATATAGTTGTAGGCTGTACTCGTTACTTGGGGAAACACATGCATATTTATAAATTATGAAATTCGGATATGTTTCATTTCTGTTAATCCGCTTTAATTATTTGAGAAGTAAGCTCCTAAGCAAAACTGGCTACGGTTGCTTTTCAAAAATATGAACAAGTCGTTTTGTGTATTACGCGGTATCGAGTTTAGAAAGCAACTAATAAAAAGTTTTAAAAATTCACTGGAATTTCATTGTACACATTCTCAAATATACATAACTATGAAATTAAATGAACTAACACACTTTATAAAATAAAGAAATAAAATAATTAAGATATAATTACCTTCTTAGAGATTAGGGTGTTACAACTACCATTATTGGTTTGGTCATGTAGGTTTACCAAAAAAAAGTGCAGCGCAGAGGAATAAGCGAATGCGACTGTTTCTGATTTAGTGAGAAAAGAGATTAAATTTAATTAAAAGTTTTGGTATTGGGAAGTTTGATTTCTGCTCCTCCTTGAAATTTCACGTAATAATGATTGTTCATGTATACAAGTTCACTTGCACATAATCGTTAATTGGTATTTTCCTGATTCTGTTAGTTTGATATTTTATTTTGGTTCGTCGGGTTTAGATTGTACTTTTTTTAATTTAATCATTTTATAATAATTAAGTTCTTTTTGCTTATAGAGAAAACGAAGAAGATGGGTAAAGAGGAAAAAAGAAGAATGAAGATGAAGTACTCTAGTCCAGGAAGAGAGCATTTGATAGATCTTATTAACACGGGTATTTTTGATAATTTTTATATATGTTATTTTGTTTGTGTTGTTCATTGTCCATCAAATTAAGTACATAATTGTTCTGTTCCTTAAAAACGGAGTTTCAGCAATATGCCAGAAATCAATATAGGATCAAACTTTCTCTCTCTGAAGGTGCTTATGAAGATTAAAACAACTCCGAGAAGAAGATCACAGCACAAATGAACCACAAATTGGACGTGGGGTGTGTGCATTGTGAGAATGGAAAAGAGAGAGTAACAGTGTGTATGTACCTTGCACCTTTGGTGTGAATGACTATTTATGCTTACTGACCTATGGAAAAATAAGGAAACTATTCCTATTCTTGATCACGATCTTCTGAAAGATGAACAGAGATTCTGGATATTTGATGTGAAAATAACCTTATGTATCTTCTTTGATTCTGTAAATATTTAGGACTTCAATCTTCTTTAATCTTTCCGTAAATAACTTATTCTTGGCTGTCTTGGGCCTTTTAGCTGCGGCCCAATATAAAAGATCTGTAACAATTGCCCCTCATCTTGGTTATTGAGTAATCTGAATGACCGAGATGAATATGTTGCTTTTTTACTCCCATAGCCGAGATAATTATTTCGGATAAGTCGGCCTAAGTGCTATCCTTTCGATGCGTTATATATGACCTTCTGTTCTTTTACGAGCCGATCTCATTTTCCGACTTCGGCCGAGATGACGAAACATTTTCTTCTGCGGAGCCGATCTCATTTTTCGATTTTGGCCGAGATAACGAAACATTTTCTTCTACCGAGCCGATCTCATTTTTCGATTTTGGCCGAGATAATGAAACGTTTTCTTCTGCGAACCCGAACTCTTTTTCTTGACTCCAAGTTCCAAGGCAATGAAGTTCTTCTACTGTCGTTTGGACATGTGAAATGACGCACCTCCTTAGCATTTAATGCTCTGCCATTTCTTTGCACGTTCTAATCATGACCATCCCCTGTCATAAGTCTATTTTGCCCCTGTCTCTTGGTTAACTGGTCATAATTGCCCCAGTAATTAGGCACGTTTGTCAGTTATTATTTTTTAATTCCAATTTTCGACGGTTACCATTTTTTAATTACGTGGGTTTCGGCGGTTTCCATCCCCTCTTATAGCCTATACCTTGTCATTTTTCCCCACTTTCTCAAAACTTTGGCTCATTTCCCTCCTGTTGCTTGCTTTCGTGTTAGCATTCTTCTTCTTGCCCACGCATTTTGGTGCTTCAGCTTTCCTTCTTCGAAGTTCTTCAATCCAGGTATCTCAATCTTTCTTCTATTTTTACTTCGCGATTCCGTATTGCTTCTTTTCTTCTCTATCCTTTTTGTTTTTATTCTTGGTGATATCCATTCCTTTTGGGAATTCCCTTTCTGGGTTTCTTATCTCATTCATCTGTTCACCTTCATCCCTGGTTCTTCTTTTCGATATTCTCTCCAATCTCATAATGGTGAAACTTACCCCTGAGGAAGAGGCTCGTATTGCTGAAAGAGTCTCTCTTGGTGTAGCTTTTTGGTTTTTCGGTAAACCCCTTAGTGAGGGGGATAAGACCAAACGCTTCCTTCGAAACCTTAGTGGTGGTTCCAAATCCTCAAAAAATCCCTCAGCTGAAAACTACCTTCTTCTAAAGCCATAACAGGTCCCTCTAGGATTGGAACAGGTTCTAGTATTGGGTCTATCAAGGAGTCTAGAGGTCGTATCCCTCCCTCAAAAAATGTTAAGGTTTTTTCACAAACTATGCAAAGTTCTGGTACTAAATCCACTAGGGAAACTAGGACTCATACTGTGACTCCTTCCGCTCTTCCCCCAAGATCCTGCCCTTCAAATCCTCCTTCTGAAATCCGGTTTGAACCGTGCACAAGGTGCATGGACAAGTTTTTGTATCTAGCCAGCTCGGGCTTCGATAAGGACGTCGAGGACGTGCTAGATGCGTGCCGGCATAATCCTATAGCCGTCATTCCTTCATTGCCTCCGCCTAGAGCCGACATGCCATCTGAAAGTGTCTCGGCGCCGGCCGGCCTCTTCCGACTTGCCGACAGTCCTACAGGTACCTTTTGCTGATTATTCTCTTTTTTCTTATCGTAGGTCATCATGGAAATCCCTTCTGTGGAAATTGTTGAGGAATCTCGGTCAAGCGGTTCTTGTGCCAACAACCTCTCTCATGCTCTGATCGCCCAATTTCCCTGGGTAACTTTTGAGGTTCTAAACACCTCGTCGTCCATGAGTCCGGAGGGCATAGCCGCCCTCCCTGTAGGGAACCAAGAGGGATTTTCAATTCGCCATCCCGGCTCTCATGTGTCGATCTGCTCTAGTGCCGAGCAGGGCGAACCTAGCTTTTTCTTTTTCTGTGCCGATGTGATCACCCGCTTGGGTATTCGTTTTCCTTTTTCTGAGTTCGAGATGAAGCTTTTGAAGCATTTATCCTTAGCTCCTTCACAACTTCATCCGAATGGTTGGGCTTTCATTAAATCCTTCGAGGATTTGTGTATTAACTTAGGAATTCCTTGTACGGTTCCCGTTTTTATGTATTATTTTTCTGCTCAGACCAGTGGTTCTGGCCGAGAGCCTTCAAGCCAAAAAGGTTGGACTTCCTTACGGAGTCGCCCTAAGCGCAAACTTTTTCCCCTCTTTGCTGATTCCTTTAAAAGATTCAAAAATAATTATTTTAAAGTTAGTGCAAAACCTGGTGAACAACCTTTCTTCTTTCAAGGGCCGGAATCTGCCAGGGTGAGGTGGAAATTTCCACTTTATTGGTCCCGTGCCCATCATGATATCCACCCTTCCTATTATTACCGAGATGAGACCAGGTTGTCGGACGAGGACGCTTATTCGTTCATCCAGATTGATGCCTTCCGAGAGAGTCAGGGTTTATGTGAAATTCCCTCGGCTCTTCCTGACTGTTAGTCAAATTTATACTGTATTTCCTTATTTTCTTTTATCCTCGGCGCTTACTATTTTACTGTCTTGCTTTATTTTGCTTTGCAGCTGTCGAGATGGAAGATCAATCCAGCGACCTCTGCCCTCGATCCCGCAAGACTTCCGGTGCCCCACGGCCTCCTCCTGCCACCAACACAGCCCCCTCCTTCTTCAAGAACCTCAAAAAGAGGAAGGTGACCAAGTCGGCTGCCGAGGTGACCACCATTTCGGCTGTGCCGGCCGTTCCTATTTCCACCGTCCCGGCCATTGTTGCCCCTCCTGCCGAAGTCCTTGCTTCTCCTCCGCCTGCTTCGATAGCTGATCCCCCGGCTGCCGAATACTCTTCAGCCTTGCCTCCAGATGCTTCAAAGCTGGAGCTCGGCCACTTATGGGAGCGGGGAGCCAACGATCTCTTCCCCTTCGTCCAGGCCCCCAAACGTTTCGCCGATTCTTCTCGGCTTTCTGAGGATGACGTCCGCTTGCTTCAACAGATGCAGCAGCATGCTTATCAGACGGCTTCACTTGTTGACTGCTTGGTTGTCACTAAAGGCAGGTGCAATAAGTACAAGGAGGAGCTTGCTGCAACCAGCGTCAAGCTTCAAAGGGCCGAGGATGGCCTGATCGCCGCTCGGGCACAGGCTGCGGAAGATTTGCGGCGTGCTCAAGAGGAGTTCGAGCGGGATCTTCTGGCGGCCCGCTTTGAAACCGAGCAGGCCCCAGCCAAAGCCACCCATATGACCCAAAATTTGAATGAGGTAAAGACCTTGTTCGAGGGTGCCGAGGCTGACGCAAGGGATGCTAAGTCCAAGCTCCTGGTGGCCGAGAAGGAGGTGGCCGATTTGCAAGACTCACTGTCTTCGGCGGCCGAGGATTCTTTTAACAACGTCGTTGCCCAGATCCAATGCCTTAACCCTGGGATTGCTCTGAATACTGAGGGGCTACACTTCCAATCTTTTGTCCGAGATGGAGTTGTTGTCTTTATTTTGAACAAGAAGATTCCATTGTTGAGGCCGAGGATCTTCCGGAGGCCGGTGCTGAAGGGGACTCGGCTCCAGGAGGCGGTGCTTAAAGGGCCGGGATGCCGGTTTTTAATATGTAATTTTTATTTTTATTCTGAACAATTTCTTTGTTCCTTAAACAATTATATCTTCGGAAAATATATTTTTATTTCCCATATTCTTGTCAAAAAAATTTCTAAGTATGCGCATTTGAATATTCGCTTGGCTCCAACGGCCAAGCATGATATCGGCCGATTTACACGAGGTATCTCCGTTTTTTGCTTATTCCAAGTTATCGTTAGTGTATCACAGCCGCTTTGGACCGTGCCGACCTGATCAGGGTTGGAAAACACCTCGGATCCGCATGGAACGATATAAATATTGCTCAACGAGCTTTAGTCAATGTATAATCATAGATATCGAAGTATATTTCAAAAGAAACTGTCAATTCTTGACTTATTTATTCATAAATATCAACTTCATTCGTTTCTATGATTCCGATGAAAGAGATTACATGAAGTGGGGGTGTTTAAGCCGTTGGCCGCCACTTTTCTCAATTAACGGAAAACACATAAAAACAATCAACTGTAATATGTCTTCAACTTGTCGGCATTCCATGTACGTTTGATTGCCTTCTTATCCAATGTCTCCAGCATATATGCCCCATGGCCGAGATCCTGAGCGACTCGGTATGGCCCTTCCCAGTTAGCCGCCAGCTTTCCATCCTGAGCATTCTTGTTGCCGATGTCTGCTCTTCTCAAGACCAGATCGCCTTTTTCGAAGGATCTCGGTCTGATCTTCTTGTTGAATCTCCTGGCAACCAATTGCTTTGCGGCTACGTCTCGGATATGTGCTTGAGCTCGGGTTTCGTCTATCAATTCCAGCTCGGTGATCAACGCCGCATTATTAACTTCCTCTCCTTCTTTAAGTATCTTCATTCTTCTCCAGGAGGGTTGTCCGATCTCAACCGGGATCATCGCTTCGCACCCGTATGTCATTCTAAATGGTGTTTCTTGAGTAGATGTTTGGACAGTGGTCCTATGCACCCATAGAACATAGTATAGCTGCTCCACCCAACTTCCTCCGACGTCATACATCCTTTTTTTGAGTCCCTCCAAAATAACTTTGTTGGCAGCTTTGGCCTGGCCATTAGACTGTGGATGTTCGACGGACGCGAAATGGTGCTTGACATGAAAGTTGGCCATCATCCCTCTGAACTTCTTATCAGTGAATTGAGTCCCGTTATCTGTGACGATTTCGGCCGGGATCCCGAATCGAGATATAATGTTCCTTTCGAAAAATTTCTGGACACGGGTCGAGGTAATGGTGGCTAACGGCTCGGCTTCTATCCACTTTGTGAAATAGTCAACTGCTATAATGAGCCATTTCAATTGACCCTCGGCGACTTTGAAAGGACCCAACAGATCCATCCCCCATTTGTAGAAAGGCCAGGGAGATGTGATAGTTGTTAGCTCGGACGGGGGGGGGGGACCATATTATCTTAGCGTGCTTCTGACAACTTTCGCATTTCTTCACGTGATCCTGGGCAACTGCCTTCATAGTCGGCCAGAAGTATCCAGCCCGAATAGCTTTCACTGCCAATGCCTTAGCCCCCATGTGTTGGCCGTTGATGCCTTCATGTATCTCGGCCAAGATATATTATGCTCGGTCAGGTCCAACACAAAGCAACATGGGGGTGTGTGGACCCTTGCGATACAGTTCGCCCTCCAGGGTAGTATATAGAACAGCATCTCGGATCAACCTTTTGGCCTCGGTGTCATCATCTGGGATTATTCCCTGCTCCAGGTATCTAATAATAGGCTGCCTCCAGTCGGATTCGGCCGATATCATCATGACGCAAGTGGGATAAGCTAGCTCCTGTTGGACGACTGTTCTATGGTTGCCTGCACCCTTGGTACTTGCCAGCTTGGACAATATATCGGCCCTCACGTTTTCTTCTCGGGGAATATGGGAGATGAAGACTTCATCAAACTCGGCAATGATCTCCCTGACCCTAGCCAAGTACTTGATCAACAAGGGTCCCTTGGCCTGATATCTACCTTCAATCTAAGCTGCTACGAGCTGTGAATCTGTGAAAACTTTCACCTTCTGGGCTCCTTGCTCCTTAGCCGAGATCAATCCGGCTATCAAGGCCTTATACTCGGCCTGATTATTTGATGTCGGGAAGTTGAGCCGCAGAGACTGCTCTACCGATGTTCCCTGAGGATTTTCTACTATGGTTCCTGCTCCGCTCCCCTTTGTGTTGGACGATCCGTCCACAAAGAGGGTCCACACTTCCTCGTTGGCCGAGGTCGATGGGGTGAGTTCAACCAAGAAGTCGGCCAAAGCTTGGGCTTTGATAGCATGTCAGGCCTCGTATTTTAAATCAAACTCGGACAACTGTATTGCCCAGTTCATCATTCTTCCTGCTAAGTCCGGTTTGTGAAGAACTTACCGGATCGGCTGGTCGGTACGTACTATAATAGTGTGGCCATGGAAATATGGACGCAGTCTTTTGGCCGCCACTAAAAGTGCAAAAGCTACCTTCTCCAACTTCTGATACCTCAACTCCAATCACTTCAAAGCTCGGCTTATGAAATATACAGGTAGCTGAGTCTTGCCTGTCTCCCTAACCAACACGGCACTCACCACTTCCTCGCCCACAGACAAGTATAAAACAAGTGTTTCACCAGGCTCCGGTTTAGACAACACCGGCGGTGAGGAAAGACACCTCTTGATCTCCTGAAAGGCGGCCTCACATTCTGGACTCCATCCAACTCGGACTTCCTTCTTTAGCAACCGGAAAAAGGGGAGGGCCTTCTCTGCTGACTTGGGAAGAAACCTTGTCAGTGCTGCCAGCCTACCAGTCAGCTGCTGTACCTCCTTCTTAGTGGCCGGGAACTTCATGTTCAGGACTGCTTCACACTTATCCGGGTTAACTTCAATACCTCTATGAGTCAACATGAAGCCCAGGAATTTTCCCGCCGTTACTCCAAAGGCACATTTGAGCGGGTTTAGCCGGATGTTATTTTCCCTTAATCTGTACAAAGTCTCCTGAGATCTCGAACATGATCGCCCTCTGAGGCTGTCTTCACAATCATATCATCAATGCACACCTCTATATTCCGGTCTAGCTGCTGGGCGAAAACCTTGTTCATCATGCGCTGGTAAGTGGCTTCGGCATTCTTCAAGCCAAAAGGCATCACATTATAACAATAATTGGCCTCTCCTCCCCTGAAGGCCATCTTCTCCCGATCTCCTGGATACATCGGAATCTGATTGTACCCAGAATATGCATCCATAAAAGACAGCAACTTGTATCCGACAGAGTTGTCCACAAGCTGGTCTATGCTCGGCAATGGATAAGAATCTTTGGGACACACTTTATTGACATCTGTGTAGTCGACACATACTCGCCATTTGCCGCTGGGCTTTTTAACCATCACCACATTGGATAGCCAAGTAGTATACTGGATTTCTTGTATGAAACCAACATCTAACAGTTCTCGGATATGCTTCTCCAGTGCTTGCTTTCGATCAAGGCCGAGATTCCTTTTCTTTTGAGCTACTGGTTTTGCGTCAGGGTACATGGATAATCTGTGGCAGCAGAATGCAGGATCTATCCCAGGAATTTCTGAAGCTTTCCACGCAAAAATATCTCGGTTATCTTTAAGACATTCTATCAACTCGGCCTGTGCAACTAGATCAGTTATCATCCCAATCTTAGTGACTTGGGTGGCCTCTGGGCCGATCTGAATATCCATAAGCTCGTCGGCTGGCTCAGGTCTCCATTCCTCCACTTTTTCTCGTACATCAAGCTCCACCAGGTTTACAGGTTTTACCTGCTTTCTGTTCATTCTCTCATATTCATCTCGGCCTTTTTGACAACTCGGCACTGAAGAGGGGCCGGCTCCGCTCTCCTTCACAGCATTGAAATAGCACTGGCGAGACTCCCTCTGGTCTCTGCCAATAGTAATAACTTTGTCGTTACTCCCTACCAACTTCATTTTCTGGTGCTTGGTGGACATCAAAATATCCCACTTGTGGAGGGTGGGTCTTCCGAGAATCACATTGTAGGGGGAAGGAAACTCTCCTACCACAAATTTCACCCTTTCCGACTTGAAACCCTCTTTTGTTCCCAACGTGAGTCGTAACTCGATGGAGCCTGAGTGCAGTATTTTTGCCATTGAAGCCCGATAACAGTGTTTGACACGGCTTCAGATCTTCCTCGTCCAGGTTCATCTTTTTGAATGCCGACCAGGATATAATGTCGGCACAGCTGCCATTATCAACAAATATCTTTTTAACTCGACAGTTGGCTATGGTCCCAGTAATGACCAAGCCGTCCTCATGTCCGGGTATCACATCGGCCAGGTCGTCTCTGGTAAAGTAAAGCAAGGGTGGCTCCCCCTTATCACTGGTAGACTTAAACTTGGGCTGTTCCCTCACTGTCAGCACTTCTCTGAGGTACTTACGGCGCTGATTGGCAGTGTCACCTCCTCCTCCCATAGCACCGGTAATGACGTTGCACTCAAACTCTGGCTCTGGAAATTCCTCTTCATCTGTTTTCTTCCTCTTCTCATCTCGGCCTTTCACCTCATCATTGGGATTGCCTTTACGCTTTCCCTGCTGCCCCTAGGTTTTGATCACATATCGTCTCAACTTTCCTTCTCGGATGAATTTCTCTATAGCATCTCTCAAGTCCCAGCATTGGTCAGTAGTGTGTCCCAGGCCGTTGTGAAACTCGCAAAAATGAGAATGGTCAAGGCCGATCTTCTTGAACACCGGTTGAGGTCGGTCCACCTTCTTCATTTCAGTCAAAGCTACTTCCCTCCACACTTGCGCCGAGTGGTGTACAGAGGGGTGTATCTGTCATATTTGTTCTCGTGCCTCCCCTATCTATGGCCGACTTCCAAACACCTGTTGGGGGGTATATTCCCCATATGTGGGCGATGTTTTGGTGGTGAACCCTTTCTCTTGGGAGCAGTGTTGGCGATCTCCATCTGTTCCAGCTCCATTTATTTTTTAGATCGAACTCTGAAATCCAGCAAAGTTCTAACAGGGTCCTTATAGATAGATTTTGCCAGCCGAGATGACCCGTTGAGTCCGGCCGAGAGCAAATGGACATGCACCTTTTCCTCCAGGCCTTGCACTTGCAAGGCGGCTTCTTTAAATCGGTCCAAATAGCTCTGCAACGTCTCCCCCGGATGCTGTCAGATTTTGCCCAGGACAAACTCGGACTTGGGCTGTTTCTTGCTCATTGCAAAATTGATCAAAAATCTCTGGCCAAAGTCCTCAAAATTACGAATTGATCGGGGTGGCAGCGAGTGAAACCATGTCTGAGCCGGCTCGGTCAGAGTAGTAACGAATATCCGAGAGATAATCGGCTCTTCAATCCCCCGAACGCACATCTGCATGTCGAACTCGTCTATGTGCACCTGCGGGTCCTGGCTCCCATCATATTTCGACAGGAAAGATCCATCGAAATCCTCCAGAAACTGGGTATTGACGATCTCGTCCACAAACGGACTGTTATTGTGTTGTCCGCGCCTGTACTTCCTCCTGTAGACCTCGGCACCTCCTTCCGGCTGGTGAGCCGAACTTCGTACTGCATCCTGTGGGTTTCTGAACGCATCAGGACATGGGATCTCGGCTCTGGGCGGCTCATGGTGTAGTTCTGGGTTATGCATGTTCTCGGCTGGGTTGGCTAGGCCGGGGTGAATAGTCGGTTCCATGCGGCCGAGGCGTTGCTCCATCATTCGTAATCGGTCATGCTCGCCCATTGTCCATCTTGCACAACGTTCATCTAATTGTGCCAACATATGATTTATATCCTCTTGCCGCTGAAGGGCATGTCGTCTCTCGAGCCGTTCAATCCGCGATAGAATGGACTGCAACGCATTGCTGGTGAAGCGTTGCAAGGATTCTTAATCTACCTCGGTCGGCGCGAGCAACTAGTTTTCAGCAGGTGCGGGGGGTGGGTCATTCTGCGCTCGCGATGAAGCTGTATCTGTCAAAGCGTCCTCCACCCGGACCGATCGTGATCGGCCGGCCTCGGGTGGGCCTTCAAGCTGGTGTCTTCTCGTGTTTATCATGGTGGGAATCGAAGTTTAATGTTTCCCACAGACGGCGCCAATGTTCCGTTCCTTAAAAATGGAGTTCCAGCAATATGCCAGAAATCAATATAGGATCAAACTCTCTCTCTCTCTGAATGTGCTTATGAAGATTAAAACAACTCCAGGAAGAAGATCACAGCACAAACGAACCACAAATTGGACGTGGGGTGTGTGCACTGTGAGAATGGAAAAGAGAGAGTAACAGTGTGTATGTACCTTGCACCTTTGGTGTGAATGACTATCTATGCTTACTGACCTGTGGAAAAATAAGGAAACTATTCCTATTTTTGATCACGATCTTCTGAAAGATGAGCAGAGATTCTGGATATTTGATGTGAAAATAACTTTCTGTATCTTCTTTGATTCTGTAAATATTTAGGACTTCGATCTTCTTTAATCTTTCCGTAAATAACTTGTTCTTGGCTGTCTTGGGCCTTTTAGCTGCGGCCCAATATAAAAGATCCGTAACAATAATAAAAAAAAAAAAATTGTGTTATGACTTATGTATTTGTAATGTGGTTTTCCTCTTGTCCCGGGTATCAAACGCATTCATTATAATTGATGGTACCATGCAGGAAGAAAAGCAATTACATTTGGTGATTGAGGGGGTTGGTTCAATTAAATCGTCGTTAGCCACATTTGACTCCCGACTGATTTATCATACACTCACGAAATTTTTGGATCAAATTGTTAAATTTCAAATTTTACTTATTTAAATTTTAAAATATGAGCTTAATATTATTTATAAAAAATTCTCTTTATTATTTTAAATCATGCAAATTTGATCAGCTAGTTTTAATAGCAGTTAATATATTGAAATGTTTATAAAAACTTCTGGTGATTATGAAAATTCCGGTGATTATAATCTCTCCTTAAATTTCTGTGATTCTTCAAATTTGATCAACAAGTTTTAAATTCCGATGATTCTTCAAATTGAACGAATTCATTAGTTAATTTGATATTATATTGATTTGATAATTCCAGAAGTTCTATAAAGTTAAACTTAATCGATTTAAACTAATTTGATATTCTAGTTTTACATATAAATATTTATTATTTAAATTATGAGCGAAAATATTTTTTATTAAAAATTCCGTTCATATATCGAAATTGACGTTGATTGTGCAAATTTGATCAGCTAATTTGATATTCTGTTTGTATTACACATACAGATTTATTTAAAACCAATTTCAAATCCGTAAATTTAAAATATATTAACTCTCTTTCATCTAAATTGATTTGATATTCTCTTTGAATTGTATTGGCTGTCTTTGATTTTTTTTTTTTATTGAATGAAAATTACGTGATTGACCTCAATGGTTTTTGGGGGGAAATTTGTGGGCTTACATATATATTCCTCTAAGGAATTAAGGAAATGATAAATTAAGGAAGGATAAATGATTCCGTAGAGTTAAGTTTAATGTACTTAAATTAATTTAATATTCTATTTTTACACATAAAGATTTATTTAAAATCAATTTTAAATCCGTATATTTGAACTGTAGAACTCTGTTTGATTTAAATTGATTTGATATTATGTTTTTATCCAAAGATTTATTTAAAATCAAATTGAAATCAGTAAACTTGAAATGTATTAACCCTCTTTGAATTTAAATTGATTTGATATTTTCTTTGAACTGTATAAGTATTAACAGTCTTTTGTTTCTGATAGCCGGAAGTTATGTGATTAACCTCAATGGTTTTGGGGAAAATATTTGTGGGCATGTATATACTCCTTTAATAATAAAGGAAAAGATAAAGGAAGGATAAAGGATTCTGTAAAGTAAATTTAATCTATTTAAATTGATTTGATATTTATTTTTTGCACATAAAAATTTATTTAAACCAATTTGAAATCCTTAAATTTGAACTGTATTAACTCTCTTTGATTTAAATTGATTTGATATTATGTTTTTATGCAAAGATTTATTTAAAATTAAATTAAAATCAGTAAAAACTTGAACTGTATTAAGTATTAACCCTCTTTGATTTAAATTGATTTGATATTCTCTTCTAACTGTATTAACAGTCTTTGTTTTTTAATAAATGGAAATTACATGATTGACCTCAATGGTTTTGAGGGAAATTTATGTGCTTGTGCATGTATACTCCTTTAAGAAATAAAGGAAAGTATATGAGGGAGAGTGGGAAAAGTGAAGGCTGTGGGACGTTGGTAATTTTACACATTTATATATACAAGGAGGGATTTGTTAAGATACCTCATTTTGTTTGTATATTGTTCAATCAGTTTTTCATTCCTCCTACTACTACAAATATGTCATTTTAAGATGGCCAATTTAAGACGGTTGTTGATAAACCGTTTTAAAAGGAGGGGCGGTGGCATTTTTGAAATTAATATACAACATTTCAAAGACGGTTCCCATTTAAACCGTCTTAAATTGCTGAACACAAAGACGGTTATCAGGTAACCGTCTTAGATGTAGTGTTTTCAAAGATGGGTTGGGTATAAAACCGTCTTGAAAATGTTGGAAAAATAAGTTGAAACGCAGCCGTTTTGTTCTATGTTGCAGACGAAAATCCCGCTCACCAAAAAGAATGCCAAATCGAACCCGAAGCATGTTTTCTGCCCTAACTCTCATTTTAGCCTTTCCTCTCTGGTGCCCTACTCTCTCATGCCCTAAACCCCTGAAGGTGATGTCCCTCTCCTATACCTTGCTTTCGTTCTGTGTCTGGTGTCCTCAACTCCTCCCCTGAAGCGCCTCAGCTCCGCCTCGCTTCGACCGTTGAGGTATGATCCTTGTTCTAGACCGTGCCATTTTTCCTTTCCTTTAGTGACTGTATGAGCACTTTGAGAGTTTGGGGTTTCATTTCATTTCAATTTTCCTTTAGTTACTATATGAACGCAGTTCTTGCAATTTCGTGAATTGTCTCAATAATAATCGCTCAACACCCATGCCTTTCCGGCCCCAAGTTAAAATGCTCCTTTCTTAATTTGTAATAACTGTAGTCATGATTCCCCTTTAATGTAA
The DNA here is from genome assembly GCA_007407185.1 of Glycine tomentella. Taxonomy (NCBI): domain Eukaryota; kingdom Viridiplantae; phylum Streptophyta; class Magnoliopsida; order Fabales; family Fabaceae; genus Glycine; species Glycine tomentella. Next base: position 182,705 of record PYAF01000687.1, on the reverse strand, counting down.
ATTCAACTTGGTGGATTTTTTTTCCATTTAACAGAGTTTTTCTTTCCTATAAAAATTTCACTTTTTTTTTTGTCTGACTTGTTAAACCTCAACTTCTTATCCCTGCATTTTGTAAATACTTAAACGGTGTGTTTGAAATAACCTTGGATTGAACAAATGGGTATGTTTTTCCCCATCCATCAAGGTACTTGCCTTTTCGTTTAGCTTTAGAAAATGTGAACGGACATTGTAATTGCTTGGGTTCGACACCCATGTGCTTTTTGAGCAGTTGCATTGGTCCCTACATCCACAAAATCACCTTTTTAGTAATGTCTGGTAAGTTTATGTAATAAAAAAGGCTATCAATTGGCCAGGTTGCTGGAATGATTCCTTGTTCGTGCCCTAATTAGATGTGTAGTTCACTTATCATTATGTATGGGTACTCTAGCAGTCTAGCTATTATGTTGAATCTTTAGGTATCCAGTGTCCACTAGGGGATCATAACTCATTATCTTATCTAGGTTGTGTCCTTATATATTTGATTTCTACCTTCTGCATCCTAGTTCAGAGTTGTTTTTAGATTTGTTGTTGGCTTGTTGCTGTGTAACAATCAGTAATTATGCTTTAGGAGATACTTAGTCTTCATTTACATATTTTACCGTGGATCATAATGTTAAGCTGGTTTGTTCAATATATCCTTTACGACCATCTGAATAGATGTCGAGTAAACTAATATTTTTAAGGGTTAATTTAAAAAATTTATTAGTAATTGATTTATTCTGTTAATGTTTTTTATCATGTTAAGGATGCAATTGATCTCTTGCAAGGGCATTATATAGTTTCTGCCGGCCGAGATACAGCTGCCACTTCTAAAAAAGGAGGCCTTGAAGCTATAGCTGTGAGTACAATTTATCTGGAAGTGTTCTCCTGAATAAAGCTTGAGGCTTCTATTTTAGTCAAAGAACAATTATTCGAAAGGAACGATTTATTAATATATTTTAACTTCTATGATGTATGGCTAAATTCATTTACTTAATTAAAATCTAATTTATGTGGATATGGCCTATTGTCTCATAAAGAAAATAAATAATCAAATGAGTACTTAAATTTTTTTGTTTTTTATTTATTTTATTGAATGTTTGGTGAGACATTTTTTCCTTTCAAGGCTTACACAATACTGGTCCTAACCTTACAGAAAAGTGATGGGTTGCAATGGACCATAGCCATGAAATACATGAAACCTAATCATTTGCACTTCCTTTATTAACTCAAAAACTGCCTTTGATATTCAAATAAGCCACCAGACTCCTTAGTCAATGAGATGTTTAAAGAGAAAACTGTCGTCCACATTTTCAAGCAGCCCTTGGCTTTCCCTAGAATTGTAGTTAGCACCAGCAAGGAGTTTGAAGAGATGGTGAAACTTGAAGACCTTATAAGCAAGTTGTTGGTGACGAATCCTAGTAAGAGAATTGGAAGCTGCATGGGTTCTGTTGAGATCAAAAGACATGAGTTCTTCAAAGGTGTAAATTGGGCCTTAATTAGATCAGTTAGGCTCCCTGATGTCCCTAGTCAAATGAACAAACTTAGGAGTAGGATTTTGCTACCAAAACTAAGGAAAACAGATAGGGATCAGCCTTATCACACTACTACAAATATTACATTTTAAGACGCCCAATTTAAGTTGGTTGTCGACTAACCAATTTAAGTCCCTTGTTTTTAACTTGCATATTGAACTGAACCTAGCCACTGTAAAAAGCAATTCCTGTTTGAAAGAAAGAAAGCTTTTGTTGTTGTCTAATGTCTTTCTCTTCACTCTTTTATTTATCCACTAAATTAGTTTCCCCCTTTTTTCATTATTTGTTTTTAATTTTGTCTTGTCAACTTTATTATGGACCCTATGATCATAATTCACAAGAATTGGCCTAATAGTGAGGAGTTTGAGTAGTTTGTATGAAATCTTGGTTTGAACTTTATAATTGACATTGTACACAAATAAAAATACCCTATAGTCATAATTAACTAGAATTGTGTTAATAGTGAGGAA
>PYAF01000687.1:159716-173407 GCA_007407185.1 Glycine tomentella | reverse complement strand
GGTTTAATGGAGACAAGGAGAAATATTTTAAAAGGGAGATAATGAGTATATTAGACACACTAGTCACTATATGGGGATACAGGGTCCAATACCTTTCATCATTATTTCACTGTACTTTATGGTATGTTGGTTTTCACACAACTTTTTTCTCGGCTATCCTCAACATTGTAATTAGAATCATATTAGTTGCAAATTGAAGACAAGAAAACCAGAGGGGTCTTGCTAGGTTTTGTTTTAGAAGTTAAGGGGAGAAGAGCATGTGGAAACCTAATATTAATGTGCATAGGAAATAAGGAAATTATTCATTTCCACACTTATTTTATTGTTTTAGTATGTATATATTTTTCTTTAACAACTGATCATCAATCTTATAATTTATTCGTTTCGATTTGCAATTCGGAAAATAGATCTAAATCGTGAGATGATCATCACTAATCCTTAATGCCTTGCACATGATCTTGCTGGGTGAAAAACTGAAAATTGAATTGTTAATTCCAATTACTTTGTATCAACTAAGCACATACTTGAAAGTGACAAAGTTGGACCCAGCCCTTAATGGAGTTATTTATTCAAATTTGTTCTTTGTTTTACTTGTGAACCAACATTGGACCTTTAAACCTTGTCTCAGTTTATAGAGTCAAATAAATAAATACAGGCTCTGAAATGATTATTGCTTGATCATATTCAATAGTTTGCTTGAACTTTTTAATGTTGACTCTGATGGGCTGCATGGAACAGCCATTGATCATCAACCTTGATGTAAAAGAATTTTTCTTTGCAGTAAAGCATAAACTGAGCTTTCGTTGCAATTTTCTGATAACAAGGTGTGTCTCTACATTGAATGGTACAAGTAGTGTTGGGTCAGGGTGATTGACATGGTTGAACTGAGTCGAGGGGGTATATATGTATTTTGGTGTTCGGGTTTTGCACTGCACGGCAACACCCAAATAGCATGATGGCAGTTGATGGGTGTTATGGTGCACGATATATATCCAAGTATTTATCAGAGAGAATTGGTCATTGGATTGTTTAATGTATGAGAGCAGTATATATAGGAATAGTTAATGTTTTTGTGGTTGAACTGTCTAATGTGAGTCAAATTTTAGAACATATTTTTTGTGTACAATATACATTTCTTGATGATATATGTTTTTTTTTTGCCCATCTTTGTCACAAGATGTTGATGCTCATTACCTTTGTGACTGAATCATGTGAGTGTGTGCTGTTCTGAATCTGTCAGATGACTTTACCTATCCTAATTGAGTGGTTATTTTCTATTGCAGTACGCTTTAAGCTAGTTTTTCTTAATGTCTTTTTTAATGTTTTTAAATGATGGAAAAGGAGAGGCTCTGATGGTTAAGCCATTCCTTAAGAGTTTATACTTGTTTGCTTTTAAAGATTGACATATTTCTCCAAAGGGACTGTATCTGCTTTTACAAATTGTACTTTTATCCAGTGTTTCAATACTGGTCTGGTTTCAATATTGGATTTCATCTTAGATTGTAATAAGTTTCCTGGTTTAACTGTAAATCAGGGACAACAGCAACATGATTTTGCATTTGTTGATAAGTGGAAACACTCCACCTCAAGTGTTCAGAATGTGGCAGCTAACAACCCTGATGGACATGCTTTAGAATATCATCAGTTTGATTTACATCAGGACTATGATCATGGCTTTTATACTGGTTTTAGTGGTACAGGTTATTGTGAGGAGGATGTTATTCCTTATATATCTAGCTACCTGCCAAGTATCTGCCCTCCTCCTTCTGCTTTCTTAGGCCCAACATGTGCACTTTGGGACTGTCCAAGGCCTGCACAAGGGTTGGATTGGTGTCAAGATTATTGTAGTAGCTTTCATGCTGCCCTAGCTCTGAATGAAGGGCCACCAGGCATGGCCCCAGTTCTACGACCTGGGGGCATTGGTTTGAAGGATAATTTACTTTTTGCTGCTCGCAGTGCAAAGGCACAAGGAAAGGATGTTGGCATCCCAGAATGTGAGGGAGCTGCAACTGCAAAGTCTCCATGGAATGCGCCTGGTACTTCTGATCTTTTAGTCTCTTTTCTTTGGCTAACGTGTTAAGATATTATTTTAGAAAAGTAGTACTAGTACCTGCTACAAGGGTCATTCAAGACTGTCTTTCTTGAATTATTTAATTTTATTCTCATCATATCATGGCATCTCCATTTTATTATAAATACAAAACAGGAACAACCCGAACAAAAAAAAAAAAACAAACAAAGATGGTTGTTTCCTAAACGTCTTAGAATGTACAGCTATGAAGACGGTCGTACGCATAGACCGTCTTAAAAAGACATTTTTTTAAAAAAATTTACTACATATTCCAAGACGGTTAGAGCCTAAACCGTCTTAGAATTTCCACACATTCTAAGACGGTTACCCGACAAACCGTCTTAGAAACTATTTTTCATATAAAAAATAACACCAATTCTGAGACGGTTGTTTGCTGTAACCATCTCAGAATGGCTACATACTAAGACGGTTACGTAGAATAACCGTCTTAGTTTGTAACCATTCTAAGACGGTCACAGAAAATAACCGTCTTAGAATATGGTTAATTTTGTTTTTTTTTTCCAAAAACACCTTCTAAGACGGTCCTACAACCGTCTTTGTAAGTCCCACTTTCTAAGTCGCGCGATACTAGGACAGTTAGGCAACCGTCTTAAAAGGCATATTTTAACCATCTTAAATACCTGGTTTTCTAGTAGTGTCCTTTTAGTTAGGAACTAAACAAGTGTAGAAATTTGCATCCTTCATTTTCTGTTTGAATATTTATATAGATGGGATTTTAAGGATTGTGGAGTGTACATGTTGAAGTACATGCAACTACGGGATGGTCACAAATAAATGCAAAATTACACTTTTGTAAACATTTCATTATCTATATGTTTTGCAATTGAAGAAGACTGTCTTTGAATAGTACACTTGTTCTTATTTGAGACTTATATAGTACTAACTTGATACTGTTAAGATTCATGAACAATTTGTTTGTCAATGTCAAATGCAGGAAATAGATACCATACAGAGAGGGATGTTTAATTCATTTCAATTCCAACATATTCACTGCAACCACGACGACTTAATATTTCTTCAAACTTCAAGACTCTATAACTTTCCTAGACTCAACATACATAAAGAAGATAACTAAAAGTTGCATAAGAATCTCAGCATTCAGAACTACAATACATGCAAATCATATTTTCCAATTTGGACGAAGAATTTCAAAATTTTAGAAAATTTAAAATGTCTAGAATTTGAATTGCTTTTATTTTAATTTTCTTCATTTTCCAATGCTTTGTTTAGATAAATCAATTCAAATTTTTTAAATTTTAAATTCTTTGTTTAGATAGAACAATTCAATTTTCTCCATATGCATAATTTCATTTTTATATTTTAACACTACTAGAAAAGAAGTTTTTTACGACGTCCATTCAACGACGGTTCCTAAAAAATCGTCTTTAAAAGTAACGCAGTTACAATTTTGTAAATATGAGTTGTGTGAACGGCTTCAAACCTTCCATTCTAAGACGGTTTTATAAAAACCGTCTTAAAAAGAAGTGCGTTTTTAATTTTTTTGTCGTCCATGTTATAATGAAGTCTCTTGTTTCCTACGCCAAACCTAACCCTCTTCTGTTCAAAGTCCTCTCGAGGAGATCCTCTCCTACACCTCTCGCTTCGAAGGCCTCGACAAGGACGAAGTCATCGATATCCTCCTCGACAAGTTCGATAAATCTCATAACTTCTCTCTCTCTCTCGTGGTTAGCTTGCTGCTAGACGACAACGTGGTCGTCGATGAAAGCTCTGATGCCATCTTCGTTGCCATTCACGTCATCCATGCTGTCTCCAATGCCATTCGTGTCGTCCATGCCGTTGCCATTCGCATCGTCCATGCCGTCATGTTTCCAGCTACGTCAAGCATGGTCACCAGATCTATTGGTGCCCACTGCGACGGTGCCGCGCTGCTCCACGAAAGAGGTGGTGGCTAAAACCACCCACTTCCTCCTCCGACAACAACAACGTGGGTGATGATGTATTATCTTGGGTCTCGGCCAATATAGGTTGGACCTGGCTTATAATAAAATGACAGGTGTTGTTGGCGTTTTAAAAGATAGAAACCCTAGCTTAGTGTGACTGTGTGTGCTGCTACTTAGTGCCTATCACCATCGTAAGTGGAGAAAGGGAGAGCAGCGAAAATGAGTGGAGCAAAGGGGAAGAAAAAGGGAGCGAGCTTCATGATCGATTGTGCGAAGTCGGTGGAGGATATGATTATGGACATTGCTTCTCTTGAGAAGTTCCTTCAGGAGAGGATTAAGGTCGACGACAAGGCTAGTGCACTCGGCGATTCCATTACCTTCACCAGTGACAAGAGGAAGATCATTGTCACCTCTGACAACAAGTTCTCTAAACGGTAGCCTCTTCGCCATGCTCCTCTTTGTACTATTGGATTGGCTAATAGGTATAAGATTAAATGTGGTAATCTGGCAGAATATGCTTCCACCAAGGAGTTTATGTTTAGATGATGCATTGATCAAGTTTGTCTTTGCTCCGTTTTGTGGTTTTTGTTTTAGCAAGGGATTTTTTGTCCCCAGAAACAGAGAATGACTTGAGAAAGATATTGAAGATATGTATTATCTTGCAGATGGGAACTATGAAATCCCTTTTTATGAAAATGAGAAATGGATTAGGCAATTTGAAAGAAAGCTGTGAGTTTAATTGTCTACTACCTTCTGCATTTCCTCCTCACCATTTTGCATTTGTTGGGTTGATGTTATTTTTTATATTTTTTTTTTTTGTTTCAAAATCCCTAGAAGCTGGCAATTATTTATCTAACATAAGTTATACTAACCATACAATTAGACTTTAACACCAAATAAGATTTAACCAGATTTAAGAAAATATTGGTGTCTGAGGATGATTATGTTCGGGTTTGGCTTAATAGTTAATACTAACATGAAAATAAATAGAAAGAGAGAGGAAGAAAAATGGTTACGTGTTGGATGACAAAAGGATGAGAATTGAGAAGAGACTTCTCGAAAGCTAGCTATCCCAAAGTGTGTCTTTGTATTTTTAATCTTCATTTTCCTTACTACTATTTAAAAAAGAAGAAAAAATTGTATAAAGTTTTTATATGAGTAAAAGTGTGGTTTGATCGGTTGGCAGCTTTTTATTCACAAGCATTTATTTTTCCATGGTTCATAAAGCATTTATTTTTTGGTCATCCTCTAATATTTTCGTTTTTGTGATTGTGGCAGCTTTATTCACATGCAGGCCTTCAACCACACTGGATTATGGTTTCTTCCATGAAGAGGCTTTTGTCATATATAATAATTGTATTCTTATGCAGTAGTACTAACACTAGTTCAAACAAACGGGAGAAGCTTGAAATGTTTGAAAACTTATCATCTTGGATATTGACGTAAATTAATGCAGTAATTACTACTTCCTCAAAGATATTTTTAGTCTCTAGTTATTTGAAACAATATCGTATTTATTATTCTAATTTGAATTAATTAAATCAGTTTATAATTAATAGTGAATTTTACCTTATATAGTATATAAAAATAATGTATAAATCCTATTATATTATTTCTTTAAATTATTGTTTTGGTATGTTTCTCTAAATACTATTATATATATATATACATATATATATATATATATATATATATATTCTTTCTCTAAAATTTACCTTGTATTCATTTCTTTCCTTGAAAATAATTTGATGCACTACTGCATGATAGAAAATGTCCAGGAACACCTTGCAAGATCCCTTATGGCCGTGGACACATTGATGGCTTCATCAGCCAAGATAATTTAAGAGTTGGGGACATCATCATCAAAGATCAAGTCAGTATTATGAATCTAATTAGTAATGTGATTGGTTGGGCTTTATGTGCTTCAAATATGTTTGCACTTTTGATTGTTTTGATGCTTACTTACTTCCATATCCTCCAGCAATTTTAATGCCATAATGAGTGAGTGGTTTCTTAGTCGTAAGCCTGCTATGGAAAAAAAATTAAATTATGGAATGGTGAGTCTGATTGTGCTATTGATGCATTTTTTATAGCTTTGGCATTAAAATGCCTTTATGGTGCTTCCAAGACGGTATATGGTTTCGTTCACTACTTTTCTATAAATTAATTTTATAATTTTTAATTATAAAGATATCTTACTTTCATTAAAAAAAAAGTAAATTCTAGTAAAAAATAATTCTAATTTTATCAACGCTACTTCAACAATGCTTCCTAGTCCAAAAGCCAAAAGTTGAGGAGCAGTTGAGTAACTCTAAGAAAAACTTGCCAGAGAGCATGTTTCTAGCCAAGAAAAGTTGTTGAAGCTTTGAACCTCTGAGGCAGAAGTTAATTGGAATGCTACCTGTCAGAGCATTATTAGACAAAACAAGAGCTTCAAGACTTTGCAAGTTTACATTAAGAAGAGGTATTGATCCAGAGAGGTTGTTTGATGAAATTGATTATGTCCTAGAGGGCAAACTAAAGCTCTGGATCCTGATTTTAAATTCATTTAGAGTAAGTGTGTTTCATCCAATATTAGAAATAGAGTAAGTTGCTTGCATCTGTCTATTAATTTATGTGTGGAATTATGTTTTTCCTTAGAAGTAAATGTATTATTTCCTTTGACCTATTGTCCTTAGCAGCATAGACACACTGATCAGGCTATGGATGGGTGCAGCTATAAAGCTGCAGTTGGTGGATCTCCAGCCTTAGTTGTAAGTATGTAATTATATTAATTTTATATTGGCCATGTTGTTCATTCACTATATCCAATGGCAAAGACATTTGTGTAATTCAGTCATTTGAATTTATAATATAAGGAACTCTAGCATATATTGAAATTTTCTTTGTTCTTTCTCTTGTCATGTATTTTTATACAGGTGCCTAGATATAATGAGATTTGATTGACAGGGGATTTCAAAGATAGAATATGTATCGTGGCTGAAGTAAGGTACTACTTACATGCTGTTACTTACCAGTTAGATACACATGTAGTTTTATATGTCTATATGACTTCAAGGGGATGAAATGAATTCAAATCTTATTTGTACTTTTTAAAATTCTAAATTTATATATAATTCAAACCTAAAGTTATGTGAATGAATGATATTGTTCAGTGTCATAATTTTCAAGTGTTGCTTTTGAATCATAATCAGGTTGTAGGACTATCAAATTTGTTGAAAACCAATCCAGAAAAGGGTATTCATGGTGATGATGTTGACTTACTAAAATGAAGGAATGCATTTGGTTCCAACAATTATCCGCAGAAGAAAGGAAGAAGTTTTCTGGTAATTTTAGTCATTAAGAGCTTAATGATTATACAGTATATAAGTTTCTTCTTTGTCATTGGGGGATATTGTAGTGACCTTTCTGTTTTTTAGCTTAATGATTATACTGCATATGTTTAGTTTACTTTAATACATAATAGTAGACACCCTCTAGTCTAGGAAGAAGTCAACTGACCACTCAATTGGCTAATATATGATGTTCAAACACTAATTGACTTGAATATTGGCAAGATTTGTTCAACTTGGGCTGAGAGGTAAAGCACTAACAATGGTCTCTATTTTTCGTAGGCTTTTTTTTTATAAAAAAAAGGACAAACAAAGACGGTTTTTAAGTAAAACCGTCTTCATATGTACACAGAAAAGACCATCTTCGTAGGCTTCTTTTTTTTAAAAAAAAAAGGACAAACAAAGACAGTTTTAAGTAAAACCGTCTTCGTATGTACACAAACAAAAATGGTTTTTACTTAAAAAACATCATCGTAGGCTCTTTTTTTTTTAAAAAAAAAAGGACAAACAAAGACGATTTTTAAGTAAAATCGTCTTCGTATGTACGTAGGCTTTTTTTTTTGTTAAAAAAAGGACAAACAAAGATTGTTTTTACTTAAAAACCGTCTTCATAAGCTTTTTTTTTTTAAAAGGACAAACAAAGACGATTTTTGAGTAAAACCGTCTTCGTATGTCCACAAACGAAGACGGTTTTTAAGTAAAAACCGTCTTCATAGGTTTTTTAGAACCTTCGTCGAAAGTTCTCATTTTCAACGACACGCGCAACAACGACGGTTCTACAACCGTCGTCATATGGGGTAAACAACCGTCGTCATAGGCCTCAGCTGTAGTAGTGTAAATAGATGAAATTCCAATATTAAACTTTTGAAAATAAACACTATCTAATTTTGAAATATTTAACTAAAATATTTTAGTCGTCATCAATTAAGGTTTTTTAGATGATGTCGACTAGGATTTTTAGGCTAATGTTGATCAAGCTTAATAGCAATTTTTATTTTTTTTTACATCAGCCAAATATTTTTTAGCCAATGTCGACTGGGTTTTTTAGGCTAAAGTTGGCCAGGTTTTGGCCAACATCGATAAAGGCTATTTTTAGCTGACGTCACAAAGGTTTTTTAAGAAACCCAAAAACACTATAACTGATGTCAATAGGAAAAAAACACTAATCGATGGTGATCAAAAACTCTAGTCAACATCGATTAAAAATAACACTCGTCAATGTCGGATAAGAAAACCCTAGTCGATGTCAGCCAACAAATTCTAGTCGATGTCAACCAAAAAATCTTAGTCAACATTCGCCAAAAAACCCATAGAACATCGACAAAAAAAATAGCGGATGTCGGCTTAAAAAAAACATTGGCTGATGTTGGCCAAGAAAATCCTAGCCGATGTCGACCAAGAAAACACTATCCGACGTTAACTAAAAAATAGATTTGGCCGATGTCAACAAAAAAAAATGTCGACGTTGGTTAAAAGATAGACTTGGTTGATGTCATCCCAAAAAAAAAAAAACCTTAGTTTGGGCCAATGAAAAAAGACTAGTTGACTTGGCCAAATAAATCCTAGCTAACATCAGCCAAAAAAATCTTGATCGACTTCAGTAAAAAAGAATTGTGTAAAATTATAAAACTTGATGAAATAAATTAAAGAATTTATAACAAAATAAACCATTCAACTGAATAAAAGAATTTCTTGAGTAATCTTGATGAAATAGTCACCAAACAAATATATAACAAAATTTATTTAGAAATTTCTATCATATAAAATTATAAAACTTTTGCTTTTTTTCAACTGTTGGCAAAGGATAGTGACACAAGGGACACACAAGACTGGTTTGCAACCAAACCACAATACATTGTAGATGAAACATGTGGTTGCAAGAAATCTTCTAAGCAGATAGGACAACGCTCAGTCCTTGTCAGTACTATAGATTTCTTCAACAACGTTTGGATGGCTTTGTTGGATGCATGCTGGAATCATTGTAAAATTGTGCATCGATTCTTCCATCACCGCATGCATATCATTATCAAGTAAGATAATTTCCGACTTTAAAGGGATCTCTTGGTGTTGAGATTCCAAAGAAGGAGGACGAGAAGCAACGAGATCCACTTGGAACGCTTCTTGAACAGCATACATGAGTCCCTCTATTATTTCTTCAACAGATTCAAGGAAGGAGTACATGGGCAACAATAACATCCGCAAATGTGTCCATAATAATTCTTCATCTTTCTAGAAGAAATTCTGACATGGTATGGATTGAGATTGAGAAGGAGAGTAGCATAGTATGTGTCTTGAGCCTGTGTTGATTGAGTAAGAAGAAACTTCAATTATGAATTTGAAAGTATCATCAGGCATAAGCGTGGTGTGCTGATCACTTAACATTGAGACACTATAGATGTAGAGCACTAGTTCCATTCTTTCTGAATATGCTACGGAAAACAAAACCGTAAATAGCCGTGTGCAAACTTCTCAAGAGAAACTAGTCTTTATATACAGAGGGAAATCTTTGTTTGTTTGAGATTGATCCATAAAAATATAACTAATTAATCTATACTACATTATTTTAAATATTAAAACCTTTTAATACAAAAATAATAATTTTTAATCTTTAATCTTTAATCTACCATGTATAACAATACATAAAGGGAATGTCATTTCTTTTAACTGCTTTGGTCTTCATTTTTATTAATCCTATTTTGCCTTTTGTTAATTACATAATCTCACTTAGTCTATATATAACAATAGATAAAAGAATATCATTTTATCTATAACAATAGATAAAGGGACACCATCTTTTTAACTACTCTGGTCTCCATTTTTATTAACCCCATTCTGCCCTTTGTTAATTACATATTTTTTTTTTCACTTAAATCTATAATATTGTTTTTGGATAATTATGTATCATTTTCAATTGTCGTACAATTGATTGTGGTGTGAGGATGTTTTTTTTTAATACTGATTTACCACCCACTTCCTCAAACTTTTCTTTTATTCACTCCAAGTAAAGGCTATTCACTCCTTCAGGCTATTCTTTTCTAATTCTTCTAACAGAACGTGAGAGCAAACTATAGGAGGAAGCAACAAAGAACTCCTTTGATGCATTAATATTCCACTCCAAAGAATCGTCAACCCCTCCTTTGGAGTTACAAATTAGAGCAAGTTTGTAAATTGCTCTAAAAGTTCTTCCTCCTAAGCGAACAATCTTCTTCGCCAAGACAACCTCCATTCCCAACCCGAGAGCCCCCACCCACCCATATGGAAACAGAAGCTTCCTTAATATTTGCTATCTGATAAAGTGTGGGAAAAGTTTCCTTCAAGCACTTGTTTACGTATTATCTGCTATCTGAAAAATCGGTTCTTTGTAAGTCATATGTTGTAGCTAATTAATAAAACTTAATGGAATTAGGTAGAGAACCCTTCAAATGGTCTTTTATATCTATTGTTTAACATTTATACTGTACTATCTTTTTAAATACTTGAGAAAGGGTCTTCATGTCACCCATCTCTAATGGAGTTCTTTAATGTAGGAATGTAAGTGAATTGAACCTAATCTAATTCAATCCAAATAGATTGTGAGTTGGATTGTGTTACTGAATTAGTTTTAATTTAATGAAATCGATTATGATTATTGATGACTTATTTTGAGTTGTAAAATAATATTATGTTTTATGATTATTGAATTCTATTAGTGATTATTGTTTATCATATGTATAGTATTTTTCTCATTTTCTATCAAATAAAATATCTTACAATTTTTTAGTTTGATAATTTTTTTTCATTTTTTTCAAGAGTTAAGGTGACAATTTTTTAAAGGCTCAACCCGATAACCAATCTAATCTAATCCAATTAAAGTTGAATTTAATTGGTTTGGGTTGAAAAAAAAAGATAAATTCAATCCAATCCAATTCAATTAAGTTTAATTAAATTAAAAAAATAAATAAACTCGATCCAATCCGAACCACCTACACTCTACTCTACAAAATGTATATTCATGCATCAAGCTGAATGTTTTCTGCAATAAAATCTCCCTATTTTTGTGTGCTTTGAATGCTTTTAACCTTTCAAACATAACTATACTTAAAATATAATATTATAAATTTGAAAAAAAAATATTTTCATCTAAGGTCCGCCTCTAACTTATTTGGTCAGAGTTTGTAGTTACCTACACTTTTAAAATATGCAACTATGAAGGGATATATGGCTTGCTAACTAAATTTGATTATACTTACTGCTATGTCTTTTGCCAAGGTGCTGCAACCGGCCCTTTTCCTAAAAGGGGGTAGTTTTTATTTATTTATCAATTGGGGGAACTTTTAAAAAAATTCTGGATTTGGGATAAGTCATGCCAGGTGGCATGATTTCTGACGCAGAAGTCATGCCAGGTGTCATGACTTCTTTTTTTTTTAAAAAAAAAAAAAAGTTGGTCGCTAAAATTTGGTTGCTAATTTTGGTCTCTAATTTCGTCGCTAACACTTTTTACGAAGAATGTTGTGGTTTTTTTGTTTCTTAGGTTTGCGACTACAATATTCTATAGCAAAAACTGTTAGCGACGGAATTAGAGATCGTAATTAGCAACTAAATTTTAATGACCAATTTTTTTTAGAAAAAAGAAGTCGTGCCATGTGGCACTACTTACCCCCAATCCGGAATTTTTTTAAAAGTTGTCCCAAATTGGTAAATAAAAAAAAATTGCCCTCTTTTAGACAAAAAACCGCTGCAACCCTCTTTCAAAGTGACAAGTTTAGATTAATTAAGTTTGCTTAGATTATGTATATCAATGTTTCTAGAATCTAACGGGTCATCGGTAAAGGTATTGTTTGAAGATTCAATAATTCAATGATGATGGAACTAGTATTAGTAAAAATATTTTAAAATGATTTAATACAATAATACAACACAATATTAAATAAAAAATATCATATTATTCATAACTTAAAAGTTTAACTTCACTTAAAAATTCACGTCATAACATACACTAAGTAAAATTACATAGTTGTATCAAGTGATACACTTGATTAATTTTTTTTACTTACTTGATTAATTATCAAGTCATAATTGTATTAGCTAATTGTATTATATATCAAAGGCTTCTATACAGTAATAAAAGAACATTTTTCTGGGTATGTGTCAACTTCTGGTGCATTCTCAGCTTCAGACCTTTGCACGCCAGCTTCCCGTTGCTTCGCAGGTTCGGCACCTTCATCTCGGTTTCTCTCAGGTTCGGATTCTCCACTCCTCAGCTTCGGACCAAAGCTTCACTTCCTTCATCATACGCTCAGTCTCTCTCTCTCCCACGTCGCAAATGCTGACATTTCCGCTGAATCCTCATCTAATCTTCTTCCTTCATACGGTTAATCTTCTCTTTCTTTTCTTTCTCTGTGTTTCATTGCGCTTTGGCTATGTGGGTATTTTTTTTTTTCTTCAGATGGAATTGGGCGTGGTTTAATGGAAGGGATGAAGCAGCTTGCGTACAACACTGCGGTGAAAACGTGGCAGGCTCTTTTCACTCTCTCAGCTTCTTCAGTAAAACTATTAAGACACCGAAGTTGGGCTGAAGCAAAAATCTACTGCAGGAAGCAGGAAAAGATTGGGAAAAGTTGTTGCACCGTGACCACCGCGCCACTACCGCTTTTGCTTTAGGCTATCCGCTTTTGCATCTTCTTCCTCTCCTCTTCTGCTTTTGTCTGGTAATTTCTCATCTCTTCTCTCTTTCTCCTCTCTCACCTTCAACCACCGTATTCCTTCTCCCTTTTTTTCTCTCATTCCTTTTTTATTTTCTCTCCCGTCCTCTGCCTCACTGAATCCCATCTCTCTTCCTCTTCTGCTATTAAACCATTTTAGTTTGCTATGGTGGTTCTCCTTCACTTTTATATACCTATCTTCTCCAAATTCTAGGGTATAAAAAGCCCCAAATGTTTGAACCTGAGGAGAAGAAGCACCCGCAGCAGCAGAAGAAAATAGAAGAACCACCACCAGCAGCAGTAGAAGAAACAAAACCCAAACCACTATAACCTCTCGAGCTCGTGATTCAGGTTCGGTCCCGTACGATAAGCTTCTGTTTTCAGGTTTCACAAGATGAGGCGCATGCTTATTGGTTCGATATTGTTGTAGGCGCATGCTTATGACCCATGTTGATCTCCTTTATTTTTTCTATATTTCAGTTCTTGCAGAGGATGGATGAAACCAAATCCAAGGAAGAAGAGAAAGTTAAGTTGCAAAGGACTCCCAAGGTGAATAATTTTATAATAAACGGTTCTGCTGGCATGATTTACCTTTTCGCTAGACAAAACTATTGGTGCCAATAACTAATAGAAAAATGTTATAAAGCTAGAATTTGATCTGATATATAAGCAGTAATTCTTACAT
>PYAF01000687.1:144567-156286 GCA_007407185.1 Glycine tomentella | reverse complement strand
TTATTTATTTTAAAATTTTCATGATATAAATAATGGGTAAATAACAATAAAATTAAGTGGTGACATTTTAAAAAATAAAAATATTTATAGTGTTATTATTTAAATTTAATCAATATTTGAAATTCTTAAACTCTTTTTATTTAATTCAATTGTTACAATAACAAACATAATAACATTTAATTAATATATTTATTAAAAAATAATAGTTTAATTATTTGTTATAGGACAACTAAAGTGAATTAATTTAAAATAATTTATCATAAAGTTTCCATATCCGACAACCAACATTGTGCGTTAGATCATTGATTAATTGTAACTTTTCCATTTTAACTCAACCAAAACTTGAACCCTAACTTTGTTACTTATTTTGTTAACTACATCTATGTGTTATTGTTATGTTTTGTAACTAACATCATCAACTTATCTATCAATATTTTAGTACATTATATTTGACATTATCAAATCTTATTATATATGATTTTTTACAAATGAATATTTATATTACATGCATTTAAAATGTATAATCAACCAAATCAAAAATTCTAATTTTGTTTTTTATGTTTCTTAACTACATCTATTTGATGTTCATATGTTTTTTTTATGTTCATATGTTTTGTAATTAACATTATAAACTTATGTTATAAACATTTGCATATTACATTTCACATTAATAAATCTTATTAGATTTTCCTTTTTTACTTCCAAATTTTACATAATACGATAATGTATATTTAAATGAATAACTAACCCGTGCGTATGCGCACGGGTCAAATACTAGTTTCTAACATCAAACTTCACGATTAACAGCTTCAGAAGCTACACAAATGCAATCGCTGATGCTTCAACCTTTCACAAACCCTCTCTAGTAAGGAAAAATATATTTTAGGTGCAACATCCACAAGCCTATCATACAGAGGCGAAACTAGGGGGGCTAGGGTGGGCCACCGCCCCCCCTAAAAAATTAATAAAAAAATAAAAATGAAAGAAAAAAAAAGAAAAAAGAAAAAATATTAAAAAAAAAGATAAAAGGGGAATGAAAAAAAATATAAAGAAAATGTAGTTAAAAAAAGAAAAGAAAAAAAATATTAAAACAATAAAAAGAAAAGAAAACATAAAAGAGGAAAAAATATATATAAATATATAAGAAAGGAAAGAAAATGTAATAAAATAAAATGGGAAAGAAAGATAACAGAAAAAGAAAAAAAGGAAAGGAATATGATAAAACAAAAAAAATAATAAAAAAAGGAAAAGAATAAAGAGAAAGAGGGAGAAAGAACACTATAAAAGGGAGATGTTTGAACACAAAGGAGAAAAAAGAAACACAAATTCCAAGAGAACAGAAAGAGTCAAAAAAGTTTTTTCATTTGGTAAACCAGTGAAAGAGAAGAGTTTCAGGTATATGCTTATTCCTTTCTTTTTTCCTCTTTTTCTCTTTCTTCTTCATGTTGTTATTCTTTTAAAATAAAATAAATTGTTATTTGTGCCCCTTGTTTTTACACATGCACCCCCTACCATGTTGGATTGAACCCGTTTTTGTTAAATCTGAAATGAAATAAAAAAAACATAAACTATTGTTTCGGTTGTTAATGTTGTGCAATGTGTTGTGTGCATCTCATTCAAAATGTAACAGTGATTTACTTTATGCGATTGTCATTGATACTTGATATTTGTAATTGACACGCAGAAAAATTATGGGAAAGGGTGCTACTACCATTGATGCTTATTTTAAGAGAAAAAATAGTGAGTCTTTGTCATTGTCTACTCCTAATGTTGAATTGTTGAATACCGAGATTCCTTCAAAGTCTCCTAGAATTGAAAATAAAGAGGTAGTTAAAGAAGTTGATCTTGCTTTATTAGAAAGAGATCCTGCACTACGCCATCTAGATTTGATTAATTTATCAACTACATCTGAATTATGTCAAGCCAGTCAAGGGCTAGCAAGAACTGAAAAGTCCATTATTTACCCTCTTATTGATAGAGTGATTAGACTTGTACTCACTCTTCCAGTTTCTATAGCAACTACTGAAAGATCTTTCTCAGCTATGAAGATAATCAAGACCAGACTTCGAAATAGAATGAAAGACCAATTTCTTAATGATTCTTTGATTACATACATTGAAAAAGAAATTGTTTTGAGTTTTAGCACGGATTCAATTATAGATGATTTTAACAATATGAAAACACGTAGAGTAAGAATCAAGTAAAGTGATTTTAATTTTTGTAATAGTTTTTTTTTATATTAGATTTGTATTATCTTCGAAGTATTTTTATTTATAATATTTTTTATATTTCGCCCCCTCTCAATAAAATTCCTGATTTTGCCACTGCTATCATACAGAACTTTATTAATAATTATCTATAATATTTCACCAAGTCCTTTTAGTCATTAAAACTTACGGAGTGGGAATATTCTTGCCTTTAAAATTTATGTGCAACAATTGAGTTTATGATTAACTTAGATCATATCATTTTTAACATTATTGATGTACGTGCTATGCTTGTGTCTCTCACTACTAAAAAAAACTTAAATTTTCGATGGCGTATTTCCGAAAGAAATTATTCCATCAGAAATATTTGATTTTGACATTTTTTTAAAGCAACTTTGTTTTTTACTGGCTCAATAATATCTCGGTAGATTCCTCTCGAGTCTTTGTCTCTCTCTTTCTTCTATTTTATCTTTGATCCAAATCCCAACCCTTTTTTTCTTCTCTTTTTTTTCTTTCATTTTTCTGTTTTTCTATGTACTCAATTCTCAGCAGAGATATTCTTCTCCCCCCTTTTGTTCTACGGTTCTCGCTCTGAGAAAACAGAAGAAGAAAAAAGGGGTTTTTCAAGTTTGAAAGACCCTTTTCACATTGGGTTCTCTGTTTTTCTTTTTCTCCATAAATCTTCGATCTTTCACCGGTTTTACTTTCTGGGCTTTGTTGTTCCTTCATTTTTATGCTGGATATGGATGGGTTTGGAGGTGGGGGTGGTGTTGGTGGCGCTCCCAACGCAGAGAATCTTAGGGGATTTAGGAATGTCTCCTCAAGTTTTCTTCATCTTCGATTCAAATCTCGTGTTACTGAAGATAATGATATAGTTGTTGATATTTAGAATATGAAGGCTCCTTCTATCGCCAGAAAAGGGTTGTTTTGTTGATTG
Source organism: Glycine tomentella (assembly GCA_007407185.1). Taxonomy (NCBI): domain Eukaryota; kingdom Viridiplantae; phylum Streptophyta; class Magnoliopsida; order Fabales; family Fabaceae; genus Glycine; species Glycine tomentella. Next base: position 153,142 of record PYAF01000687.1, on the reverse strand, counting down.
GAGTATTTTCTACCGGAAACAACTTTCAGCGTCGCATGGCCCTGAGGAGGTCTTGGATTCAATATGAGGTTGTACATTCTGGAGAATTTGCTATTCGATTTTTCATTGGGCTTGTAAGCGATGCATTTCAGACTTGTTTAAGTGAAACTATACATTAGTATAATTCTTGTTCTAGTTTATGCACAAGTTTTGCCTAGAATTTTTTTGTTGAAGCTTTTAATTCTACTTTCCTGGTTATGTATGCACCTATCTTTGGTTGAAAGAAGCATAGATGAAATTGACTGGTTTATAAATGAAATTGATGAAATGTAATTTCTCAATTTACTTACCATCATTGTTATATGTATAACCGGTCAATGGTTCTCTTGTCAAGCTCTTAACACTTTATAAGTCATTAAATTGATTTATAAAATAGTCTAGTACAACTGAGGAGTGAGGACCTCTTCAAATTTTCTTCTCCTTCTAAGGTAGTTAGGTTGACTGGTGGAAAGGCCAGGACTGAAGTGCTAGTGCCATATATAATCAAGAAGTTACATAATGTGGAATGACAATATGAAGTGGTAGGGATATTAACTGGAAATTTTTTAACGCTGAAGTTAGATTCATTATTAAAATGAATCGTATTATTTATTTTAGCACGAGAAAAAGGTGATTGGTGAAGACTGAAATCAAAGCTGCTGAACTCCAACACCCTAACCCATCAAATTCTGTATTGTGGACTCCACCAAGCATTCTGCATTATAGCAGTTTTTTTTTATAGATATTTTCTTCTCTTAACAAAAAATTGTTGGGTGACATCTTATTTTATTTGATTGCAGCACAAGAACAATAAGGTTAATTTTGAGTTATGGACTGAAGCACAAGCATATGGAGATATTCAGTTAATGCCTTTTGTAGATTATTATAGTTTGATTTCTTTGAAGACAATTGCAATTTGCATCATGGGGGTAAGTTGATTAAGATTGTTATGCTTAAATTTTATTTCATTTATTTATTAATTAATATCTTTTTAGGAATGACCACATGATACATACCCACCATGGAACTCTTGTAAAATCAAGTGGAACTTAAATAGGCATAATAAACAAGTACTATCTTAAACTAGATTCACGTGTATTTGTAAAAGAACTTAATTGCTACCATTGCATTATTCCTATCATATGTTTACCCTGTTATATATGCCCTTATTGAATACAAAAAAAAGAATTGTTTAATTATTTTTTTTCAACCTCTTTTAATGTAAGATCACTTTTATTTGATTATTATCATATTTTATTCTTAACTCTTTAAATTAGAAGATGTTGCCATGGGCATATGGATTGAACTGTTCAAGAATGATGGTAAAGAAGTACATTATGAAAATGATGAGAGGTTTTACAACGCTGGATGTGAATCAAATTATGTACTTGCCTATTATCAAAGACCGAGGATGGTGCTATGCCTTTGAGAGAAATTGCAGAAATGGAGGGGCTAATATTATCTTATATTTCCAAATTATGTACTTGCCCATTATATGTAAGTTACCACTAATCATCTTACACGTAATTTGTATCCTTTTGTTCATTCATTATAATCATCTCACTAGAAAGAATCAGTTAAACGCTTGAAATGTTGTTGCTTGAAAGTACCTGAAATATATTTTCTGCTAACTTGTGCCATTCTAGCTAGTGCCGAACAATAGTAAGATGAAAACATTGTGTTGCACTAACTAGTAGGATAATTGATGCTTTTAGTCCCTCAAATTATTATGAATGTTTCATTTAGTCTCCCATTTTAAAAATTACATTAGTTTATCTGTTGGGACATATACACACAGGTTTAAATCTCATAACAAAACTATTTACCCTTGTCTTTTTCAGAATAAATTACTCCAGAGCAGAGTCAATTAGTGCATCTAGTTTGGCCTCCATGGGACTTGAATCTGCTCTATTGAATAAAATTGCAGGGAATTTGCCAAGAACATATGGAACTAATCTTCACTAGCAAATTTGGAGCCCTTGTTTGTTGGTGGTTCGTATGTCCATCCTTATCCTCTTCTCACTCTTCTTTTTTCCCCTTTCCTCTTTTTCTCTTAAATTATTTGTCTTCCATTTAATTTGGGCACATGCCCTTTACATGTAGTTTAGTGTCTATAAAGCTCCCTCCAAATCAAGCTCCCTCCAAATGTCATCTAGACTAGGCAACTAGGGGTAGGAGTCCAGTGCTTAACTATTAAATACTAATTGACCAAAACAAATTCAACAATGCTTCTGATTTGTGGTAAGGTGAATTTCATTGTATCTGCTTAAGAGAAGTTTTAGCATACTGTCATTTGTTGCAAAGCAGTAGGACATTCCGATATTTTCATTTGAGTGTTGTGTTTCCACCAATTTCAGTTCTGTTGTTTCAACCACTTCCCACATCGAATGGTTGTTTTTTCATTTTCAATGCCCATATATTGGACAATAATTCTATGCATGCTTCTAAAAATTCAAATTGGAACCCTGATTCTAAATCGTCGTTTCATATTACTTAATCCACCGATATACGAGCAATCAAATTTTTTTGAAGGCACTTAATCCACCGATATAGGAGCAATCAAATTCTTTTGAAGGCCTTGACCAGATGTGAACTGGTAATGATCAAGGTTTGAATATTCAATCCATCTGTTCTTCCTCCGTTTGTCCTTCCTGTCTCTCATCTACCAACAAACACCAGCCACATGCACTCCTTATTTCATGTCAAATTGGAGAAAAAATATCACATTATCACCCTTTTCTGATGCAACAGGAATGACAAAAGGTGAGCTTGAATTAACACCATTGATGCGAATGTATTGAAGCAAGTTGAAATAATGGTCATTTCCAACATGACACGCAAAGAAAGAAAGAACTAAAAGTAAAAACAGATGAGGAATTTATATTTGTATAAAGAAGAAATCTAAAGAGATGATATTTTCTACATTAAAAAAAAGAAGATAAAGAAGCGAAAACCAAAGACAAATTATGACATATAAAATACACACTCTTATGTATAACATTGGAGTGATTGGACACTGAACTTATACATAAAAGTTAAGTAGAAGTTAACAACAAAGGCACACAATTTATAGAAATCAAAGAACAGATGAACCTAAGATGTCAATTGGTTAGTATAAAGTTCACTTTTTCTTGTTGGTTAATGTTTCACTGCAATGAGTGGGCCTAACTATTAAATCAAATGATTTGACATGGTTTTAAATTTCAATTTTTCTCTACTGTACTTTGTGTGTTTGCCTTTCTATGTATGTTGAGCCAATAGCCTTTGTTGTTTTTGTTGAGATGGTCATTTTGCCAATCATAGTTTTGCTGCTAGACATGCTAGTTTTATGTTAGTTCCATTGATAGAACTTAAATCATTTCCAAACATCCTGAATCTGTCCATGGTTGAGGTTTTGTGAGCATTAACTTGTATTGTACTTGTCTGAGTTGCTCTATGCCATTATCTTTTGTGTAGGAGTTGATTATCTGAGAATTTTCCTTTCATCAACTGAATGCTAATTTACTCTGGCCAGGGACATTTGCATTTGCAGAATGGTTAGTTCAGCATAGGTCATGCATTGAAAGATAAAAATAATAGACTTGTCTAATCTATACTCTGTTCTAACTCTCTAACCTTTGTATATCATAATGACTCTACACAAGACATGCTTCAAATAGCGCAGCAAATGTGGGTCAAGTTGAACCATTTTTGTTAATGCAAGACATGGTGTGTGATGCTCTCAGACAGCCAGAGACATTTGAAATTCCAAACTCATACTATGGAAGAGCCTCCAAATGATGATACACAAAGATTTTACAAGAAGAACCATTTTTGTTAATGCAAGACATGGTGTGCAATGCTCTCAGACAGCCAGAGACATTTTGATTACTAACACGCAACATTTTATGATTAGTATGGACTTATTCATACATGGTGGTTTTATGATTTTATTACTTTTAATGTTAGTTAAAATGTTTGGGATTAATGAATTTGAATATTTAGTTAATGCCATCTATGTTATTATGTTTTAATGTTGTCAATAAGTAATATAATTTATTATTAAATATTCCTAAATAACATTAGGTGTCCAAAAAAAAATTAAAAAACAAAAGCCTAAAAAAAATTATGTTATCCCTGCAAATTTTCGACGGAATTAAGTGTCGCTAATATCCTATATACATATTTCCGATGGATTTTTTCGTCGCAAATTTCTAATGGATGATCCATGAGAAACTTTCGAAGGCAAAATCCGTCGGTAATTTCCGACAGACCAAAAAAATCCATCGGTTAAAATTTTCTACGACCATTTTACCGTCAAAAATTCGTCAGAAATTCCATTTTTCGACGGATTTCTTAATTTGAGACGGATTCTGTCCGTTGGAAAAACGTTTTTTTTTTTTTTTTGTGGTGTCTCTAATTTGTGGTGCAATGATCACCACTCTAAATAAATCCTTCGGTAATTTCCGATGGACCAAAAAAATCCGTCGACTAAAATTTCCTACGACCATTTTACCGAGGATTTTTGTCGGTCAAAAGTTCGTCAAAAATTTCGTTTTTCCGACGGATTTCTTAATTAGAGATGGATTCTGTCCGTCGGAAAAACGCTTTTTTTTTTTGTTTTTGTAGTGTCTTTAATTTGTGGTGCAATGATCATCACTCTAAACCTACCGGTTGTACTTATGAATTATGATGAGGAAGCATAATGATCTGTTCAGAACTAAGGAGGTAGAAATGACTCTACATGCGTAGTATAAAGTTTCACAAGTTGAGGAGGCTGATAAGTGTTATCTGATTGTTTTAACAAAATGAGGCATTTTCAAGGTAGACATAACAGATGATTTCTGTTGTTTATAAGACTTGGGTCCCAACCATCAATCTCATGTTATGGATTTCAGTTTCTTTTTCAAAATATGAGTTGCATATTTTCTATAATTAATGTTCTCAGCACTCATGATGGTAATATAAACTAGTGTCCATACCCGGCGTTGCTTAGATAGTTTTTCCATTTTATAAATTAAAACATAAATATATATATATATATATATATTATTTTTTACAAGACAATTTTTTATCAAAGCTACATGATTACATATATTAAACTAAATATATTATATTTTGTCAAATACTTCCTTATATAATATTTTTAGTATTGTACAATCTTTTATTTATTTTTATCACAAATTAACATTCAAATATACTTTTGACTCTTGATACTATAATTGTACATGAAAAAAATACTTGTCTTGGTAAGTACACATTACCTTGAAAAAGTTCATTATGCATGTGTCTCTTCTTTGACATAACCTATTAAATTTTCTTAACATGAGCTTTCTTATTGTGGACTAAATCTTGGAACCCTACATGAAATGAATTGATATTTCATGGAAATAGTTTAATAATTTGTTAATAAATCATATCTACATATATGCATAAAATCTTAATATATTATAATGCGATCTTACTTTAGAATCATTTCATCAAAAACAAATGATTTCTTTGTTTATCCAATGGGATGCAGGTTCCAAAAGTGAATGACTGTAACACCCCGTATGCATCCGGTGTATTAACAATTATTTAATCAGATAAGCGCAGTAATTAACTTTAATTAAAACCCACGGAAGCGATAAATAAAACCTTATTTCTTGATTCAATATGTATGGTACGCATCAACACTCATCATAAACATCAACCAGCCTCATTGATCCAAAACAACATAAAACAACGGCAGATGCATCAACAATATCTATACAGATATATCAGGAGAAGACCACAGGTATACATATATACATCATCAAGATACTCACAGTGTCTATACAAAAGTATAGGCATACATCGCCCTGATCTCACAGATCACTTCCTCACACGAGGGCATACAATTCATATAAATTCTAGATACATAACAAAATCCAAAACATGTGTGCACACACAAACATCTTCCCTCACAGGGGTATAAAATACATCAAAACAAAACAAAAGAGCCTCCATGCTCTCATAGTGCTGCCATGCAGCTGCATAGGAACTGTCTCTACTGGGGCCTCCCGCCCTGAGACTATCATCTCTGCCAGATGAATCACTCGCAAAAACATAATCCCCACACGGGGTGAGATACACATCTCAGTAAGCTCAGGGCTCTTGGAGGCTTCTCCTCCCCCCTAGCTCACTTCCATGACACACATCATCAAAGGCATCACAATCACTGGCCTCCCGGCCATCACAACAATACATAGTCATCATCTAGCTCTAATATATATCTGCGGTACTACGCCCGCCACAAGATGCATCATCATCAGCATCTGGGACTCTCAGTCCCCGTGTGAGACTGGAACTCACACCCGTGTCATCCCATCGGGAGCTACCCCTTTACACATGGATGCACGTATATGGCACCTCTGAGAATAGTCTTGGTCTTAAGGGATCATCATCACCCTTTACGTGAACAAACCAAACTAGGAGTTGCGCTTTACTCCTAGGGAGATCCATATCTATCTAACTGGCCAGAAGATCTATTCAACAGGTAATCATCCACACAAGGCATAGAATCATGCATACATATCATCATGAAGAAAGTAACAACCAATTCAATGCACATGCATCATGAATGCAACCATCACTCCTTCGGAGTATGGTAGAACACAAGTAGTGGAAAACACTCCCCAAGAACGAAGAACTTACCTGGCAAAGTCGTGCTCTACAGTTCAACCCCAGAACGGTGGTCTACGCCACTGACACCCTCGGTGTCACGCCCTATACAAGGCATATAAGCACAATCAATCACCAATCCAACCATACCAGGCATAAGCACATAACAACGGTCCTCAACTGTTACAATGAAAGGAACATTCTTCCTTTCCATAAAGCCTATCAGTCATCTATCTTAAGGTTATCAGAACTAACCAATTCACTAGACAATCCACAGACCCTCAGCGGTCTATCTCAACCTAACCAAGGCATTGGAGTCTTCCCAAGACTCGGTATAAGCCAAAATAAAGAGCTCAAATCTCTATACAAGCCAATTCTCAAGAATTAACAACATGGCTTGAACGGTTTCTTCCACACAATATCACCGTTCATAAAGCCTCTCAAGCACATAAATGGCAAGTATCAAGGCTCATGCATGTTCTACGATCATCAATTAACCAACAAACTACCTACACATGTATTTCTCAGAGCCAAGAACCAAAGTCCATGAAATCAACATTTCAAAGCTAATCCTTCATCACAACAACCTCCTAAGCATACTTTTCTAAAGTACCCAAGCCTAATTCTAGCTCTAACTCAAAAGGGTCACTATTCATCCCAAAGACAAATTCACAAATCAAACGGTAAAACTCGAGTTTCTTACCTCTAAGATGACAAGGAAGGCTAATGGACCACTTCCCCAAGCTTAGGTGTCCGAGAATCACCTCCTTTCCCCGCCCTCAAGCTTTGTGAAGTTCCCTAGAGAAAGGGATCTCTCCGTTTGAAGGTTTTTAGGAAAAAATGATGAAGGATTCTAGCTCATAGGAGGGTTCTCTACAAGTTTCATGTTGAAAGGGAAGTGTTTTGATGAAGTTTGGTGAAGATATGGAGCTTCCCTAAACTCTAATGGTGGAAAAAGGGTCCAGAGGAAGAAGAAAGAAGGTTTGGCCCCCAAAATTTGCGTGAACGACCTTTTATAGTGGCCCTGTCAGAGGTTCCACGCTGATGGCGCCACTCTGGCGCTACCGGTGCCACATTACAGAGAAAATTGACTTCCTGGAGCACCTTTGGCACTACTAGCGCCACTATGGCGCTACCGGCGCCAACTTCCGGTGCATCTGGCGCTGATGGCGCCACTTTGGCGCTACTAGCGCCGGATTCCAGTGAAAAATGGCCTTCTGCAGCAATTTCACGCTATCAGCGCCAGACTCTAGCCGTCGCTAAATCCGTCGCTAATTTTGTTACTAATGCTTTTTGCGACCTAATATTGAAAATTTAAACTTCTCTTTCTTTTTCTTTTATTTATTTATCCTTGGTTATTATAATGACTCGAACTTTTATCCTCCAAACTTGTTTGTCATGTGCATATATCCCTAAAAAAAATTGGTAAATGTTTTTTTTTCATTTATTCCTTTAATAATTGTATTTATTTTTTAATATAAGTATAAAGTAAAAAAAAACAACATAGTAATCATGAACCAGAAATAAAAAGATTTTCTTTAAACAAAAAATAATGGGTATATAACCTTCAATTTCTAAATAAATGGCTAAAAATAAAAATTGTACTTATTATTTTTGATAAAAAAATCATTTAACTTAACTTAAAATATATTTTTATAAAATTTAAATATAGAATATTTTAATTTTTTTTTGCCAAAGAATTATTTCAAATCAACGCATACATATTTATTAAATAGAACTATAATTTTAATAAAAGAAAAACAAATAATAATTTTTTTCATTTAATTTAACTTGAAATAGATTTTGTAAATTATAAATAGAGAGTTTTTTTGTCAAATTATCATCTCAAATCAACATATGCATATTTAACTGTATGTTTTTTCATTTATACTTATAACGATCGTACTTATTTTTTAAACTTACATATCAATTAAAT
>PYAF01000687.1:113289-136086 GCA_007407185.1 Glycine tomentella | reverse complement strand
GGATATGGCATTTTTAATTAATTGAGAAAAGATAAAAATAAACATGTACATTTTTTAGAATAGAAAAATAAAATTTATTTTGTTTCATTTTATTTATTAATAGTTACATTTAATGAAATTTAGATTGGAAAATAAAAATTATTGCAAATATAATTTATAAATTTAAATTATTATTCAAAATAAAACATTAACGCTCAGATAATATAATTAAGCAAAAAGAGAAAATGAAATGTAAGAATAATTTTACTATCTATTTCCGTTAATTTCTGTCATGAAAAAACGTGTAAAAAATCATGTATACATATATACATGTAATGATGTATTACTAATAATGTGATGATGATGGGAAGTAGTAAAAAGGTTATGAAATCAGATGCGTAAATATTGAATTTCTTATAAGGTGAAGAAGCGGAAGCAAGGCTGTTATATATAATTTGGACCCTTCCCTTCCATTATTTAGTTATGTTTTTTGTTTCCTCTTCACCGTATCATCTCATTCTCTTCCCTTAGTCCTAAACCCATAATGTAACAAGTTCAAAAATTAAAATTGATATCGATATTTCTATATATATATATATATATATATATATATATATATATATATAAACAAGTAATTTTCTTTATAAAAAATAAAAAACCTAAGGATTTCTATTCTTACAATTATTACAATATTTAAGGCTGGTGCAGTTTGACAAAGAGAGTGGAATTGAGTCTGATAAACGGTTTCCAGATAGATCAAGTTGCAACAAGGAAATGCACTCCATTTTCAGGCCAAAAATTGGCCCTGACAGGTTGTTGGAAGAGAGGTCAAGGACCTGCAGTTTATCAGAATTTTGAAAGAAATTTTCAGGAATAGGGCCTGTCAAGTTGTTGTAAGAAAGATTCACAACAACAAGATTTGGACACTTGGAGAATAGGTTCTCAGGGATAGGACCTGTGACTCCACCAAAGGATAAATCAAGCTGTGTCAAACTATGTGGGAAAGTAAAGAGGTAGAATTTACAGAAAATGAATTCAAAGACAATTTCAGAACAGATAACATATCTAAAGAAGACAAAGGGTCAAGAGATATAGTCCCAGCAAGGTCATTACTCCCACTAATATCAAGCTGAGTAACTCTTCCAAGGGTGCAAGAGACTCCATACCAGCTGCATGGATTCCTATTCAGCTTCCACCCTGACAAAACTCCACTTGGATCCTTCTGAACCATCAGTCTTGATGGAGGAAACTGCTGCATCAGTCTTGATGGAGGAAACTGCTGCACCCTCAGTCACAGGAAACCAAACAGTGATCACAAGAAGAAGTGTCACGGTGAGAAGAGGCAAAAACTGAACATGGTTGTTCTCCATTGAGAAAACAAGCCTTGTACAAAGCCAGAACAGAACACAGGTCTCGGAAGAGAGAGACTAGCAAAGATGTTGCAGAGAGATATTGATTAATGTGTGTAGAGAGGAGAGAGGAAAGACATACTGAGAGTGGTGGGTATGATGAGAATTTTTTGTGGCTAAACCTTTGGGAAACGGTGCTGTTTTTTGTGTTTTATAAAATTTAAAGGAGGGAACGTGAGAGGGAATAAGGTTGTGCTGTGTGTGGTGGGTATGTACTCGTAAGTTTGTAGTATAAAAAAAAGGGTTTATTTTGAAGTGGTTGGGACGGACTCGTTAAAACTCTTGAATTGCTAGCTAGCTATGACATGAAAGATAACTGATTAAAAAAACTAATACCTTAGTGCCTATAATGAAAGCACGAAAAGACATTTACTTATTCAAATCAAATGTGTGCATGATTTTTCAATACTTAGAAATCCTTACAGAAGTGGTGCCCCCCATGGCAATATAGTTAAAATGTTACTTGCAATTCCGACAAAAATGGTTTGGAGTAACAGAGATCAGAGTCCCTATACTACACATCATTACAACAATATGGCTAAGCCTAAATGAAGTGGTTCAACAGCAATATCAATATACATCCATGGAAGTAAATGATGCTAACATCCCAAATTCATTAAAATCCCTTCACATGACCAATGTATTGAATAATAAACTCCAGGTGGAATTCTAAGACCAGATCTACTATTCTGTTTAATTGGTTACAAAAGCTCAAAACCCGAATCTAAAATCCAATTCTTCTATGCAATTTCAACGGGTTGTGTGATGCAGAACAAAAGTAAAAACACAAAATAACACATGCATGTAAAGTAAAATGAGCTTTTGTCCACACTTCAAGGTCAACAAAGTTATTGGCACAAAAATATGATTAAATCCACAGGGTGTACAATTAAGACACAAAGAATGACACTAACAAAATATTCCAGCAGCACCAGTGCAATAGCTATCACGAATTGTCTGCTTGCAGCACTTATAGCCCCATTGGTTATCATTCCAGTATAAGCTCCAAACAGTCGTTTATAAGTATTTAAAAATCATGCACACATTTTATTTTGAATTGCCTTTGGTGCAAAAATTGACTTGAACTACTCTATTTATTTTATGTTCAAAGTTCAAACATATTCTAAAATAATTAAATATTCTCTGATCAAACCTATAAGTACATAAGCTCTTAATCTTTAAACGATCAACAAACAAACACATAATGCAGTCTGCTATATGCTATGAATTAAAAAGATAATACATTTTCATGAAGAATTGTAGGTAATTAAAAAGATATACACATAATGCAGGGATTGTAGGTAATTCATTTTCATTCAAATCCACTTGAATTGAATAGGGACAAAGTGCCTTATCTCACACCACTACTTAACTTCACTGCGTCACACAGTATTATCTTCACTGCGATATAATAGGGACAAAGGTCCAAAATTCTATCCGAATGATAACAATATAACATATAAATATTAACTAATGTAAACCTTTCTCAGTTTTCACACCTGTTTAATTAGTCTCTCTTGCTGCAATTGCAATCCTATGGCAAGTGTTTTTTTGCCGGAAAAGATCCAATCAAACATGACTATAGAGGTCGAGAAAATGAAAAATGTCAATATGGTTCTTTTTGGATTAAAGCTCCAAGTGGATTAAAAAGATCAACAAACAAACATAAAAGGGTTTCCCTTCTAAAATGCAGGTTATTTAGCAGCCTTGCCTTGGCTAACAAGAATCAAAATAGCAATTGGGGCCGCAAAGGGACTTATGTTTCTTCATGAAGAAGAGAAACCAGTCATATATAGAGATGTCAAGGCCTGAAACATTCTATTAGACTCTGTAAGTCCTCACTAGCCTTTTTGTTCACTAAATCATATCTGTAGCTAATTAGAATTTACACAAATTAACATATATACACCCATTTTCTTCAGGATTACAATGCCAAGCTCTTTGATTTTGGTTTAGCAATAGATGGACTCGAAAAAGACCAAACACATATCACAACTCGTGTGATGGGCTAGACCCCTAACCTAACCCATGGTGACATACAATTTAAGTTTAACATGACTGTTTACACTAAAGATGGGCTGCAAACATTTCTAATCAATAAGTGAAAGCCAAGCATAAGCAACAAGAATATTAGTTTAATAGTACACACCTGAATTTTGGCTTCCCACCATTCATCACTAGCAGCAATGGTTTTCTTTTGTCCATCCCAGCCAAGACCAGTGTTCTTCCCAATAAGCTTAGCCCATAATTGTCATTCCTTTTTTAAAGAATCCCACCTATTTCTGAATTGCTTATATTCATATGTCAAATTTGTTTCCTTATTGAACTTTTCTGCAATATTTGCCCAACCAAGCTTAGTGAAGGGGCTGTGAGGTTTATTTCCAGCATTCACCTCTTCTATACAGACTCTCAACAGAATCTCAATCTTTTTATCACACCATTCTACTTTCTTTCTTTTCACAGGAACTTGATTGAGAGACATTTCACAAGCTTAAGAAATAGAAACAATGATAAACATTCAAGAATATTTAGGGAACACCTCTCAATCTCCACAAGAATATGTTCAAGTGATCAAAATTCATAATAGTTAATGAGACAAACAAAAGCATAACCCTAATCTATAATAATTCAAAATTTAAACAAGAATAAAAATAAATTGATGAAGAAATTATTAACCTTTGATGTTAACAAACAAAGAAGAAGAGATGAAGAAGAATAATCTGAAGAGAAATCAAAAAAACAGAAGAAAGAATTGAGGAACAGAGGAGTGGAAGACACATACCTTCGAGCGAGGAAGCGCAGAACCTTCGAGCAAGGAAATGCAGAACCCTCGACAAACAAGCGGAAAACCTCGATGAAGAAGTACAGAACCTCGAGGAGGAAGCGCTGAACCTTCAGAGGAGAAAATGAGAGAGGAGAAAGTGAGAGAAACGGTTCAGAAATAAGGGGGGTAGCTTTGTCATTTTCAAATTTTTTAAGGACATTATTGTCCAAGCTTAACTTACAGAACAACTTCCCGAAAAGCAGCAATTTCCATAAGTTACAATTTGCAACTTTTAAAAAAAGGTCTGGTAACATCTTTTACTTTTATAAAAGTAAAAAAAAAAAAAATAACCAAACACTATTAAAAAATAAAAAAGATTTGTTTCTAGTAGATAAAATGTTAAAAGATCTTTTGAGCTGCATCCAAACGGGCCCTATATGTCTATCTAGAGCATAAAGTATAACTTGTCTTGTTCTTCAGTTGAGGATAGATTATATAATGATTTCTTAATTATAGTAAGGTCTAATTATATCTTATCTTCACGAATTTAAAAGATACAATATAATTAGGTAAGATATGGTTATGATATAGTTAGAATTTGATAAAATAAGATTGCTTTGGATTCAGCCTTAAGATAGGATGCCAATAACGAAGGCAAATTGGTTCTACACGTCGGGATCAGGTTAGTCGACCCATGACCCATTAGATCAAGCCTTAGGTTGATCCATTGAGCTTTGTCCAATGTAGACTAGATAGTACACAATCTCATAGGCTCAAATATAGTATGAAAAGTCTAAAGTATAAATTCTTTAACCTTTGGGTTTGGTCCAATGGGGACAAAGGGTACAAATAGTAACACGTACAAATAATGATTTTTATACATAAGTAATCATTACAATATTTATATTATCATATTCTTTTAAATGATTAAAATAAACATTTTAAAAGAATTAATAACTACACTCGGTATTATGAAACCCGGTTCGGCCGGTCGGCCGGACTGGTCCAGTCGGGACCCGGTGGCCTAATCGGACCAGTTTCACTATTGGACCGGTCATGCAATTAACTCAAGGTAATCCGGCCAAACCCTGCCGGTTAAGTCATCGGATCTCGATTAGATCGGCCCGACCTGGGCGATTTTAAAAAAATTATTAATTTTGGATTTTTTATAAGGAAAATTGGATTTTGGATTTTAGAGTATGGATGAATTTTTCTTACTCAAATAATGTTAGTTATATACTTATATATAATAGATACATATATAATTTTGAATTTTAATATATACCGGACCAATTAATGACCTACCAGTTGGACCACTAACCCATTGATCCACTATCTCAATTGGATTAATGATCGGACCACATCTCACAACTATGACTATACCTATTTACAGAGTTAAACTATTTCAATAAGTTTTACAATAAATTTTAATTTTTACAATAAATACATTGAAGAAAAAAATTATTAAATATAAACACAATCACTTACATGTTCACATACAACACTTACAAAAATCAACACTTAAAATTTAAATAATTATGTATTATATTTCGTATTTATTATTTTATATTTATAGTATTTTTTGAATATATACCTTTTATATTTCTTTTTTTTTTCTGAACTGCTTGAGAAAAAATCCGAGACAAACTAATTCATATCCAGAGTGGAGTGCATTACATCAACATCCTCCAAGCAAAAAGCAGGAACAGTGTGATCCAAAATAGCACCAAGCACAGTACTCCATTAAGAATCCTCCACAATTTCATTGCTTTGGATGTTTGCCCTAAGCCAGCTGGTAATATTTTGTTGGCAGAACAAGGAGCTATCAGCACGTTTAAGAGTATACCGTATCTTTTCACCCACCTATAATCTCTAAGTCAATGCAATAGATATTTCATCTTCTCATTATAAAGCAGACATGTATCATCCAAAGTCATATGACTAAGGTACCTTAAACCATTGGTGGGTAACATTCCTTGGCCAAACTTCCAGAAAAGAAATTTAATACGTTGAGGGTCCCACCCCCAAATACTTTTAAAAAGCTTCTATCTTCAGTATTATGAGCATTAGTCAGTCAAGATAAGCTTCTCGAGTTAAAAACTTCCCATCAACTGAATTATCCCATTCCAAGTAGTCTTCACGATTGGAACAATAGGGAGGTTTCAACAGTTGAATGCTTTGGACAATATTCAACGGAAGTTCAGATGAAAACCTCTCCAAATCCCAGTTTCCTTTATCATTAACGAAGAAACACATTAGAAGATCTTCCCCAACATTGGGCTTAACAAAACAGTGTTGTTTGAGCTTTCCACAACCCAGGACCCAATAATCCTCCCAGAATAGAATTCTCCTTCCATTGCCCATTCTCCAAATCAAATTTGGCAGTAAATTATCCTAGCACTAGACAATTCCACGCCATAAATCTGTCCCAAACCAGCGTTGATCAATGATAGGCAGTACATCGTCTCCACATTGATACTTTGCTCGTACAATTCTAACCCCATAAGTCATTTGGTCTTGTGCAAAGGTTTCATCCCACCTTCATCAAAAGAGCTTGGTTCATCAAACTAGCTTTTCTAAGACCAAACCTGCCATGACCTTTGGGTGTGCACAATAAATCCCAATTGCCCCAATGAACTTTGTTAGAATTATTTGAGTGACCCCTAACAAAATTTCGGCACTTCTTATCTCACAAACAATGGAAAGGAGAAGATTAGTTTGCCTAACATAATTAGGAAGAGTTTGAATAACTGCTTTAGTTAAAGTTACTCTACCTTCTATATATGGATATAACTGAGAGGCCTTCAAATTGCTCAACCTTTGGGAGACTTTATCAATTAAAAATTGATAATTTTGCTTTGACACTTTATCATGGTGAAGAGGAACACCCAAATATTTGTCTAAGGTTTTTTGTATTTAGGTAACCAAGCTTATGCATTATTTCATCTCTAATATTCCAATAAACATTATAAGAAAATAAATTCTAGTCTTCTCTACTCTTACTTTTTGGCCCAAACTACCACAAAAAATCTCAAAAATCCCACTAATAACCTGTTTGCTCCAAGGTCGCTTCAACAAAGAGGAAAACCATCTGCAAAAGCTAGATGAGAAAGTTTTGTACCACCTCTTGAATGTTGGATGCGTTTCCTAATTTTCCAATCCACTGCATGATTAATCAGATGAATCTCTCAATGCATAACACAAAGAGGTAAGGAGATATAAGATCTCATTGTCTAACTCCTCTGGAAGGAATAAATTAATTTATCAAGAGTTTCTTTATTTCAAAACACTTGAAAAGAAGAAGTACATTTCAATCTATCATATTCCTTCTCCAGGCATCCAACCTGTTTGACCCTTCTTATTTTCCTTTGAGTTGAGCTATAATAATATTATCCCCACTTTTCCTATTAGGGATAAAACTATACTGACATAGATCAATAAGCTCCTCCATCACCCATCTAAGTCTAGCAACAAGGATTTTTTGGCACTATTTTGTAAGACACATTGTACATAGTACTAATGGGTTTCAACTGTTTCATACTTATCACAGGATCAACACAAAAAAAATGATCTATGTTTCCAAACGATTTTGCCTAAGACATAAATAATTCTAGGTAAAAGTCAAAAAATACTTCTACCTACAACTATTTGACGTTGGTAAAATTCAAAAATTTGTATATACTATCATAGTTGTGAAAACCGGTTCGGTCATTGACCCGGTCGAGGTAGTGGGTCAGTGGGTCAGTGGTCCAGCCGGTAGATCAGTAGTTGGCCCGGTTTGACCCGGCCTATATTAATAAATTTAAAATCATATTATATATAAATATATAACTAACATTATTTAAAATAACAATTAAAATATTAAAGTTAATAATACAAATAAAGTGTATTAATAATAAAAAAGAGTGTAAATAACACTTATCTAAATTAAAACACGTCAAAATCTCATTTTGAAATATAAAATAAAAACTGTGTAAAGCAAAAACAGAGGTACAGGAAGCAATATTTGGCCCAACTAAGAAATAAAACCTAATTCCCCAGCATATATATTCTTCACTCGTAAATCCTTTGTTCTTCTCTCTGTGGCCTCCATACACAACCCCCCTCTCTTCTCCCGCAACATAAGGAAGATGCAGCTTTTTTTAATCTTTTATTCCTAAATCCTACATGCATCTTGGTGCACACTACAGAGGGCAACTGTGGGTGATCATGTGATCTTCGCGCTGTTGGTTTCATTTTCGGTTTAAGTTTTTGCCTCTTTGGTTTTGGTTTCTGGTTCTGATTTTGCAAAAGGCTCGAGTGCAGTTTTGGAGGAAGCGCGACGCGAGGAAGAAGGGTCACTGAACTCCGAAAAAACGACATTGTTTTGCCATTTTCGAGTAGTTTTTTCTCTTTCAACCAAGACCCGGTCCGGGTTTCTAAACCCGTCCGGGTCGTTGGGTTCTTCAAAATCCAGCCGATTCTTGCCGGACCTAACCGAGCCACTTGCATGGCCGGTTTCACACCCAACCGGCCAGAAGCTACCAACGGTTCCCGGTCTAACTAGTCCGAACCGATTTTCACAACTATGCCTACTATTGTTTGGTATAGGTAAAACTCAAAATGACTTCTACTTATAAATGTTAAGTGTTAGTAAAATTTCAAAAATCTTGTACTTAAAGTTACTTTATGTAGGTGTCATACCTAATTTTGTCCAGGTAAAAAAATGATGAAAAAAAAACATAAATAAAAACTGAAAAAAGTAGTAAAAAAATAGAGAGCAAAAAACAAAGAAAAGAAGCAAAGAGGCTCATTAAGTCTGATTTTCTCATTCCACTTGGGAATACGTAGGAGCGAGGGCAAATCCCTTGTCTACCTAAAAAATCGAAAAAATATATATAAAATTCTCTCTTTTCTAAAAATAAAAATTTGATTTTCTTTTCTGAATAAACAAAAATAAAATGAGCATAAGTCATGTTCTTAACGGAAGACAAATAATTAGAAAGTCACTTTATTTTTAGCATACTCAATTAAAGGTTGTTGTCTTCATGACGGATGCGTGGGGTGCTAACACCTTCCTCATACGTAAATGACTCTGGAACTCTTTTTCTCTAAAATCGTAGACCATGTCTTATCTTTTGGTTTTTCCGACGTTTTCCTTAAATAAACGTTGGTGGCGACTCCCTCTAGTTTTCCCCTTTTTGGGATTCTTTTTCTTTTTCATCGTCGTCCCGTCGTGGTCAAGCAGGTTGCGACAGATGGCTACTCCACTGGGGACTGGTTAGAGAGTTAAGCCATTTGATCGAGTGTGCAAATTTATCGTGACTCTTTCGTTATTTTTTTTTCTTTTTTTTCTTTTCGTTGTGCTCTCATTGCTATCGTTTCACTCCGCTACCATTCTTTTCATGGTTTTGCTTCCATCTCGTTTTTATTCTTTGTCTTGCTCATACTTGTATATATCCTTTGCTATGTTGTTACTCATTTGTAGTTAGAAATAAATTGTGTCATTGAATGCTAGGGTAGATGACATGTGCTATATTTGTTGTGTCTGTGTGGGAATTTTCTGGTTGTTTTGCAGGTGGGGTAGGTTATTCTTAGGTTGCTCCGTTCACACATGACACCTACACTTTTTGCACACACTTTGAGATATTGGGCCCTACACCCCGGTCTGCGTGAACCATAGGGAGTGGAGGTCGATCTGTGGTCATGATGGGTCTCCGACTCGCTTAATGACAATGAAGCCTCATCTAGAGTTTTCCTCTTTTGTGATGCATTGTCGTTGGTAGTCCCTATCGCCGCATTGTCATTACATAAGAGGATGATATCTCTAGAGGCCAGTGAGATTACATGAAACTACCCTTGGAAGTTGTCACTGAATAGTGGAATTTTAGACCCTTTCTGCTATAGTGCTAAATTAAGGACAAGGAGCAGACTCACCCCACCTTGTTTCCTTGATCACATCATGCGTCTCTTAATAGCATCACGATGGACATCATTTCTGCCATCATCATTTGTCATATTCATGCACCGCATAAGTCATTGCAGTTTCATACATATTCATATAGCATGTTGCTTGTCCCAGCAATTACATACATTTGCATGAAGATATGCATGATTCTAACTTCATTTTCATACATCGTCATCATTCGCATGCCATGTTCACCCATGCATGATTCTAACATATAATTGCTCATGCCTTGCATTCTCCTCTGTGTTGCCAAAAGTCGTAATGAAGCGCGAAAGCTTACACCGTGTTCTTGATTACGTGTGTTGGGTATCATGGTTATATCCATAAACAAAACACGTTGGGGTTATACACTCATTTTTCCTGAAAATGATCAAAGATCACATGAACATGGTACCCAATGCATTTGACAGCAAGAAAGGGTGATTTTTCAGGCGACTTGCTTCATATCTCATGCATAGCATATGTATGTCATGCTCATTCATCATATCTCCTCTATGATAGGTTGTCAAATTATTGACGATAAAAATTTCTATTCCTTGGAACATGGGGTCAAACCAAGCACATTCTTTTAAGAAAGGTTTTATCAAGTCAAGGTAAAATGTTTGGAAGTAGCCAATTTGCGAAAGTTGGGGCAGTGGATGGATCAAGTTTTCATAGCCTCTTTGACTACTGCCCGCACATGGTTGAGTTAATGACTTACATAATTAGGAATTGTTGATGTGCCGGTGTTTTGTTTCCAAATGAACTTTGACTCTGATAAGATATAATGAACAATTTTGTTTTCATGAAAATTAGAGTTGATTCGACCCTATGTTCTATTCAGCATTCTGTGTAAAATTTAAAATACTTCAGCAACTTATCTTTTCATGCTTATTTATTTTGCCGCATTGTTATGCATTGATCATCGCATTATTTCCTTGAAATAAAAAAAAAACATTGTGCAAAGAAATACATACATGCATACGACCTCATCTTGTCTTTCTTAAAAGTTTTGTGAAGAGCGAGAGTCATTTGGCTTAATCTGTCAATTGAAAATCTTTTAAATATTTCTCACCCTTGAAAATTCTTTTTCAAGAACCTGCACAGCTTCTTTCATTTCCTCTTTTCATTCATTTCTTCCTTTTTATTCATTCTTCTTGCTACAAAGGCATGACAAACGACAACATCAGATACCTCCAAACCCTACACCAAGGCAATGACAGACACCACGCACGGGCTCCAAGCGAACCTAAGGGAAAATAAGAAGTTCATACCCGATAGGTTGAAAACCCAAAAGGGTGGCCTAAGCAAAAGTTAGGGTATGTTAAAAAAAAGGAAAAGTGAAAATTAAAAAAGAAGGATAAAGAAAACAATCACAAGCGTTTGTTTATCAGAGATTTTATCCCAAAATTCAAACTATAAAAGTCTCTAGTCAAGATTTGAAATGACACATGGTCGTGTTTGTTCATCCCAAACACTAATTTATCATTTGTTACCCACTCCGAGCCAAAAGTATAGTTGTTATCTAAAAAAAAACCTGAGTGGGAACCACTGTCAAACAAGCAGGAAGAGCATTGCAAGCAACATGTGCATGAGATTTACTAAGCTCAGGGCTGGGCCCCAAATGATGTAAAAGAAAGCGAATTTGCCAAAGGCGAGTAAAGCAAAAAGAGACAAAAGTTCTCCAAATTTCACGAGGAAGGCAAAAAAGTGCAATGATAGTCAATGCATAAGACAAATGGAGTAAAGCCCAACCCGAAAGGCTTAAATGAATAAAAGTACAAGCAAAGCGCTCAAGGTACTTACTCTATGTAAACACTCTTTGAGCCTCTCTGACCTTTCTTTCATATCCCTCGTAACCCCTGGCCAAGTTACAAGCCCAATAAAGCCCATGTGGATCAAGAAAGGACTAATTTCACTTTTCAGTTTGGATTTTGGAATGAAACATGCACTCGCTTTTGATTGTTAGGATATAAAAAACCCCAAGGTTCACACTTGAACATTTGAGAAGAAAGCCTAGTCAACAAAGAGCTTGTCAAAGATGCCCAAAGGCAACTGGGGTCCATTCAACGTCAGTCGCTCACGCAGAGTTCCTATGGTTCCTTTCGAATCAAAGGGTAGTCTTTGTTGCATAAATCCTTTCGAGATCAGCCCTTATCATCAAGCTTCAACGGGATCGATGGACTCATGGCATCCCTCTATGATCTTAAGTCAGGAAAGTTTCACTTGGTCATATACCAAGCTGTAAATATCCATTGCCATCTTTCAATGGTTCTCACGGTCAATCCCGAAGCCTTATATTTCCTTGCTGTGCAAAGCAATCAAAGTTAAAAAATGGGGATGAACTCTGGAATCAATATTTCAGTTGATTGATTGAACGTCAAATGCCTCAACTGCCATCTTCCAAAATTGCCAAGTGTAATATCTTGAATTTTAAGCATGGGATTAAGCCTAGTGATTAGGGATAATAACCATGCTTTGGGTTCCAAGAGAAGCTTGAGATAAGAGTTTAGAGGCAGATGCGGCCATCTCGCGCGATCCGCGTGAGGTGTGGCGCGATTCGCGCGGGAGGCCTGGATCAGAGCTATGCCATCAGCCATCTCACGCGATCAGCGTGGGTACGACGCTAACTGCGTGGATGGTTCGAATAGTGGCGCTGTTCGCGTGGGTGTGGCGCTAACCGCGCGGGAGGTTCGAATATATGGCGCAATCCGCGTGAGATATGGCGCGATCAGCGTGGGAGGTTGAATTTGGGCTGTGCTTTCGTCCATTTCGCACGATCAGCGCGGGACACGGCGCGATCCGCGCGAGATCTTCGGGACAGCCTTATAATAGCTCTTTCTGGACGCGAAAAAGGGGAGAGAAAAGGCTTCTTCTTCCTCCCCCAGCCCTAACCTCCATTAGAGACTAGTCCAAGCTTGCTAGGGCCCTATTGCTTGCTTTAAATACCTTTCTTTAGCCTTTGATTGTGAGATAAACACTTTGAAAGCTTGAATCATTCAAGTGTTCTCTTGAAAAACCCCTTTTGAGTAAGTTTTGGAATCTCCAGAGAAAAGCTCAGAGAACTTGAAGAGTGGATGAGACCCACTGCGTGGAAAGGGCACCAGAGCTCGAGGAGGTTGTCCTTGGGTCTTCTTTGTCACCTTTGAGGTAAGAGACTCAAGTTTCTCCACTTGATTTTGAGTTTGGGGGTTCTCATGAATAGTGACCCATATGAGCTGAGACTAGAATTAGCCTAGGGTCCTGTAGGGAAATGTGTTCAGGGGGTTGTTCTGAGGAAGTTAGAGCCTGGAGTCATCATTATTGATGAAGATTGATTTCGGCTCTGAGTTTATGTATGAGTAGAGAAAAGACTGGTTATTTGGTTATTGTGAACCTTAGAGCAGTTGATAAAGTTGCTCAAGAGATAGTATAGATGTTGTTTATGAATTGAATTAGTTGTATTGAGAAGGCTAAATCAAGGACGTATCTTATGTTAGCCTGAGCAGAGTCTTGGGAGAGGCTCTATAACCTTGGTTAGGCTGAGTAGGATCCTCTTGAGGGTCTGAGAATCACCTGTGAAGTGATTGAGTGTGTGTTATCATAAAGGATTATAGTTCCTTTCGTTCTAACGGTCTAGAACCGTGTTTGATGAGTTATATGCTTGTTCTTATGTAGGACGTGAGCCTGATAGCTCTAGTGGTGGTGGCCACGAGGCCGAGAGAACCGGTGCTTTGCCTAGAGCAGGTAAGCTCTTGGTTCTTGAACGTGTGCCCTTTGTTGTGTTCTACCATGTACCAAATGGGGTGATGATTCTAATGTGGGTAAATGCATGTATATAGAAATTGTATATTGATGTGATTGATTAATGGATTGTACTCTGTACTCTATGATGGGAATTGATGTGTATTGATCTGAGATGCTGAAATGTAAGTTGGATCCAGTGATTGGAAAATTGATATGTATAGCTATGAACTGTTTGACTTATGACGTGCCTGTTTGAATATGAGATTGGAATGTGAATTCTATGAATGAATTGAATCCTATGGTAGTAGGATAGATGACTTGAGATTGAGTAAGACCTGCTGTGAGATGTTCCTGTGATATAGATGTAGCCTCCCGAATGGAGATGTTCCTATATCCACAGAGGTAGCCTTTTCAGGCAATTGGGTTGATATAGATCATGAGATGTACCTGTGATATATAGATGTAGCCTCTTGACTAGAGATGTTCCTATATACACAGATGTAGCCTCATTAGATGGAGATGTGCCTGTTATATAGATGTAGCCTCTTGACTGAGATGTTCCTATATACACAGATGAAGCCTCCGATAGATATGTTGAGATCCAGGCATGAGATGTTCCTAGTATATAGAGGTAGCCTCCCTGGGTGGAGATGTTCCTATATACATAGACGTAGCCTCTGCCGAGTAAAGTGATGTATATCACCTGAGTATTGACAGTTTGAGGTGAGATGATAGAAATGATGTTTAATGAAGGGGAATGAGATCCCTGCCTGGTATGATGAATAATTGAAAAATATTCTGATAATGAATCTGATTATGAATGATTGAACTATACTATTTCTATGTATGTGCCTAAAGGTGAACCAGGGGAAGGAAACACCTTCAATGGCCCTGAGTTTACTGGAATTTTATATCTCACCCCTTGTGTGGGACTTATGTTTTGCAGGTGAGTCCTCAGGAGGAGCAGATAGATCCCAAGGCAAGAAGCCTATGCAGGGATAGTGGCTGTTTATAAACCTTAGGCTTAGATGACATGAGCACGTGGCTCTGATATGTTGTATTTTGCCTTTGGTTTGGTTCTGTTGTACCCTGAAGGGAGATATATGTACAGTTTTGTACTTAAACAGAGAATTTATGTATATTCACCATATTATAATGTACAGTGTGTATGATGACGGTATCTGATGATGCCCTTTTATAGTATGCTTCCAAACTGCTTAAACTCTGATGTGTTATATGTATTGATGGTTGTTTATGCGTGGTAATGACCCTGATGATTGAATGGGGCGTTACACCAAGCAATTGGACCAAACAAAACATACACTCTGAGGGATTCTCCGAAGAGATCAACGAGAGTCAAGATGAGGTTGCATGAATCATCACATCTTTTAGAAAGAAACAGTCAATCTGTGTTAAAAAAGAGAGAAAGAAAAAAATAATGAGAGAGAAAGAATGTTATGAGCATTGCACAATTTAAGTCTCATCTCATGCCAGAATGTTGAAGTTCGACATATCTCATTTTCATGACTCACAAACAGTCGCATTACATTTCTGGTTACAAAGCCCACATTCATTGCATTTCAGGGCAAAGCTCGCATTTTCTTTTCATTCATCAATACGAATTCCAAAACTCATATGCATCATATCAGACTTTAAGATCCAGTTTGGAATAAGTGACCCTCTCAGAGAGTCAACCTCTTGCTTTCTTACAGGTTTGAGCCTCTAGGTACCACTACCTGTTGGCAATTTTCATAGGACTCAATGTCCTCAGTTTTTACATTTTCATAGGACTCAGTGTCCTCAGTTTTTACATTTTCATAGGACTCAGCATCCTCAACTTTTACATTTCATAGGACTCAGTGTCCTCAGTTTTTACATTTCATAGGCCTCAGTGTCCTCGGTTTTTACATTTTCATAGGACTCAGTGTCCTCGATTTTTAAATTTTCATAGGATTCAGTGTCCTCAGGTTTTACATTTCATAGGACTCAGCGTTCTCAACTTTTACATTTCATAGGACCTAGTGTCCTCAGCTTTTACATTTCATAGGACCCAGCATCCCCAGCCTTTTACATTTCATAGGACTCAATGTTCTCAATATTTTACATTTCATAGGACTCAACGTCCTTAGCATTTTACATTTCATAGGATTCAACATCCTCAATCTTTTTACATTTCACAGGATTCACCATCCTCAATTTTTTACATTTCATAGGACTCAATGTCCCCAGTCTTTTATATTTCATAGGACTCAATGTCCTCAGTCTTTTACATTTCATATGACTCAGCGTCCTCAGCTTTTATATTTCATAGGACTCAATGTCTTCGATATTTTGTTTCACGAGATTCATTTCCATGTCTTGTCACGTTGAACTCAAAGTTCTTTATTTTGTTGATACACAGATCTTGTTTTTTCATTCTCATGATGTGATCTTTCAAACAATCACCGAACAGAATTAATGTTTTTGTCTTTACTTATCTTTTATTGAATTTTCAATAAAAGATAAGTAAAGAGGGGCAGCTGTCATACCCTAATTCTGTCCGGGTAAAAAAAATGATGAAAAAGAAGAAGAAAAAACATAAATAAAAAAATGAAAAAAGTAGTAAAAAAATAGAAAAAAAAGAGCAAAAAAAAAAAGAAAAGAAGCATAAAGGCCCATTAGGTCAAGGAGAAGCCACAAAAAAAAAAGAAGCTTTACTTTTACTATTTGCACCTACAATTACACCACTTTATCTACACTCTTGAAACAAAACTCGTAATGCTATTTACACTTCACTGTTTCATAACTGCACCCTCTTATCTACTGGGTCTGGCCTACTTTGAAACAAAACATGCAAAGCTATTTACACCTCCTTTTCATAACTGCAAACTCTTAAGTGTTGGGCCTGGTCCACTTTGAAACAAAACATGTAATGCTATTCACACCCCATATTCATAAATGCACTCCTAATCTGTTGGGCCTGACCCATTTTGTAATTAAATAAGTTCTGTTGATTGCACCCTTTTTCTTCCTGTATGAACCTCTAATTACTAAGTGTACTCCCCACTTTTATTCTATCCATTTTTATATCATTTTGATTTATTTGATTACGTAATGTTATGTCAATTATTCATTAGTATCTTTAGTACGCGCTTATGTTTCGTGCACTCCATGTTAGGTCTCCGACTCGCTTGGTAGTGTTTCAATAACACGTGGATAGATTTTGTAAATATCATGTTGGGTCTCCGACTTACTTGATTTCGTAGAGTTTACCGCAAATTCAAAATCTTTTCTAAAAAAGCTAAAAATACTCAAATAAAGGATCACTTAATTCTCCTTTTTCTCAAGAAAATCTACATATTACTCGAGATTGCTTCAAGGTTCAATGCCTTAAGCGATTCTCCCCGTTTTTTCTTCATATTCAATGTCGTTTCAAGGTCCAACGCCTTAACGACTCTTTTTCACGCAATTGAAACAAATCTTTTGAAAAAAAGATAAAATCAACTAAAACACATAAGTTTTTCTCTACCAAAAAATTACATAAGTCTGATTTCCTCATTCCACTTGGGGATACGTAGGAGCGAAGGCAAATCCCTTGTCGTCCTAAAAAACCAAAAACAAAATAATATAAAATCCTTTCTTTTCTAAAAATAAAAATTTGACTTTCTTTTCTGAATAAACAAAAATAAAAACAAACATAAGTCATGTTCTTAAGAGAAGACAAATAATTAAAAAGTCACTTTATTTTTAGCACACTCAATTAAAGGCTGTCGTCTTCATGACGAACGCATGAGGTGCTAACACCTTCCCTATGCGTAAATGACTCCCGAACTTTTTTTCTCTAAAATCGTAGACAATGTCTTATCTTCTGATTTTTCTGACATTTTCCTTAAATAAACGTTGGTAGCGACTCCCTCTAATTTTCCCTTTTCTGGGAATCTTTTTCTTTTTCATCGTCATCCCGTCGTGGCCAGGCATGTTGCGACAATAGGTAAAATCCTGTAAAACTTACACCTACAATCAATTGAGGTAAATAAAGTTTTAAAAAAATTTACTTACATATAGTTTAGATAAAATTCCATAAAACAAATATATATTAAAAAAAAAATTCTCAGATCAACACCACAAGGTCATCTCACTCTTTTTCTCATATGTAAGGCCGAATTAATCATTGTTTTATTTTATAAAATAGTAATTTTATTTACACATGTCCAAGATGTTATTCAGTTCCTGGCATTTTATTTTGTTTTGTTTTATTATGACGGACGCAATATTCAAGTCTTGTTCCACAACTTACATGTGAATCGCTGCCACTTGAGCAAGTGAATTATTTTATAAAATTTTAATTCTATATTTTTTCCCAACAGTCTTTAATTCTCCACATATTGGCTTCATACAGTATTTCGATCCTTGAAGTAAATGAAGCTATAGAACATTGCATAGTGAGGAAGTTTCACAAAAATTCTTGCCGACGATGGAAGTATCCGAAGACAAATCCAACAGAGAATTTTGACAGTAATTGGATCAATCAAATACAATCAATTAGCACCTCAAACACTGGACATAGCTTCCACCAATTCCATAATGTAAGCTCTAAAACTTTTATCTAATGTCACAAAGGCAAAAAAAAAAAAAAAAAAAAAAAAAAAAAAAAAAAAAAAAAAAAAAAAAAAAAAAAAAAAAAAAAAAAAACATGCCCTGGTGTTGGTGAAAGAAAATTGAATAAAGGAATTCGGACCTCAAGGTATGAATCCTTAGCACAATCCAAAGGTATATTTCACTGTTACACACTTATAATACAAGGAAAACTCAAATAATTACAGTTGAGAAAATAATATTCAAGGTGTCATTATGTTTCTAATGGAGCTTTGTGATCAGGTCCAGCAAGAATAATCTGCATTAGAAATTTAGCAACGAAAGACTAATTGGTTAGAAAATGATAGAAATGAATGATGAATGCTTCAATTTTAAAAGATATGATTCAAGGATTTGTCTCCTCTAAATTCTGGGATGCTCCTTAAAGGGTAGAAGTGTAGATGATAGCTGTTGATTGAAAACTTAACGATTGAGATTGTAATAAAACACATGCACATGAAGTTGTTGAAAGATCTTACAATCAATAGCTATCATTCCGCACTTCAACATTTCTAAACTGCAACATGCACTTTAAAAGAGCCAAAATTGTCTCTCAGCATAAATCTAGAGTAAATAGTTTAGGGAGACATACATTACAGTCAAATGCAAATCTCCTTGCAAGCATGATGGCTGCATTCCTTTCTCGCTCTGACTCAAAAGCTAATACAAAAGAAAGACCTTGCTTCGGTTGCCAAAAGACTGCCTGCGCTGCAGCATTCCCACCTCCTCGAACTCCACAAAGCTAAACAAAACAAGAAAGCACCATATTTTAGTGTCTAACAACAAACAAGACAAAGAAAGGCAAATATAAAAATCTTGAAAAGATTAAAGATATTTTACACAGAAAGATAGCTACATTGTTCAAGGTGCAAGAAAAAGGTTAGAAACAGTATTAATCACAAAGTAAATGTATGGATCCTTTTCTTATTTACTAAGACCACAAGAGCTACAGAATGATAGAACATGAAAAACCACTTTTGAGTTTTACCAGGAATTATATATAACCTGACGCCCACAATTGGAGATACCTGCATTGAACTAGAATAGTATTCTTTGGCAATTGTCGTCTTTCCTTTACAGAGCTTCATCCTCATCTTTCCAACATGAAGTACATAAATAGATTCATTTGGATGGTCTGAGCCAGTCTGAGTTACAACCACCTGCAAAGTGTTAAATTAAACTATTATTATTGTCACTGACTTTGACCATTTTCTAAAACTTCTTACATTGAAAACAAAAGTGACAGCTACAGTTTACTATAACCAAAAAATCTGACAATATTTTCTAAACCTTCTTACGTTGAAATGTTAATTAAGTGCAACACAAAGCAACAGTTAATGAAAATCAGACACTACTTTTAACTGAAATTTGTTTACAAGACGGGAAGGGACAAGCATGGAACTGTATACAATTGGTAAAAAGTAACTGTTCAACATAAAAATCACAACTGCACAACAAGCTCACAACTTACTAGCAGCTTGTATTGAGATTTTAAATTGAGATTGGTGGTAACTAGGATGGCACAAGACTACTCAGTCAAAGAGACTCCAATTTCGTGTCAAAAAACTATTAGACATATTAGTTTAAGCAAGTGATAATTCTCAAAATCAGAACCACCTGGTCAATCATACTTTGATGCAATGTCAAGGAATCAAACAACTTAGAAGGTTAGACTTAAAAAGTATTGATCAAAGAATTATAGAATTTTCAACAATAACACCCTGTACACCTAAGAGTTGCTTGTTTTGCCATATGCTATCACGAGAATTACTTCTGCAGAAGGCTCCTTTGCAAGAATCACAGTCACGGAAAAACCTTTTTAAGTTTTTCTATTAGCAAAAAATCCCCCAAATAATTATCTCACCACGATATATAGTACATAACATAAGGCACAAGATAAAAGCATTTTTTATTGTTGGTCAAACCACCCTTACAAGCACCGGAATAGAATGCGCTGACAGTGCTGTTGTTTACTTGCATTAGAATTATAATGTTAGTTATGGGCCTGTCTATTTGGGTTAAGATTAGTACATGAGCCTGGCTAGTGTGTACTATCTGTATTTAAACTAATCCTAATATAAATAAAGGAGTTGGAGGTCTGACAAGTTGAGTCAATGTATCCCCTTTATAGACTCTAACTTTCCCTCCTTTCTAACAACTTAGAAGTAGTTTATGTTATAAAATAACATGGTCAAATGAGCTACAAAATAGACATCACAAGTAACGAATGATAAACTTATAAAACAACTCTAATTATTAAAATAATAACTTCAGATAGATGCTTGTATCAATTCTAAGAGGTGGAAAAAGAAAGAAATCAAAGTTGACATACATTGAATTCAGTGTCATGTTTTCGCACAAGTGCCTCTACATAGGTTCCCAAACCAGCAGCTGGAAAAGAATATAAAATGATTTTTTCAACTTGATTGGACAAAGAACCAAGTCCATCTATTTAAATTCATGATACAAAATGTTTAGTTTATTTATATAAAAGAAATACATAGAAATGATTCCTGTTAATGAATACTAAATCAAACATGTACGACCTGGAATGGGAACCAAACCTGGATCAATTGGACCAGTGGTTGACAATGTGATCTGCTGGTCCTCTGAAATAATATCAACTTGCAATATACGTCCAACATCAAAAGGTTCAGGGGCATAAACTGACTTGGTAGCTCCTGAGAACAGAAAATTTGTATTACATGATAGGCAAGGATAGAAAAGATACTAGACATGGCATTTAACCTATATTCCACCACAATGCATCTTGAATGCTACACCTTATAGATTAAGCCCTTCAGACAGTTAAGATTGGATAACAAAATGTATAATAGCCACAAAAACAAAGTCACGTGCTATGAATCAAAAAAAAAAAAAAATAGTTTATAACAGACAACCATTGTGAACATCTACAATAAAATGTTTAACCAATGAGAATTTTGTTTAGCAAACTCGAACATATCAATAGAGAGAAGGTTAATGACAAAAAAATTGCTCCTTCAATGGGAAATTGATATCTAAAAGGATGGAGGATATCAACAAGCATATTGGTGATAATCTGAGGTACAGCACATTTGTGGAAGTGAATGCGCAGGAGAAAGAGACTGCTAATATGGAGCAGAAGGAGGTTGCTTCAGAATACTTTGTAATGCAGTTTCATTTATCTTTCTCTGGGGCAATCTTGTTTTTCTATTATGCAATGGGTAAATGGAAACGTGTTATTATTTATGTTCACAAATTAAACAGGTAGAGAGCAGCAAGTGGGTAAGTTCAGGGAGAGTAGCTCTTCAAGAAAAGATAAATATCCCATTGAGATAATTCCGAAGAAAATTGTATTGAATATTGACAAGGCATAAAATACAATGCATCACTGGAACAATGATCATTTTCCCATTTTGTTGGTAATATAATCGCATATTCCTATTTTACTTTGATGTTTGAAGATTTTTGTTCAGTTTATAGTTCACAATGCCTAGTATGTTGGGTAACAAGGACCCTCAAATCAAATGCGGAAGCGGAAATAAAATCAAAAGGGAGCGAGAGAGACAATTAGAATTTGTTTTACGTGAGAAAACCTTCCTCAATGTGAGAAAAGAAAAACTCACGGGACCTAGTCCAGTATCAAAATCCACTATAACAAATCACGGTTACAATGAATCAAAACACACACCAATGGTGGTGGTACACTCAACCTCTCCAACAATGGTGATCACTCAAACGCTCACAGTGTTTCACTCTAAGCTCTCAAATATGCAAGCACGGTGGCTTGCTCAAATATAGTACTCAAGACTGTCACTTGAGGCTCTCAAATCTAGGTCTCTCAAAGAGTCTACCTTTCTCCACCCTCTACTAATGTATTTAAGGAGGTGAATTAGGTTTAGGGTTTTAAAAAACCCTCAATGGGCCTGGGTCAACATTGAAGGGGTAAAGGCCCATCTCGGACAGAATTGGCTTCTCCGCCATTAGTCTTTCCTTACATGACATACAAGGAGCCTTCTTTCTTTCCTCGGGCCACGACCAAATTTCCTATGGCCAGCTTCCATATACTTCCTCCGAAGTAGTTCACTAACCCGACATCATCTAGCGTGCCCACCGAGATCAAATTCAATCACATGTCAGGCACATGCCTTACATCTTTCAACTCAAGTCGGCACCCGACATCTGTGGTCAGGGTTACTGTTGGATTGAGGGGGAGCTTAATAAATCAAGTGAAGAATCAATGGACAACAAGGCTTGATGTTTTGGCTTTCAACATGGTTTCAATGGCTTTCAACAAGAATGAAGATCTTTGTGATTCAATGTAAAGGATTGAACACACCATGGTGATCCAAGCATTGGTTGCATTCCATTCATAAATCATATAATTCATACATTGC
>PYAF01000687.1:92209-113189 GCA_007407185.1 Glycine tomentella | reverse complement strand
AAGCTTGTTCATCCACATAATCTTAGGAAAGCTGATCTGCATCAATTGGTTTGCATTCAACCTGAATTTTTCATTCACATTCATATCAATCTTGGATCATCAGGTGAATTCTTTCCTAAAACTCTTGTGGATGTATTTTAAGATTTCTGCAGTAAAATTATATTCTGTTGATTCTATTGTAATTGGGTTTTCTTGCAAAAGGAGATAGTGTTTCTCCAAGGGAGATAGGGTTTCTCCAAGTACAGCTGAGTAGTGTTCTCAGTCTGGGTTTAGCTTCTAAGGATCTAATAGGGTTTTAGATCTCTGAACTTCTTCTAGGGTTGAAGAAGAGAAGTGGGTTTAACTTCTAAGGATCTAATAGTGTTTTAGATCTCTGAACTTCTTCTAGGGTTGAAGAAGAGAAGATTGTAATTTCTTGTAAGAAAATATTTACAATAGTGGAACTCTGCTCTAGTGTTGAGTAGAAGAACTGGACGTAGCCTCATAGGGTTTGAGGTGAACCAGTATAAATCTCTTATCTTGATTTATATTCTGCAGATATTTTTATTTGTTGTGTGAACTCTGTTCTGAGAATTGAAACTTGAAGCATAACTAGTCTTGGATGGTTATTGGTTAAAGATATTCATTTGTTTTTGTGATAAAGATCCAAAGGACTTCATACTCTGATTTTAAACTCTGAATTTGTACAAAGAATTTTTAATTTCCCAACATTAACCAATTCACCCCCCCTCTTGGTTATTTGTAAGTATTCCTTATTTTCCACAGTTACATCACCGACACTAACAATCTTGCTGGTCACCTGATTTTCCATCTTCACGACACCAAAATCTCCCTCTCTGTAGGCAGAAAAGAATCCCTTATGCAGGGTGACGTGGAAGGAGGCACCGGAGTCAACAATCCAAGTGCAGTCATCATGGGCTATATTCAAAATTTCTCCAAAGAAGAATATCTCAGCATTCGGGTTAGCCACCACAGCCGTGGTGCTCTGATCACTTCTTATTCTGGGTACAATTTGATCCGGCTTCAC
This sequence comes from Glycine tomentella, assembly GCA_007407185.1. Lineage (NCBI taxonomy): Eukaryota > Viridiplantae > Streptophyta > Magnoliopsida > Fabales > Fabaceae > Glycine > Glycine tomentella. Next base: position 112,162 of record PYAF01000687.1, on the reverse strand, counting down.
ACAGCCGTTCTGTTCATCATTCTGCAAAGTCCTGCAATCCGGCTTCTTGTGTCCTACCTTCCCACAGTAGAAGCACTTCAAATCATGTTTGGCCTTAGATCGGCTTATGGACTTATCTCGTCCACCCCAGCTCTTGCCACGACCCCGGGAGTCGGTCTTTCCTCGGTTCTCAGCAACGTTAGCCTCAAACGTGCTGGATACACCTCGTTCTCTTCTTCTGGCTTCTTCATTCAGGAGACTGTCTGTCACGGTATCCATCGTCAGTTTTCCTTCTGGAACCGAGTTGCTCAATGTTACTACCAGAGTATCCCAACTTTCCGGCAGTGAACTCAGCAACAACAAAGCTTGCATCTTGTCATCAATTTTCATATTGGCTTTGGACAGTTGATTCAAAATACCTTTGTAGGTATTGAGGTGCTCAATCATACTCATGTCGTCCTTGTACTCTAGTTTCACAAGCCGACGAACCAGGTGTGCTTTGTTCCTAGGAGTCTTCTTCGGAATCATGGACTCTTAACTTATTCCACAACTCGTACGCGTTCGTGAACTCGGACACGTGCTCAAAGAGGCTTTTGTCAATATATTTCCTGTCGTGGTCACGGCCTTACGACTCAGGATTTCCCAGTCCTTGTCTGTCTTCCCGATCGGCTTCTCTTCAAGGAAGATGGAATCATATAAATCTTTGCAGATAAGATGATCTTCCATCATCGACCTCCAATAGTTGAAGTTATCTGCGGTCAACTTGAACATATCTCCATCGTGAGTTATACCACTGGTCTCCATCTCGGCTCCTTCAGAACCCTCGAACTCGGGCTCTGATACCACTGTTGGGTAACAAGGACCCTCAAATCAAATGCGGAAGTGGAAATAAAATCAAAAGGGAGCGAGAGAGACAATCAGAATTTGTTTTACGTGAGAAAATCTTCCTCAATATGAGAAGAAAAACTCACGGGACCTAGTCCAGTATCAAAATCCACTATAACAAATCATGGTTACAATGAATCAAAAAACACACCAATGGTGGTGGTACACTCAACCTTCCAACAATGGTGGTCACTCAAACGCTCACAGTGTTTCACTCTAAGCTCTCAAATATGCAAGCACGGTGGCTTGCTCAAATATGGCACTCAAGATTGTCACTTGAGACTCTCAAATCTAGGTCTCTCAAAAGAGTCTACCTTTCTCCACCCTCTACTAATGTATTTAAGGAGGTGAATTAAGTTTAGGGTTTTAGAAAACCCTCAATGGACCTGGGTCAGCATTGAAGGGGTAAAAGGCCCAAGCCAACATAGTATTGGGAAGATGGAACACTTAAGGAGTGTTAGATTAATGTGTTTTTTAATGTTTTATTATCTTTCTTATTTTGCATTCTTCCTCTGCTGTCTGTACCCTATCTTGTCTCATCTTGTCATGTACTTGTTTCTTCTTTATATATACAATAGTCTCAGCTGACTGAGACAAGTTAAGTTCTCCAAAATATTTATTTCATCGTCTTAACTTGGTATCAAAGTAGGAACAGTCCCGCTCTGGAGTCTGATTCCTGTTCGCTGTCTACCGGCACTCCGCCGCTGTTGGCAGCCGGAAAATTTTTCAGCAAACCCAGGGTTAGGTGTGCCTCGTTGAGCGCAACCCAACTCAAGTGGTTTCGAGAGCAAAAGATCTATCACGCTCTCTCACACACCGTTATAGTACATGCTTTTGTTAAGCACGTGAATCTCAAGCGTCGCCTTCCCATCTCCGGACCACCATCACGCCACCACCATTGTCTTTGTCGGCCTCTTTTGGACCCATTCCAGCCCCTGTTTGGCTCTAGTTGTCACATCAGAAAAGTGAACATACGATCCAGCCATTCTTGGGTTTCTTTTTGCTTCAGATCTGGTAGGTAACCTCTTCGTGCTCGGAAATGGCATCTACAGGGTCTTCTGTAATCTCTTCCTCTGCAGGCCCTATTTCTCCCTTCTCCACAACTCTCACTATCACAACTGAGAAACTCAACAAGAAAAATTATCAGTCCTGGTCTGATTCAGTTGAGTTGTGGTTTCGTAATCAAGGATACTATGATCATCTGGAGAAGGATGTGAATGAAGTTCTTGTTGAGAATAGAGCTCAGTGGCAAAAACTTGACTGCCAGCTATGTACTATGGCAATCTATTGATCCTGAGTTGCTAGAGATATTTAGGTCATTCAAGACCTATTCTTCTTTTTGGAGGAATGCCCAAGATGTTTTTGCCAACGTCTGTTTGATTCAACCCAAAAGGTTGTTTCCCTTCAACAGACCAACCATGATATGGTTTCAAAAATGGCTAAAGCTAGAGCTGTAGTTGAAGAATTGAAAGTATTCCTTGTATGTGATTCTGCCGAGGAAATGAAGAAGAGGCCTGATAAACTGTTTATGGTTTTGATCTTGCGGAGCTTGCATTTAGATTATGGTCATGTGTGCTATCAAATTCTGTCCGGTGATCAGATTCCTTCAATGAACAGCTTAGTCACTAGACTTCTTTGTGTTCCTACTTTGGGAAAGGTGAAAATGCAGCTGCAACTGGTGAGCCTTCAGCAATGGTTGCCTCTTGTGATAGGGGTAGAGGGGGCCATGGTAATAGAGGAGGAGGAGGCAGTGGTAGAGGTGGTCATGGTAAGCTATGGTGTTCTTATTGTGGAAAAGAAAACCATACTCAAAAGAAGTGTTATGACCTACATGGTTGGCCTGATAAGGCAGCAAATGTCTCTACATCTGAAAAGACTGAATCTAGATTTTTTGATGAAGAATATCAGGAGTACCTGAGGCTGAAATTTAGCAGCAAAGCTCAATCCTCTTTAGTACCAAGTGTGACAACAGCCTACATTTCTCAATCTATGGAAGGTCAAGGTCCATGGATAGTTGATTCAGATGCTTCTGATCACATTTCTAGTAATAATTCCTTGTTTTCCTCTATATCCTCACCTTATTACATTAGCCAATGGGTTTAAAGTTGCATCTCAAGGAATTGGTCAAGTTCCTCTTTCTCCCTCGAATTTAAATTCTGTTTTGTATATTCCTAGTTGTCCTTATAACCTAATTTCTCTAAGTCAGTTGACTCGTTCCTCTGTAACATTTGATGTTGATTCCTTGTTATACAGGACCATGGCACGGGCCGACTGATTGGCGTAGGACATGAATCACAAGACCTTTACTATTAGGAAACCATCCCTTTTGTGTCCTGTTTTGCTTCTTCATCTCCAAAGCCTTTGCATGATCGTCTAGGTCACCTAAGTCTAGCAAAGCTGAAGAAAATGGTTCCAAATCTCAAAACATGTTACAAATCTTAGATTGTGAATCTTGTCAATTAGGCAAACATGTTAGGTCATCTTTTCCAAAGCAAACTGAAAAAAGATGTGAGGCTTTTTCTACCATTCATTCAGATATTTGGGGAAGCCATGTAACATCTCTTTGGTTTTAGATATTGAGTCACCTTTATTGATGAATACTCTCGATGTATTTGGGTTTATTTAATGAAAGAAAAATCTGAACGTTTGTCTATATTCATGTCCTTTTCAATGAAATTAAAAATCAGTTTGGGAAGATTATTAAAATTCTTAGAAGTGACAATGTCAAGGAGTATTTCTCTTCAAAACTTTCCTCCGTTTTGTCCTGACAGGGAATCCTACGTCAATTCACATGCCCACACCAAAACAAAATGGAATAGCTAAAAGAAAAATAGACATCTAGTTGAGACTGCACAAACATTGTTACTTAGTATAAATGTTCCTATTCACCATTGGGGTGATACAATCCTCACTACCTATTTTTTAATAAATAGGATGCCCTCTTCATCTATTGAAAATAAAACTCCTCATTCAATCCTCTTTCCTAACGAACCCTTGTATCATTCTCCTAAGGTCTTCGGATGTACATATTTTGTTCATGATGTTTCTCCAGGTCTTGACAAGCTCTCAGCAAGAGCTATCAAATGATTGTTTCTTGGTTATTCCCGCCTTCAAAAGGGATACAAATGTTACTCTTCAACCACCAGGAGATACTACATATCAGCTGATGTTACCTTTTTCGAAGAAACCATGTTCTTCTCCGAGCAAGATGAATCCAACTCTATAAACAGGTTTTGTCTATTCCTTGCCTCAGTCCAATGGTATCTCCTACTCACACAACATTCAATCAAGGAGAAATTCAGCCCTCTTCTCTAGTCAATCATCAAGCTGAATTATCTCCATCTTCTGTCTCTACCTACCAGAACAAGACACAAAGAGATGGTTCCACATGAAGATACTCTTGATTCATGTCCTTCACCCTCAATTGTTCCTACAACGAATCCTTCTTCATCATCATCTTCTCATGATCCAGATTCAGGTTGGCCCATTGTCTTTAGAAAAGGTATTCGGTCTACTTGAAATCCTCATCCTATTTATTTGAGTTATCATCGGTTGTCTCCTTCATACTTCTCCTTTGTTTCTTTTTTGTCTTCCATTATTGTTCCCAAGAAAGTTTGTGAGGCACTTGCTCACCCTAGATGACGACAAGCCATGATTATTGAAATGCAGGCTCTTGAACATAGTGGTATATGGGAGTTAGTTCCTCTTCACCTGGAATGAAGGTTGTTGGAGGTCGGTGGGTATATGTAATCAAGGTTGGTCCTAACGGTGAAGTTGATCGTCTTAAGGCTCGCTTGGTAGCCAAAGGCTACACTCAAATTTATGGTCTTGATTATGGAGATACTTTTTCTATAGTGACCAAGATCACTATTGTTCGTCTCTTCTTTGCCATGGCTGCCATTCGTCATTGGCCTCTTCATCAGTTAGACGTTAAAAATGTTTTTCTTCATGGTGAGTTGGAGGAGGAGATTTATATGGAGCAACCTCCTGGTTTTGTTGCTAGGGGGGGATCAGGTTTGGTTTGCAAACTTCATCGATCCCTTTATGGTCTTAAACAATCTCCAAGAACTTGGTTTGGAAAATTTACTCATGTCGTGCAAAGTTTTGGGATGAAATGGAGTGAAGCAGATCACTGTATTTTATTGTCACACTTCTCCTGATAAATGTGTTTACTTAGTCGTTTATGTTGATGACATAGTAATTACAAGGAATGATAATATCAAAATCTCTCAATTGAAGCAACATTTGTCCATTCACTTTCAGACCAACGATCTTGGCCACCTAAAGTACTTCCTTGGTATAAAGGTAGCTCAATCCAAGGAAGGCATTATTATCTTACAGATGAAGTATGTTTTGGATATTTTGGAAGAGACGGGCACGATTAACTGTAGACCCATTGATAGTCCCTTGGATCCAAATCAAAAGTTAATGGGAGAACAAGGTGAACCGTGTTCAGATCCAGAAAGATATAGAAAGAAGATTAGTTGGGAAACTCATCTATCTTACTATTACCAAACCTGACATTTTCTTTGCAGTTGGGGTCGTTAGTCAATTTATGCAAGCTCCTTATGTTGATCACTAGAAGGTTGTTCTTCGCATTCTCAATTATACTAAGAAGACTCCAGGACGAGGAACGTTGTATGAAGATAAAGGAGACACTCAGATTTCTGGATATTGTGATGCTGATTGGGTAGGGTCCCCTATAGATAGCGCTCTACTACAAGATATTGTGTTTATTGAAGGCAGTGTTGTTAATAGCGGATCAAGGAAAATCACAAAAAGCTGAAAAACCGCTATAGAATAAAGCAGATAGCGTCACGGGCATATAGCGGAAGCTGCATAGCGGTTGAAATAGAATATATATATATATATATAACAATTAAAAAAGTATAAAAAAACATGCTATATGCAAATAAAAATAAGCTGGACAAACATTAACATAATATTATCTCAAAAGTTAAATTGTTCAAGACAAAATATGTTCATTCTCCTTTGCTCCTCCCCCAATATAATAAAAAAAGGCTAAAAACAGCAAAAAGCTAATCAGCTAAACAAGTCCCAATAAGGCATATAATCAAAAAAAGTTGCATGAAGGAGAAGTGAAAATGCTAAGAGGTTCTAGAATGATCCTAAAAGCTGAAAAGTTGCATGAAGTAAAAGTGAAAATGCTATTGTTGGGTCTATTAGAAGAAAGCCCAATCCACAAGTAAAAAGTAAAAAGAATAAAGTAAAAACAAAAAATTTGATTCTGATGTTTTACAAACCAATAGAGTAAAATTTTAAAACCCACATGACTATTGCACGTGAGTTTTAACAAAGCCAAAAACCTTGTCCACAAGCCCAAAACAACTCTGAAGTGTCGTGAAGACGCAACCCGAATCCCCGTTCGCACCTGACCCAGTTTCATTTCTTTCAGAATAATGAACCAAAGAACCATAAACGCTGTCGAAACAATTTCTCTTCAGTTTCCAGCTTGTCGAAAACCGACGACGCAATAGCCGCGACACAATACGATTCCGCAATGCATAAGGCGCCCGCGATTGCGATTTTCACGGAATCCGCGACGCCGTCGCGATTGCATTTTCACTAAAATCTGTTACGCTATAGCACGATAGCCGCTATTTGACAGCACTGATTGGAGGAAATGTCATCTCTTGGAAGAGCCAGAAGCAGAATAATGTTGCTAGATCAAGTGCAGAAGCGGAATATAAGGCTATGGCTTCGGTCACATGCGAATTAGTGTGGATTGTGGATCAAACAACTTATTCAAGAGCTAAAGTCCTGTGAAGTTCAGCCAATGATGTTGTATTGTGATAATCAGGCAGCTCTCCAAATTGCCTCAAATTCAGTGTTTCATGAGAGAACTAAACATACCAAGATTGACTGTCATTTTGATATAGAGAAGCTGCTGACCAAAGAGATTAGTAGAGTTTGTCAATTCAGATGATCAGATTGCTAATTTTTTGACCAAATCATTAAGGGAGCCTCGGATTCAGTTTATATGTTCCAAGCTTGGAGCATATAACTTATATGTTCCAGCTTCAGGGGGATGTTAGATTAATATGTGTTTTATTATCTTTCTTATTTTGCACTCTTCCTCTGCTGTACAAGGGGCTGCAGTCTGCACCCTATCTTGTCTCATCTTGTCATGTACTTGCTTCTTCATTATATATACCATAGTCTCAGCTGAGTGAGACAAGTTAAGTTCACCAAAATATTTAGTTCATTTTCTTAAACTCGAAGCAACGTAATATTATATGCAGATATGACAGTAATCATGTAGGCAGATACTTTGAAGCCAAAAAGTTTGTCTGAATAATAATAGTTTCTGCAAGAAGCAATGGAAGTGAGATTTTTTTTTATGAAAAGAGTAACACTTCTTGCAGTAAAGCATCAATATGATAATAATCATAAGTTATTAGGTACCCCCCATTTCTTAGTTAGGTTAGATAGTTTGAATGAGACATGTTGCCTATAAATAAGGGAGGTTGAGAGAGAGATCTTGTCATTTTGAGAAAGGATTGCACTCTTAGAGAGTGGGGAGAGAACAGGATCTCTTCAATACCCTGACTGCTAAATAAAAATTCAATTCTTTTTCTAGTTTCTAATCCAGTTCCTGTCATAAATTTGTAGATGTTATTAAAAACTACATCAATTTATATTGGGAGTATTTTGTCCCATTAAGAATAGTTAGAAGTTTCTTGATTTGCTATAATTCTATAATCAGTAATCACTATGGATAGAAGTGTCATAGCAAAACATGAATATTAAGTTGATATCAATACCCAAACATGGTATAGCAGAGGTAGATAACAGTGTAAGTAAAGAGTCAACTGATTTGCATGATCAGCATTAAGAAAAATCAATCCAACATGACATGTTGGCTTAAAAAAGCTATTCATCATTCAAAGTGCAAAACCCTTGGAATTTTTACCTGAAATAAGTTCCTTTTTGGCACCTTCGGTTGATACACGATACCACTGAATTGAACATTCTGAAAGTTCAGGGCCATTATCAGAGCAAGGTTGAATTTGCAAATATGAGCCTAACATTTCATTTCCTTCTAATTCATATAAATGGGTAGCATTTTCCTCTCCTTTCTTTGTCCTTGCTAACTGAAAAGTGAAATGGAAGAAAATCAGTGATAAATTACTGTGGAAGACAATCACAACAGTCCTCAATTTTTTCAAAGAAACATATCATTCACTTCAAACAAAAGTATACTTTAATAATGATGTCCAAACAATAACCATTACCATAGAAGACCTTTGAAAATCCCCAAGTCTATATCTCATATTATAGCCAAAGGAATATGGAAGATATGAATATTTTTTATTTCATTTTTTTCATTATTTCCAAAAAGTGATGCTGATATTAGGTTTGAGGATTTGACAGTAAGATAATTGTGTACACATATCAACAATCAACATACATACACACATGTCACATACTGCAGAATAAACTAAGACTTCCTAAAGTCTTGTACATCAAACAGTGAATTAATATTTCACAAAATCAGTCAATGACAGAAAAATCACAACCACTTCAAAATGACATAAGATAATAGGCATACCTCCTTTTGTAGACGAAGATAAAGTCTAGAATTCTCAGCAAGTTGAGCCCTCAACGCACGAAGCTCATGTTCCATATCCATAACCTAAAATAATAAATTTTTTTATCAGCAAAGATAATTATATATATATATATATATATATATATATATATATATATAAGCAACACAGTACAAGTAGTACTGCTATGTATACATCCTAGCAGAAACATGAGCAGAACAAAGGTGGCTTAAGGCATGAGAGACATGAGATAAGCCAACAGAGTTCTGACTGTAAGCTAGGTCAAAAGAGAAAAGATACAAGCTAAGCCCTCCCCTGAAAACCAAAATTTTCCCTCATATTACTTGACCAATAATGGAAGGGAATATCAAATCCTAACTCCAGGTTTTTGAGCCAGAACCAACAAAAAAACATAGTATCCTCCAACAGCTTCTGGCCATTAAACACTTCATTATGGAAGACAATCCTATTCCTATGGTGCCAAATACACCATATCAAAGCAATCCACCAAATTTGCCACCTATGTAATCTGATTCCCTTTATGTGACAGAATGAATGTTGTCTAAAATGTTCTTTCGGAGCTGTCGAATAAACCCCAACGATGTTTACCCATGACCTTGATTCCCACCACAACGGCAAAATTCTATGGCAACTAAAAAACAAATGTGACGCATCCTCCTCGTGACTTCTAGAAAAGGACATGAGGCATCATTTATTTCCATGTTTCTTCTTAAGTTTTGCTTCGTAGGCAATATGTCCTTCAATAATCTCCAGGCAAAGCATGACGCTTTACAAGGGATTTTTAAATTCCACAAAACCTTGAACACATCATCCTGATCTTGATTTATGCCCTCCCTATTGAGTAATCCATAGGTGCTCTCCACTGAATATATCCCGCTTCAAGCTCCCTCCCATAACCATGAATCTGGTTGCTGCGCATGTACCACCAACCCCTGTACTTCCTCCATAAATCTTACTGTCATTTCTATTTCCCCCTCCATGAATACCCTTCTCCATCGGAGCTGCCATTCCCATCCATCCTGTACCAGTATTCCCATATGTTGTATGTAATGCTGCTATTGTTGTGAATTCTGATATAATCTAGGGTATTTCTCCTTCAAAGGTACCTTATCCTCCATCCATCCATCTTCCCAAAACAGCACTTTGGAACCGCAGCCCACCTTCCAACGAAACCCTCTAAGGAACCATCCTCCCTCATCGAACAAATTACATACTAAACTTAGATCTCTCCACCATATAGATTCTCTGGCAAACCTCCTTATCTCATCCAGATTCCTCCATCCTCCATACTTCTACTCCAATAGCAATGAAGTGTTAATATCATGGAAATATGATATGTGGCTAAGAAAATAGTGAGAAGAAGGAAATTTCAACATAGGAGAATAATATCAATAATGTATTTAAAAGAAAAATACCACATCCATAACCAAATACATTCCCTGGTTCTAGATCCACTCTACACCTTCATAGATGTAATATCTTACACTGATTCAAATTCTTTATCTTGTTTTGCTAGCTTAATAGTCATATATCAATAGTACAGAACAGTTCAATCAACCAGCTAAGTAGCTATTTGTGAAAACCAGCAAGCCAACAAATCAATGGTCTCAAGAGGACTGAGATAACTTTAACCAAATACAGAAAAAAAAAAGGCTAGAAAATTTATAATCTAATGTTCTTTGTTTATACAAAGTATTTTCCTCATATCTCAAGAATTTCATGACCATCTCCAAGGATCCAACCTCTTTATAATGAATAAGAAAGTCAAGAGACCAAGCATACTAGCATACCAAAATATGGTGGCATTAAGTATAGAAGAGAACATACAAAATACATTGCCAATAAGTATTGACGAAAACTTAAAAAGTAGAGGTTGGCTGATGACAAAAAAACATTTAAAATAATAACGATTGATCTATTACAAGAGATAAATGAACAAAGGAACAATGTATACCTTGCTTGGCTGATGCAGCATTTTGATTCTCCGAGCCTCTTGAACTTCCTTCATTAACTGTTCCAGGTCCTAAAGTTCCAATAGAAATAAATTTTGTTAAAATGAAAATTACTTACTTGATGCAGCACTGCAATATCAACAGTTACATTTTCGATGCAACCAATCAATATTACTCTGCCAAACATTCAGTTTTCTTCATAAGGAAAATCCCAGGAAAGATTAGAGTAAGAATAATGAATAGAGAACTGTATTCTTTTATGGTGCATAATTTTTTATTTTTTTTTTATCGGCCAATGTTAGTTGTTAAATTGTTAGTTTTTTGTTAGTGGAGGGATTCGAACCCACGACCTCTCCCTCCTTCCCTTCTTTTCCTTTTACCACCCAACCAACCTTATATCTCCTTTTATGGTGCATAATGTAAAGAAGACAATGATATAGGAATGGAAATACCTCTAACAAGGAATGTCTCATATTGAGACAACCACCAGATATTTGACATCAGAAATGACATCCAAACCAAAAAAACAAGCAATGCTCTAAAGTCTAAAAGAACTATGTTCCCAACAGATAACTTCACATCATGCAAACTACCCTGGCCTACCTCAATGAAGGACAAAATCAAACATGAAGAAATTTTTATTCATTAATAATTCCATATATCATAAATTTAATAGAAATGTATTCAAATTAGAAAGAAAATAATCGATACTAAATAAGATGCACTTAACATTATGGCAGAAGGAAAGATCCAAACCTGCTTTCCTGAAGCTTGAGATATTCTCTCATGCTCCTGAAGTGCCTCCTCTACTCTCTGAACTGCTGCTCTGGCATTTTCTATTTCAAAACGAGCAAAAGCTCTTTCCTCATTCACAAGTTTCTTAGCATCTTCAGAAGCCTACAAATGAAGATAAACTCTCAACAGTGGAAAAGAAAATTTCTTTGGTCACTCTTCCATTCATTCATAATGAATAAATAGAACGATACATAATGCTGATAAAATGTTGAATAAATAGACTCTGAGAGGTTTCATTCCCCAGACAAACTAGATAGCCAATAGACTGATAGACAGACAAAGTGGCAGCACATGACTTTTTGTACATGTTGCCTATACATTGTGCAATAGCATTAATATAAACCAGCACTCTGATAAATAATTATACTTATATGTAATAACTAAAAATCGGCTGGGTTGATATTGAAATCAAAAATTCTCTCAGATCATTGGTGCAATAGTCTAGGTCTCTCTTAGACCCAAAAATATTATGCTCCTTAATATATGCACTGTACAGTAACAGTTTGTCTTGTCCTTTGATGTCTGCAGTTGAAGCAAAGCACTTAGTAGTTTTAAGGAAATATCTGTGACAAATATATTAAGGTAAGTTATAGTAGTTTTAGGGATTTCAAGCAGACATGGAGAGGGATCAGACCGCTGTTATATATTAATGCTATTGCTGGTCATGTTTTGCTTTCTTTTGCTGCTGAGTTTAGAGAGAATATTAATTTCCCTTCTTATTCTTAGCAGACCTTTTTTTTTATTTCTTATCAAATTTGTGCTTCTATCTCAGAAGAAAAATGTAAAAGAAATTAGCATCACCTGCTTAAGAAAATTTGTTAGCTTCTTCACCTCAGACTTCTCTTGTATTAATTCCCCCTCCCTTTGAGTCAATTGAACTGCTAAAGCTTCAACCTGCAGAATGCACCAAATAAGCTACAGTTTATTAAAATCACAAATAAACAGATGCAAGAATAAATGATTGATAGAAGATTGTAACTTCTGCACAGGAGAGGTGGAACAATGAATCTATTATATAAATCAGAAAAAATGAGACAATGCAAATTTGTGATTTAAAGAAAAACTATCCCATATTTTGTTATCAATGTCTTTGCATTCACTCCCCATCCATCCCTACTATGAACACACCCTCCCTGCAGTGTTTATTCTGACCCATCTTGACAGAACAGAAAGAACATCAAAATACAAGTGCTCTGCAATCATGTTGGATATTTGTTGATGCAACTCCTTCAGAAAAATATAAACACCAAGAGAGTAATACTTTGATCTATATTATACGGGAATTATTACTCATTCCTTATTCACCAACTGCACCATAATGTGGCAATTATTTTACACTTAAGAGTTTCCCATGACCTAAAATGAATCAGCAAGTCTAAAATTAATGGGATAACTTGCTGCACACTAAAACTAAATAATCTATAATAAGTGCATGATGCAACCAATCATTGCTAACAAAAGGCCATGGTTCACATACTAGACCTCCAGCAACAAGAACTTGCAAATATTTAGTGCCATCACTTATCGGACAAAATTGAGTTTAAAGGGCACACAACATTCTCAAGAAGATTGACAATAAGAAGTACTCACATAGTGGTGCACAAACAAGAACTCTAGGAAGGACTATTGAAGAGAAGTGAGTACCCTCAAATATCTCAAACACAAACTCACGTTCATACCTCCAGACAAATAATTATCTTATCTTCTCAAGCTAAAATAATTTATAAACTGATTTATTAGCCACCATCCACTACCCATAACCCACAAATGCCTCTAAAATTCTGTTGTCAGACAGTCTTTCTTGATTGTAGATGGTTTTCCATGCTGGCCATTTATCCTCATGCATATAGTGTAGTAATTGGATGGTACCAACAGTCGTTCTACAATACTCGCCAATTATCTCTCATAGTCATAGAGTTATGAATCTAATCATTTTACATTAAATCTGTATAGCATAAGATTATATCAATTATCAAATACTGCCATCTATTGTATATATGATTTTAAGCACTCATATCTTCTCATCACCAATTAGAAGTTAGCATTAAGTCTAAGTTTTGTGTTTTCCATTTTACACGATGGGGGTAACACACGACACTGGCCTGCAGCAAGAAAGTGTTACTATTTAGATAGGTCCTTAAAAATGAAGATACAGCACAATATATGGAATTCTAGCATATGCCAAATATACTCTCCAGTCTTCCCTTCTTTTTTGTTTTTTAAACTTTAAGGATCCAGCCTAATTGAGCCCAATCATCCCCCCTCCCCTCCCACTCCCCCAAGGAATTTAACTTTTAGAGAGGAAAAGGTGCTCATTGATCAAAGTATAATGAACATGACTTTAAATTATACTATCAGCTTCATATGAATTATTTATCAAATAACAGGATAAATTTGAAAAGGCAGATCAAAAAAAGGAACTAACCATAGCAATAGCTTCCACTACATCATCCATGTTTCTTCCTGCCACTCTCCCTTTTAAGGATTGCAGTGCATCTCGAAGCTTCTTCAAAAGAACATGCTTTTCCAGAGAAGCTGCTTCTCTGAGTCTAGCCTGAATGTCACCAGCAAACAAACAACTTAGTTATGATAGCAAAATGAAATTCTTTGCAAATTGTAAGCACGGATCATTTCAATTGAAAAAATTAAAAAACAAATTATATAATAGAATTCTCAAGTTGAAATGCTCTTAAAAACTAGGCATTACAGTGGTATTAAAAAATTATATTGAATTTTAAGCATAAAAATGATGACCTCTTCAGACAACTTAGCAGCTGCTGCCAAACCCTTCTCAAATTTGCTGGCAAGATCACGAACTGACAGACGTTTCTGCTGGTCTAACAGCTGTGCAGTCTCTCGCGCAACAACCTCCTTCATTGATAGCACTTTTGGATCATCCTTTGTCTCCATGATCTGATTATTAACTCCGATTTTGTAATTAGGAAACCGAAGAGAAGCAAATATTACATCGGCCGACACCACCGGCACTGCATCTTTCTGCATAGTATCCCCAAAATCACGGGTCATCCTCGTCATTTTCACGATCTATCACCTCTGCCAATCACAAAAAAATGCAGTCTTTAGCAACAATAATTGAGCAGATTACATTCCACTAAAAGCAGTCCAATGAATTTTAACAAGCAAACCTAAAGGAAAAAGGAGCATTCACCCACAGATATGCACAAACAGAATAAAATAATAACAAAAAACTACTCCAAAATCAGAAACTAATAAATTGAGATACCACCACTCCACTCTAACCACTAAGCTTATTGAATCAAAAGCAAAATCTGACAGCTTGCAACAATGAAACTAAACCCTAATCCTGCTACTTACCACATTTTATTTTTTTTAGCTGAAGCAATAGGGAAAAGCAAGCCGACCAAAAAAAGACAAAAAAACAAAAACTTGAACTTACAGATCATGAAATGACAAAAAATGGTACTTGAGGTTGGGATTCTTAGATCAGATACAAAGGGGTTGCTGAAGTTTTGTTATCCACCAACAGGTAGCAATGAGAGAGAGAGAGAGAGAGAGAGAGAGAGAGTATGGTAAGAAAGATGGTAGCTTTGCTTTTTGAAAGGAAAAAAAAGAGAATGGCGCCCCAGAGAGGGTGGCCCCTAAAATTTGTGTTTTTAAGTGTTAACGCTTTTTATTGTAGTGTTTCCATCTATGTTGGATACTGTCTTCTCTTCTCTTGTCCATTCCTTAAAATGCTTTACATTAAACTCAAAACTCTCTGGCGGGTCCCAACCTTCTCTTCACCGTTTACTCACATACTTCTTTCCACTTTTTTTTTTTCATTTAATTTTGTTAATAAAGTGATTTGGTTTTAAAATGTGCATATGTAATTAACAAATTTGAAAATTCTAAAAGTATTATTTACGTCACCACCTCATTTTATATCATCAAATACATCAATCAAATGGCATCGTTTAAAAATGATTCTAAATTTAAATTAACATAAAGTTTTAGACGTGACAATTTTTAGTTTCAATCTCAACACTCTATATTTTGATGTTAAAATCATGGGATATTATTTAAAATGTCTACCCAAACATGATGTAAATTATTCTAGATTAATCAATAATATCAAATTGTTAAGATTGAGTTTAGAAAACTGTCCAAATCACATAGAAGAAGGGAAAAGGGGACTTGCTTTGAGTTGAACCTGACTTATGTTGTTGCAACTCTAATACAAAAACAAGTTAAATAGTAGAGGGCAAAAGTTTTATAACTCATAACATTTATTAGGAAAAAATTTCATTTTAACATATTTTATTCTATTAAGTGAAATTTACTTTTTGATAAATACTTGGAATTTATTTAAATCTTACTAAATATATGAATCCCTTTTCTTATATAATAAGAATCTCATTTTTTCCATAAAAATTAAAGAAATGTACAAGAGGATATCTAAATTAATAAGACCCATATCTAAATTAATAAGACCCATGCACATGAATTAATAGTAAAAGCTAGAATACATTTAAAGGTAGTCTCTGTCTAATAACTTAGGCCTTTTTCCTGTGAAATATATATATATATATATAAACAAATTCGGGGGTCAATATAATTGTGAGGCATCGACAATGATCCTTCCGCAGGTTCACCTAGGGAAACCTTGTTACGACTTCTCCTTCCTCTAAATGTTAAGGTTCAGTGGACTTCTCAAACGTCGCGGGCAGCGAATTGCCCACGTCGTCACAATACGAACATTTCATCGGACCATTCAATTGGTAGGAGCAACGGGCGGTGTGTACAAAGGGCAGGGACGTAGTCAACGCGAGCTGATGACTCGCGCTTATTAGGAATATCTCGTTGAAGAGCAACAATTGCAATAATCTATCCCCATCACGATGAAATTTCAAAGATTACCCGGGCCTGTCGGCCAAGGCTATAGACTTGTTGAATACATCAATGTAGCACGCGTGCGGCCCAGAACATCTAAGGGCATCACAGACCTGTTATTGTCTCAAACTTCTGTGGCCTAAGCGGCCATAGTCCCTCTAAAAAGCTGGTCGTGGAGGGTTACCTCCACATAGCTATTTAGCAGGTTGAGGTCTTGTTCGTTAATGGAATTAACCAGACAAATCGCTTCACCAACTAAGAACGCCATGCACCACCACCCATAAAATCAAGAAAAAGCATCAAGAGAGTCGGAGTCAAGAGAGAGAAAATTAGAGAGAGAAGCTATGCTAGGGTTTTGCCTCCCCTCCTCCTTGGGTGCTTCCTTGTGGCTTTGCCATCGGGGCAGGGTTGGTGAATACCCGTTACGATATCTTAATCTCTCCGAGATCTTTATCTCTTTAGTGGCTCTCGGATTTCAGCTCTAGTGGGTTTTTCGTTTTTGCTGGAGGTTGCCTTTTTAGTGGTGGGATTTTCTCTTGCGCTTCAATAGCACTTCGAGGAACCTCACTTCCTGTAATGGGATTTATTAAAGCGGTGCTCTTGGAAGTTGACTCCAGAAGTTTCGCCACTGCATTCTTGCGTGTCGCGCCCAAGATAAAGTGGCTCTCGGGTTTGTCACCTGGAACAGCTAGAGGTGGCTCTTGTGGATCCTCTTTTACTTGTCGCGACAGGAGATCAAAAAGGAGTGCGCAAGTTGTGGCTGGGCCGTGCTTTGAAGGCTGTATCGAGACTATTTTCTTAGGAATTTATGTATTTTGATTATAAAACATGTCATCTATAAGTTTTTTGCTATGTTTTATAATTGATAAACTCTGCTTGGTGGGTCTTTCTTCTGCTCAGCACTGCTCTTAGTGGTATTCGAGTAAGTTTTTCCAAGCCCTAAACTGATTGGTCTCTTCTTCTTTTTGGTGAACCCTTCCTGGCTGGTTCTCCTCTATAAAATTGGTCTCTCTCTCTCTCTCTCTCTCCTTAAGGACAACTTCCTAGTCTGTTCCTTGTGGGATTTGGGGAAAGGGGGCAGTGAGCAAGTACTCACTCCCACCTTTTGAGGTTGATCCATGTCAAATTGCTGGTGATATGGGGAAAACCAAAAACAAAGGTGCGAAGAGTGGTTCAGTTACAAAGCCACCTAAGTATGTTGAGACTGTGGGTGGTAATTCAAATCAGATTGAGGCATCTACATCTCGTGCTCACAAGGTGTTTGCTAATTTGCCTGAGTCAGAATCACATGCAGAATCATTAGTCAAGGCATCTGTTGCGAAGGGGAATAATGAAACGTTTTCGATTTCGCTTGGCATAGAGGATGCGGAGTCTGTAAATGTTGAAGATTTTGCATCATTAGTGGATGCAGAAGAGAAGCCTACTGAGTTGGTTGATGATCTAGCCAAGATGGAACCCAATGTGCAAGTTAATCAGACCAAAGCTTCATGGTCCAACTTGTTTAAAGACAATAGGAAATTTTTTGAAGGAATTGAATTGAGTAGCAAACCTGAATGTGCTCAGCCTAGGTTCCATTTGACCTGGGATGATGTGACCCCTCTTCATGAGACTTGGGGGTACAACACCATTGGATATGTAGCAGGCATATTTCCTGGAAAAAAGGCCTTGCTGCAAGAGTGTAACAAGTGGGGTGTCAAGTATAAGTATTCAGTTCACCCAAGTGGTTGGCTAATTTTTCAATTTGATGATGAAGAAGACCTGAACCAAATTCTTCAAGGAGGACCCTACTTTGTTTTTCAATGACCTTGTTGATGAAAAGAATGCCAAACCTATTTACCTTTGGCATTGAAGAGCTTTGCCATATTCCAATGTGGGTGAGACTTCCCGGTCTCCCACCCCAATTATGGAATAAAAATGCCTTAAGTAGTATATTGTCTCCGGTTGGGAAGCCTATTAGAACAGATAAAGTTACAGTTGCCCGTGGCTCCATTTCTTTTGCCCGCGCCTTAGTTGAAGTTTATGCATCTAAGGAGTTGGTTCAAGAAGTTAGTTTCTTCATGCCAGATGGTTCCCTGTACGAGCAAGTAATGGATTTTGAGACAAAACCTTCATATTGCAATGTATGCAAAATGATAGGTCATCCAACCACTAAGTGTCAAGTGATGAATGTGAAGGATAAGTCTGTGGCAACTCCTTCCAATTTGGACAATGTTGAGATAGTTTTACAACCCCACATTCGCCAAGTAGAAGATCCCCAACTTGTTGTAGAGGAGGGGGCAGATAAGGATGCCAAAGGTGGCACAGAGGATTAGCAGGAAATTCAGGTTGAAGTTGAGGAGGTGGCTCCCAATATTAAGACTTGCTCTCGTGTAGTTGTGAATACCAACACCTCCCAATCTGGTGAGGGGCAGACAAAGGACTTGTCTACTTTAGCCCATGAGGATGATGAGGGCTTTATTAAAAGTAAAAGCAGGAATCGTAAGAAGGGAGCTCATAGCTTGTCCATAGATCGTGCAAGGGAGGGTTTGAACAAGAGGAACATGCATATGGATAACACTCACAATGTACATGGGAGGAAAGGACAACATACTAATCTTGTTGGGGAGGCTTCTTCCCTTCAAAAAACATGATTATTCCCTTCCATCTACATACAACACATTTTTGATCTTAGCTTTGTAGCTGTCTCCAAGATTACCTTCTCCAATAATCTTTCCTTTATTATTATGTCCATTAGTGACATATCCTCCTTCCTTGAGTGTTAAATTTGAAAGCAAGAATATGTCTCCAGTCATGTGTCTAGAGCATCCACTGTCAAGATACCAAGTTGAAGATCTAGCTCTTAAACACACCTCATCTTCATCACTTAGCAAATCATCATCATCTTCATTGATGGTGGAAGTGAGACACATGTTAGCTTCTTCATTTTCTGTGGAAGAATCTGAAGTAGTTGACTCATTATCTTTCCAAGCTATGTATGCTCTTTTAGCCTTCCCTTCCTTTTTCAACTTGCCCTCTCCTTGTTGTTTCCTTAAGTAGATTGAGCATTCAGATTTAATATGGCCTGGCTTGTCACATTCAAAGCATGTGAAATTGTTGTCAATCTTCTTGTTGAGGTTGTTGTTGCTGTTTTTGCTACTTTTGTTGAACTTTTTATTCTTGTTCTTCTTCAGAAATTTGCTGAATTTTCTAACCACCAAGTTCACATTTTCTTCATCATCCTCTTCACTTGTTTCCTCTTCTTTTTTAGCTTTCAAAGTTGCAGCTTTCAAGGCAATGCTCCTTGATTTCTTCTCTACATCTTCACAAGATGTTAGTTGAGACATTTCAAGTTCATATTCAAGAAGCTTACCAAACAATGCAACCATAGAGATCTTTGATAGATCCTTGGACTCCTTGATTGTTGTAACCTTTGGTTGCCAAGGTCTTGTCAAACACTTCAATATTTTGATGTTTAACTCTTCAGTGTCAAAGACCTTTCCAAGACCCAAAAGATGATTTACAATATGAGTAAATCTGGTCTGCAGCTGAAAAATGCTTTCATTGGAGTTCATCTTAAACATTTCATACTCATGGATCAAAGCATGTTTCCTTGATCTTCTAACTTCCTCAGTTCCTTCATGAGTAATTTCAAGCATTTCTCACATTTCTTTCGCACTGTTGCATCTTACAGTCCTGAAAAATTCATCAGAGGAAAGAGCAGAGGTGATCATATTTTTTGCTTTAAAATTATATTGGGCAGCTCTTTGTTCAGCCTCAGTCATCTCATCCCATTCTTTGGGAATCAATTCATCTCCCACAGTTTTCTTTGGAATAAAAGGACCCTTTACTATTGCATTCCATGCTTTTGGGTCATTTGACTGAATAAAGATTTTCATTCTATTTTTCCAAAAGCTGAAATG